>JADMLD010000545.1:0-409465 GCA_017589585.1 Phylloscopus whistleri
AAGTGCAAATCAGACATGTGAGGACTAGGAGGTCCCAACTCACCCAAGCTACACTTCCCAGCGGTCTTTAACTTCCTACTACAGGATTTGAGAGAACTGGTCCTTGTTTTTCACGCTGGGATTGCTGCGTATGGATCTGACACCCAGCCAGGAGCCCTGAGCTGGCTCACCAGGACTGGCCCCTCGGCACGGTACAGGGTGCTGACTTGGCACAAGCGTGCGGGCAAAGCGGCAGCGGGCACGAGGGATGCTCCTGCCCTCAGCAATTGAAAAAAAACTTATACATTTACAAGAATCAAAGACTGGAGAAAAGCAGGCAGGAAGGAACAAGAACGAGAGACAGGTAAGGTTCTTAAACAATTGAAATCCTCATGAAAAGGTCAATTCAGCTTGGTCTTTCCACCAGCACCTACAGCTGGGAGGGTTTTGGGGTTAAACCCAGCAGTAAAAACATAAAAGGCTGGATATACGCAAAAATCTCTCCAGAGACCAGAACTTCCCTTGCTTTGTCCCATTTCAGCTGCAGCAAACTAGTGTGACACAAACCATTTTGTTCTCAATTTGCCTTTTCACCTCCTTTAGTTATTAGTCTGAGCAATAAACCACATTACTACAATTCAGCCGAGACGTGCACAAGCTACATCAAGTTCCTCTAGCAAGAATCAGAATTCTCCCCACCAGCCAAAACGCAAACTGATTCAACAGCATTGTTCTGCTCAAAGTGAAGCGGAAGGGATGGATTAGAAACCTACCATGAAAAAAGAGCCAGGTGTTTGGACACACTTTGAGACCCTGTTATGGAGACTACATGCACAGGAAAGTATCATACGTAGTCCTTTGAGCACATTAGCTAATCTGAGAGCTCCAGTAAAAGTTATAAAAGTACAAGAACAAGGGCTGAAAAACCCACACAGAATGATTATACACTGCCCAAGAAGCCTGCCAGCCCCTTCTCCAGGTGCACAGACCCCCAGTTCACAGCAATGTGTCTTCATGTCTCTCTGCTAGGCCTGCACTGTAGCTTCTCTGCCAGCCTCAGGAGAAAATTACCATTTCCAAAAGATACCTTATCCTTTTTTTTCCTGCTTTGTTTTTCTACATAACTGCACAGAGTATTGCAAACACATTATCAGTGCTGCTCTGCTTTGGTCAGCTACACATAACAGCGTTTATTAGAAAAGGTTATCACAAGTACGATAATGTTCATTATCATGAGTACTGATTTGTGAGGAATGGAACAAGTGCATTGCTGTGTGATAATCAACACGGTGACTATGAGCTCAGGCTCCTGGTTTACTTCAGAGCTACCAGGTATCTGTTTCCTTTCCAGTTTAGGAGTGCCAGTGCTCCATCTCCCACCTGGTTTGCTTTCCAGGTGCAACTACCACAGAGCAGCTGACAATTATTCACCTTCTAGGTATGGATAGCTATTCTTTCACAAAATACCTCACAAATACAAGTTTCCAGGAACTGCCTGAAAGAATGCTTAGGAAATAAGACACCTGAGCATTCCAACCAGGTCCCCTGTGTTCTGCTCTCCACCTTGGCAGCTCAGCTTCTTAAAGCAAACATTTCTGAACAGGACTAGCACTTTGTGTGCCTTGTGCATCATCCCAGCAGCACGGCTTGACCTGCTCCATCCCTGAGCCATCAGCTGTCCCATTCCAGGCTCACAGTGGCCTACAGGAGCCTCTCTGCAGTCTCCAGACACCTGTGCCCAACGGGCTGGCAGGGGCAGGAGGAGAAGGTGAGGAGCTGGCCCCACAGAGTTCTGGGGGGCTCCTGGCTGGAGCTCAGCTCTTGACCTGCCACCCTCCCAGTGCCCCCATGTGAACCTTGAGCACCTTTCTGACTGCCAGTGCAGGTGTGGACTGCACCTGGCAGAGCATTTCCTTTGTTCTGTGCCTTGCAGAACCGGGAGCCCGCAGGTGCACCTTGGTGGTGTGAGGTTACGGGACTGTCCCTGAGGGAAAGGTCCGCTGTGACAGGGGGGTGCCCAGCAGCTGCCACACTCCAGCGAAATTGTACAGAGCGCAATTGCAACATCTGAGGGCTCTTCCTCAGCTCAATTTGTACTCCCTGATGTAACGTCTCATCTACTACACTGTCAAAATTCATTTTTCTAATGCCTTTGATGGTCTAAATTATCTGGGGTTTGCTTTATGTCCTCTTAAGCACCAAATTAGGCACTACCTTCCATGCACTCCAAGTCCTTGGGAATTGAGCTCAATTCCACTGAGCTACCCCAGAATGCAGTGTAACCCCTCTGACTTCTCTTGGAAAGCCAGGATGTGCTCTCTCACCAACCCAAACCTGCACACAGTTCATAGTTCAGCTCCAAGTCCAGAAGCACATTTAGTGCTGCAAAGAGATGCAATTAATCATTCTTGCAAACCAAATTTGAAGGGGGAATGAAAAACTCCCACCACAAACACTGGGATTTCTCTCTCGTAATCATACGAGACAGGAAGGAAGAACAATTCAGAAAGACTGTAAGAGAAGTGTCCCTGCTCATGGTAGGGGGGGGACTCATGACTTTTAAAGGTCCCCTCCAAATCCTCCTATTTCATGATTCCATTCTATGATTATTAGTTTTGGCTTTTATTCCCCAGGCTAATGGAAGTGATCAAGGTTAGTTTTGCCTGCCTCGGCTGGCTCCAGCCGGACAAAACACGGTGGGGCATTTCCGAACGCTGCCAGGCCATGTCGAGAGGTCCCACAGCAAGGGCAACACCCTCACACCAGCAGCATGAACTACATCAACCAGCTGTTTTTAATTCACCTGGTGCTCACAAACATAACCCACACCCCACTGAAACAACTGCTTCTCAAACAACTTCTGCAGCGCCAAAATTCAGCTGTACATGAACACAGCGTCTGAAATGCCACTGAGACCTGTCAGCAGTGACAGGCTCCTGACACTTCCTGACAAGGGTCAAGGTGTTTCTCAAAGACATTCAGGAAGGGCACTCCATGTGTGCCCAGCAGCAGGAAAGAACTCTACCTCCAGAGCACCAACTTCCCAGTGGAATCTCGTGTGAAACTGATTTTAGCTTCTGTAGCAGTCACTGGGCTCACAGCTACACCTGTGACAGGTACTGCTGAGAACACGAGGGAACTACAGCTCCAGTCCTGCTCCCAGGGCCCCGCAGGGAGAACCCAGCCAAGTGCAGCAGAGGGGGACTGAGGTCAGGATGGAGCCCAAGAGCCTTCCTCTGACTGGAGAGCTTTAATTTCAGGATACAGTGCTGTCTCAGGCCAGACTGTAGCTCAGCAGCACAGAGAGAGATGGGGGCTGCAGGTCCCTTAGAGGTGTCCAGCAGCCGCTGCCTGCTGCAGGGGCACGACTGCCCCCCGCTCCCAAGCACCCCAACAGCCCCACACGTGGGGAACCTGCAGGAAGCTGCTCTCTGCCTGAGAGAGCAGCCTACAGAACAACAGCCCCCAACACAAACACTCAGCCTCAAGGGAAACGCGGCTTTTCATCATCTGCATTAAGAGCTTTTAACTGAGATTTTCTGACCTTAAGCATGGCAAATGTTTTTGAGTACTTAATTAACAAAAGGCTACAGCAGAAAGCAAATTCAGGATAGAGAAGCAAATTTGTGAGGCAGTCAGTCTCTAAAAGAGTGTCATCTTTAAAAGAGTGTGAGTCCCGCCACAGTCTGAAGACTGTTTTCAGTCTTTAAGACCAAAAACCAGAGTTCTTCTGGACAGGAGGGACATTTAGCTTTTCTTTTGCCCCATAGCACAAGTACCTGGCCATTATTTGCAGCTTTTATGTCACTGAAGTGATACAATTCATGTACTCCATGAAATATACTCACTTTCCGAACTTGTACTTCACTTTGATAGATAACAGCAAAGAATGAAGAAATAAGACACCCTACGTTTCTCCTTGCTGTCCACATGCTTTTCACCCTAAGAGTCACAGCCAGCAGCCAGGCTGTGGGGAAGGTGCACCACAGGAAATCACACCATTCTTAGGCCTTTGAAACCATCCACAATTCATGCACTACTATTTAATGGGAATGGTTTGTCCATGCTACCACAGCTGTGACTTCAAGAGATGTCTCAGGGAGGGAGAGAAGCAATAATTATATTAATTAGTCCTTTGTAAGTAACAGCTGATAAACACAAACAGAATGAACAATGAACTTCAGACCTGCCTTAGCCTGTTCTACCATTTGAAATAACATTCTCTGCTTGCTTTCTTATCCTCTTCCTGCTGCTTTTCCCTTTTCTACTCCATCATGCTGTAAGCGAAATAACAGAACTCAGGGTGCACCATAAAGGGACAGCCAGCTTCCCCGCAGCTCGTTTCGGGGTCCAGAGGACTCCAGATCCAATGGCCCCATCTCTGAGCACTCCAAGGGCTTTTTGTGCTCCAGCGCACCTGTTGTCAAACATGCAGCATGACGTGTGTGAGGGGCAGAGCATCACACCTATGGTTACCAGAGATAAAGGGTTTGGCTTGTCACCTGCACGAGCAGTCTCAACAAGTAACACCATTTCCACACCTTCCTATCCCACACTGCACTGGGAAGAAATGCACATGAGCCTCAAAGAGATGAAACTGAAATCCAGCATCTGGAGGAAAGGCAGTCTCTTTCACACCACACTGTCCCCTGACATGGAATCTGACAGATATTTTGTACTGCAAGGGCAGAAGTGTTTGACATTAGTTATGACTCCCTGCATGACTCATGCCATTTCCATAGCAATTTATTAAACGGACAAAGGTGGCTTCATTAAAAACAAAAAATTCTATAATACCCTCTTTTTCCTGATTGTTGGTCTGATCCAACACCATCCTCAGCCTCAGCAATTTTCCACACGTGAAACAGGTCCTCTGGAGAGCTTTCCCAAGCCACCTGCAGCAGCTGCTGTGGGAGGCTTTTGGGGAACAGGTGCTACCAATGCTCTTACCCAGCTTCAGGAACACACACCTGAACCCAAAATGACCACCCAAATACCTTCACAGCAATAAGCAGGGGCAGAAGAAATAAACAAGTTCCATTCTCCCAGGCATGGATTTCATCTGATGATCTGGTTGTAGTTCTCACATAACTGAGCATACAACACCAGGATTTGGGGTTTTCCTAGGCTTTGTGGGTTTGGTTGTGTTGGCAGAAGCCTTCCCCCCCCCCCCCCACACACCCCACATCCCCGCAGCCAGTGGAACAGCAGAGAAAGGATGAATCCTCATCTTCCTAAGTTTCCTTATTTCCACCAACAGATTCCATCTAATTATTTGAAGCGCCTAAACACTTGATGGCTGCACTGCTATCCACAGAAACACAACTAGAACTTGCTCCAAATGCCATGGAAGCAGTGTCCAAGCTTACAGGGCCCTCAGACACATCAGTGAGGCTGGAGTCTTCCTCTCAGGCCCATCACACCAAGCTCCTCCCAAAGGATCAGCACAGCCTCTCAGAGACTTGCTTTGGGATATAAAAAAGGAGTTCCCAACTATTGCATAATTTCCTAAGGCTTTTGTCAACACCAGTGCCAATATCCACAGGGCCCTTTATCACCTTGAATAAACAAGTCATATTTAATGCATACCAGAGTAGAGGTCAGGGCCAGACAGGGTAAACATGCACCTGTGTAAAGAAGTCAGGACCTGTCTGCCTGCCGAGTCCTTCTGGTGGTGAGACTTGTGCCGGCTTCCAGGTGAATTCCACCTCCTACACCTCACATCTCACACACACTTTTCTGGGGCAGGTTTGGAACAGACCTGGTTAACAGGCAAGTCTATGCCAGGCTTCTGTCACAACAGGGTCACTTTAGGGCACGAACCTCCCAGACCAAGCTGCCGTATGGGCGGTCTGCAAAAGCCCACAAGAAAAGGGGAGGAAACAGGAACCCCAGCTGGTGTCGTTGGGGTTGAGTTCCTTACGAAAGGACAGGCTGGCTGTACCTACAGAAAAGACACAGAAATTCATCTTCTGGAAGAGGCTGATTGCTAAAGGTCCAGACAGAGCAGCAGGGCTTCCCTAGGCAACAGCAGGTGAGAGCACTGACCCTGCTCCCCAGAGCTAGATGGAATATCTCCATCCGTGACAGGGACAAACAGTGCTGCTGGCCTTCCAGCAAGGGGCTGAGCCTGGCTATGGGTGACATTGGGGCAAAACCAGCTTTGCCCAGATTGCACCCACTCAGCTTCTGGAAAGCTGTTACATTTCCTTCCTCTGCCCCTTCTGGAGTCACCCTGACATCCAGCTCTGCAGCAGGTAAGCTTGCAGTGCCTCCATCTCCCAGGAGGGAGCAGCTTCCAGCCCCACCCCAAGCGCCCAGAGAAGGGCAGCAGTGACACAGGTGCCTCACAGAGCACGGCCAGGACCTCACCCCAACCCCAGCCGCCCGGCTCCTCTGCAGCCAGCAGCCTCTAGAGCTGCCCAGAACCGCCTGTGGCCCTGCTGCAGGCACTGTCCAGACTGGAAACCCCACGGTTCCACAGGGAATACCCACTCTCTATTGGCTCAGTAGGTACACAGCAGAAAAAAACAAAAATGTCTTCCACATGTCTCTGGGATTGCAGCCAACAGCAACTCCTGAACCACCAGCTGAAATTCCTTTCCACATCGAAGTGTTTTAAAAAAACCTTACGGGGGTGTCCTGTTAAACCAGCAAAGTGCAGGAGAAACAGAGTTTGGATCATCTCCATGACAGCACTAAACATACACACAGACAGATCACAGACATGCATCAGAACAGAAGCAAAAAAAAAAGAAATAAATGGGAAAAAACTACCCCCCAAACCTTCTGGAATTACTACAAGCTCTAGAGAAAGACCTTTCTAGGCTGTAAAAGTGAAATCGTGCTGCCCTTCCGCACAGCCAGAAACATCTCCTGCACGCACTGAGAGCCCCTCCCGGGCTGGAATCGGCTCTGCCTTACCGAGAGGCGACCCCGCCTGGAGAACGAGGGAATTGCAGCTCCTTTCCAAGGAGCTCTGAGGGTTCAGGCCAGAGGAACTGCGGGAGTCTCGGGCTGCAGCTGCTAATGGCTCCTGCACCTTCTTTCTAAAGTTATGCTAAACACCTTCAATTACCCAAAGAGTGCTTCCCTTTTCAGGGCTAAACCGGCACATCACAGCTCCACCCTCCCACAATTCAGGCACAAGTTTCACCTTTTGTGTTGCATTTCTCCCTGAATATCCCAAGGGGAACCGCTCCCAGGACGTTTGCCAGGCAGCAGAAACTGAGACCCGTTGGAAGCTCATGCAAAACCTCCCCCCTCATATCTGCTGTGGAACCACGCTTCAGGCAGCATTTCCCCTGCCAGCCAGCCAGCCCTAACAGAATAAACAATGACCCCGTAAGGAGAGGAATAACACTTCTATTGCAAGCAGAAATTACATTAAAAAAACATAACATCGATATCTTTCTTGCTTTTAAGAACTCTTTCACCAAATAATCTCTCACATGTTCACCTGGGGTTTTCCTTGAAAATAACATGTTTTGCTTGGCATATTCATTTTGAGGCCATCAAGATTATCATCTCACAGGTACTCACAGAAATTCTTCCAACACAGTTTGCTGCTCCTCTCCCTGCTACGGCCTGCAAGAAGTTTTCCTTCAGTTCTTATCCCATGCTTCCCAGTGACCTCGAGAAAAAAAAAAGTACAACTCTTAGAATGGTTTTACACAGGTTTTGTGTTCACTGTTGGGTTATGGTTTCTACAAGTATAAGGAGACAGTCCTCTGCCTACTGGAGCCCATTTATCCATTCCCTGTTCTGCTTATACGAATCTTAAGCCTCTCTTGGAGACTCAGCACTCCTGCAAATCTACAATACTAATTGCAAAAGGAACTTATAGGACTGTGTGTTTTCTGTTATGCATCCACAGTACTCTAAGGGCTTACTTTATATCTCCACAGCAGGGCCAGAGCTTCCAAGTACCCAAGAACATCACATTTTCAGCACACCAATGGAAACTTCAACAAATATAATACATTATTCTCCAATACAAATTAGCTCCTACGCACTGCGAACCCGCCCAGGGAGACCCGGCCGCCACCAGGCCCAGAGACCAACAGCTCGCGGGTCCTACCGCAGCTTCCCCGCGCTTACCTTGCACCTGAAGCTCCAGCGCCCGTCCCGCTGCCGGCCTGGAACACAAACACGCTAAAAATCGCCATTTCCACCCAAACCCGGAGGGAGCGCGGCCGCGCGGCCCCTCAGCGCCTCAGGCGGCCCGGAAAGAGCGCGCGCCGCCCGCCGCGAGGTTCAAATTTGCCGCCCTGCCTCGCCATTGGCCGACACCGCGCGCCGCTGGCAGCGCTGATTGGACAGCGGCGCCCTCACTGCTCAGCCCCCGCCCGCTCCTCTGGCAGAGCGGGCACACAGCGCCTCCCGCCGCCGCCACTCAGCCATCCCCCTCGGGCCCCGCCTCAGGATTCCATGCTTCTATTAGGTTACTCTTACCAGTTAAAAAAAGTCGGGTTTTTTAAATCAGTTTGTGCCTAAACTCGCAGCTTGAAACAGGACTGCACCTGCCTTATGGCAACAGCAGAACGAGGCAGCTTCTCTTTAAACTCTTTAAAACACCTCTCAGTTGCCCCATCTCTAGATCAAAAAAACGGCATAATCCAACAGCTTTGCTTATGTAAAAAAACCTAACAACAGCCTATTCCTACCTTCAAAGACATCTCTCATCAAATAACCTTTCTCCCATGTTCCACCCGTGGTTTCCCTTCCAGACGCATTTTTAAACCTTAGATCATCATCTCACAGGCACTCGTGGATATTCTTCCACCACAATTTGCTGCTTCTCTGCCAGGCTGACAAGGATTTATCCTTCAGCTCTTGTCCCACACTTCCCAGCAACCTTGAGAAAAAAGAAACACAAGTACAACTCTTACTCAGACTCATTGCCACAGGTTTGGTTCACTTTGTCCCAAACATGGGATGAGGCCCTTCCCACCACCCTGCTGGCCTTTTCCCAGTCTGAGTAACTCTGGAAATGCACATCCAATCCCAGGTCAGACAGACAGCAATGGTTTCTGCCCACCAAACACCTCAGCTCTGAGCACCAGGAGGCTGAGGATGCCCTAAATTGCAATTCACAGCCTCAGCGAACCCTGCATGGAAAATCAAGTGGTTTGTGTGCAGAAAAAAAAAGAGACAACATTTCTAGTAGTTAAAATGCCCGTGGAAGTTACCGGCGGCTTACAGCAGCAAGCTTCATATACTTACAGTTTTACCAGAAGCAGCAATTTCAGGCTCCTTCTCTTTGCAGCCCAGCTACAAACGAGAATCTTGGCACGACTGCTCCTGAGAGAGACAAGAAGAACTTCAGAAGCTGAGGAAAGCGACTCCTCCTCCTGAGTCCTGGTTCACCTGCCCGAGCACCCGCAGCGCCTCCGTCCCGCCTCAGGCTCCCTGGCTGCACCTCCGTACTAACAAAAGAAACACCCAAGCTCTGCCTGCAGCCCCAGCCGCCCCTTCCTTGCGCCCCCGCACTGCTCCCCTTGCCCCGGGCCGGACCGGGACAAACCCGCTGTTTGTTTGTTTGTTCATAAGAAAATCTCTGCCGGGCGGCCCCGGCGTGCAGGCCGCCAGCCCCGCCCACAGCCCCTCCCCAGTTCCGTGCCCGCGCCGGGAGGGACAGCCTTCACCGGCCCCGCGCCCCCACCACGTCCCCGCTGCCCGCTCCGGAGCCGCCCCTGCAGGCGCCGTCCCCCTCCCTCCCCAGGGCCCTTCCCGGGCCCCGCCGCCTCGCCGCTCCCCGCTCACCTTCAACGCGGCTGCAGCCACACCAACCGCTCGCCTCCTCCTCCATCGTCTCGCCACGCCCCTCGACGGCCGCTACCGCAGCCGGGACCCGCGCTGCTCTCCCGCTGCTCCCGGGCACCGCCTCGGCGAGCACGGGCACCGCGGCACCGGCGCGGCCGTCCCAGCCATGGCGGCCGCGGCTGCTGCCCCTCAGTAAGGGCTGCTCATAGGGGCGGCAGCACGCCGCGCGGGAACGCCACAGCGCATGCGCCTCACCGGGGCGCTGTTCCGCCCTTAGACGTCACGTGATGCGGGGCGGCTCTCCGTGGTCAGCGCGCACGCGCGCCCTGCCGGCGGCAGTACCGCGTTCTAGCCCGCCGGTGCCCCCATCGAGCCTCTCCTGTCAGTGCGCATGCGCTGCCTCTCGCTGCAGTACCGCGCCTCGGCCGGCAGGTGCCAGCAGCGAGTCGCGCCGGTGCCGCTCCCGTCCCGGCGGGGACACGGCGGGGACCGGGCAGCGCTGGCCCCGGGCCGGCGGCAGAACCGGGAGCGGGGCACGGCTCGGGGCAGCAGGGAGGAAAACGCCAGGACACAGCAAACACACCCACGCCCTCGAGTGACGGTCTCGAAAACCGCCGGAAAGAAATTAAAACATTCCTCATCCTTTCAGCGCTCGCAGCCCAGCCGGAGCACTTGAGAGAGAAATACCTGTTCCCCCGTCTCCCAGGAAGAGCTTTTCGAGGTGAAATCACTGGGAAACACGACTTTGCACAGCGTGTTTTTCCCCGCTGTAGGAACAAGAGCACAGGCAGATGCAGCTCTCAGCATTCTCCTCTCCAAACACAAGTCTGGGCTCCTTTGCAAACTGGCGCTGCCATGTGGTTTTCCCCAGGAAAAATATTAAAGAATTGCTCATAGCAATTTGGAGGAAAATTATCAGTCTTAAACACGGCCCTAATGCTGACCAACAACACAATCCCAAAGATTTCCTGCCCAGGGCTGGGAGCAATCTGAGATGATGTTAGGAAAGAACCTTTGCAAAGAGCAGGCATCACCCCAGCTCTTCAGGCTTCACGAGATTTTGTAGTGAGCAGACCTAAACTCTAATCCTTAATCTAAATTTCAAACAGGTTTTGTTAGAAGAACAGCAGACAGTACATCATACAACAGAATTAAAAGACTCCACAAGGAACAAAAAAAACCATTTTCCATGAGTAGCAGAAGTTTCTTTTCCCCCCTCCACTGTCTGGGGCTGTAGGAGCAAACCTTTGCAATCGAGACACAATGGAGTAGTTATTAAGGCTTAAACCCCTTCTCAGAGCACTGCACCAGCACTGACCTACTCCCATGTGCCCGGATGGAAAATTTTAAGATAATAAAAGGCGATTTATCTTCCCTCTCTCTGACCCATAACCAAAGCACTTGAGTAAAAGAACACCGACTATGCAAGCCCCACCCTGAATTCCAAGCTGAAATCACACTGCTTCCTTAATGAGGAGAAACTCATTAAAGCCAGAGAGGAGCCCAGAAAAAGAACCAAAAGATGTCTTCTGCTTTGATACACTCTCTGACTGATAATTCCAAAGTAAACTCCTCACTGATCACGAGCAACCACCTGTAACAACTTCTGGAATCATTGCTGCCTTTCTGTGGAAGTGCTTGAAACCTCCACGGGGGGTTCAGGGGCTCGAGTGGGTTGTTTGTGGCTCACCCTGACAGCCCCAGGCCAACTCCAACCACCCTCGTCCCTGCTGCACCCTCAGTTTCAGGGAACTACTGACACAGTTCATAAATGCTCCCCTTACCTGCAACCCGGGGCAGATTTACTCCATCCTTTCCTCCCAACAGCACCTCTCCAGCACAAACACCACTTCTCACAGACACAAACCAAACAGAAGTCTACTGCAGGTGCCTGCTCAGAAAGCAAAATCTTAGCACATCAGGCTGTGTGATCAAAGCACGTACAGGCATTGGTGGTCAGCGAGGGAAAGCGCTTCAGTGGAGAAAAGACCCACCCTGGTAGCACACCTTGAGACACCCTCAGAAAAAGCAGAATTAGCACCAACTCCTAAGACCCTCTGTCAGGAATCCAGCCCTCCTTGGGACACCCAACACAGCAGATATTGAAAAAGGAAGGAAGAACTCAGGCTTGCAGCAGGAAAAATTAGACAACTCTCTCCAACTTCTGGTAAAACCTCTTTAACCTTTCATGTGCTAAACCCACTGCTTGGATTTTATCCAGAAAGCCAAGAAGACCACATGAGCTAACGCAGGTGACAAGTTGTGAAGGGCACTCCAGGCCAGGGGAGGACACCTCACGGACAGGAAGTGTTCAGGACAGGCCAAGCACCCCAGCACGCTGCCCTCCCCAGCCGTGCCCCCAGCCCCGCCCCACCTCTGCTCTGGGCAGCACAGCCCCACATCTGCCGGGAAGTCCAGGCCAGACACGGCGGCTGAACCCCCCCCACCTGCCCGGGACCCCTCGGGCCGGACTCTTGAGAAACAGGAGCTCAGTTGGCAACACGGAGACTCGTCAGACACCTGCTCAGCCGGAGCAGTGGCTCTAAAACACTTCCTTAGGCCTGTGGGAGCTCTTACAGCGCCTGCGGCCCAGGTGGCACTCAGCACAGAGCACCTGACTGGGTGTGTGCAGAAACCATCCTGCTGCCCACCCTGAATGAGGCTGGAGCCTCAAGGGAGCCTCATTGTGATGAACATTGGCCACTTGCGGGTATCTCCAAAGCCATTAAACACACATTTGCTTACCAAAGAGGACTCTTAGCAGCTAACCCCTCTCTGTTTGGACCCAAGCAACCCCTTCCCGGATGAATGGCCCAAGTCCTGTGTCCCAGATAAGGACTAAAAGACTGCCATTGTTTTCCTTGGATGTGTTCAAGGCCAGATTAGACAGCACTTGGAGCAACCTGGTCCAGTGGAAGCTGTTCCTGCTCATGGCAGGGGGGAGGAATGAGGTGATCTTTAAGGTCCTTTTCAAGCAAAACCATTCTGTGATTCTATGATTTTCTGAAGAGTCAATTCTGCATATTAAAAAAAAAAAAAAAAGGAAAAAAAAAAGGCATTAAAAAAAGTCAATTTTTGCCTGAACTAGGAGCTTGAAACGGGATACAGCATTGAAACGGGATACAGCATATGAGGTATGGCAATAGCTGAACGACGCAGCACATGTGTTCCTGGCCCACAAACGCTACCAAAGCCGTTTGACACATGCTATTAAATTATTCCATAATCATCTCATTGTGCCAAAAAAAGGGAAAACTTCCACAGGACAGCGAAGCTGCTCAGTGGCTCTACTATTCACTAACTGTGCTGACGAAGTAAGTGCTATAAAAATGTATTTTAGCTCCTCATACCAAGGTCCCTCCCAAACTACTACTTATGGTAGCTGTTAATTTATTTTCCTCGAGAGGCCAGAAAAGCACACCAGTAAGTGTTTGAAGACGTACACGCCAGGGAAACAGAGCGGAGAAAGGGCAAGAACAAAAAAATCAGGGGGAACCAGACACGAGATATGAAAATACGTGACTGCAAAGCCCAGAATTCCCGAGACAGACTCTGCTTTCACAGCAAGCACACGCTGCAGCAAGTGCGAGAAGGCAGAGCTCAAAATAAAAGCCTAGACCCAAAAACTCGCACAGCCTCTGCCTGAACTGCCCTTGCCAGAGACTTCTGGGGAGCGCATCAGTACAAAACTCAAAGGTTTTTGCAAGGCAAGTTAAACATCCGGCATAAAGGAACGGGGACACATGGCAACAACACCCGCGGTAAAACACCGCATGTAAAGGACCGCTTGCCCTGTAGCCACAGCCACGGTAACGCGCTCCAAAAAGCATCGCGTCCCTTCCGACCATTTCCACCGTCAGACGGACGCTTGGCCCCCTCACGAGCCACCCCCTTGAGCCCCCCGGAGCCCGCAGCGTTGGCAAACACACATTTCGGGGCCGCAGCTTGGCAAGGACCCTCCGGGGAGCCGCCCCCGCCGCCACAGTCGCTCGGCGCGGCGGACGCCCGGCTCCTCCCTCGGCCGCCGAGACACCGGGGACGCCTGCCCGGGCACCGGCAGCCGCGGGCGAGCCACGAGGGATTCCCTCCCCCCACGAGCCACGAGGGATTCCCTCCCTCCACGAGCCACGAGGGACTCCCTCCCTCCCTCCCTCCCTCCCGGGGACAGGCGAAGCCGCCGGCTGCTCGTACCCTAGGGAAGCGGGGAGATGCCGACAAGCCCCGCACGGAACGGGCACCCAGCGCTGCCCAGCGATCCCGCCCAGGCCCGGGAGCCGAGCCCGGCCCGCCCCGGCGGCCTCGGAGCCGTCCCATCGCAGCCAGGCTCACCTGCGGTGCCGCCGCGCCCGCCGCTGCTCTGCCAGGGCCGGGCCCGCCCGCCCGCCCGCCCGCCGGGAGCGCTGCCCCGCTCACAGCCCCACCCCAGCGCTCCCGGAGACCCCTGAGGCGCCGGAAGGGACCCTTCAACTCTTCAGAGTTGTTGATTTCTCTTTTCTCACCTGCCCAAACTCGCCAGCTCCATACAAAATCCTCTTCCTCTCACTCCTTCCAAGCCATGCCTTCGGGAGTGCAGGACATGCAGAGAAATCCTTTCAGGGGATGTGGAACAAGACATACACCCCTGGCAGGGGTGGGAAAGGATGGGAAGGCTTTTTTCCTCTCAGAAGGTCCACGAATATCTCCAAAACCGGGGATGTGGGGGGACAGTGCCAGCTCACTGCACTCTGCTGTACTCACTGCATCCCCTGGGCTCAGGGGCAGCAGTTAGAGCTGGGCCTGCAGGAGAGCACCCCAAACCCAGCTGAAACACCCAGCAGTACACCCAGCACGCTCCAGGAGAAACTCAGCTGGGAAAAGCCCCCCGGGATGCTCCCTGTTCCTCCTGGCAGCTTTGCCAGGACCTCGCTCAAAATTCCTACCTCACCGTGCAGCTCCTAGAAAACAGGAGAACCTATGGAAACCACCCAGAAATCCACGGATTTCCAGTCCTTAAGAACCAAAGCGGCAGCAGAATGTCTCCAAACTGTACTGCAAACCGGCAGGTCTGAGGAGACGCAGGGATCTGTTCCACAGGGGACACGAGTGCCCCTCAGCCAGGCAATTATTTCTCTCGGGCTCTTCCCTCTGCTCTCTGAGGACACCAGCAGCAGTTTTACCCTGGTGTTCCCCTTTCCATCAATGCAGATTTCTGTTCTCCTCTGATTCTGTGTTCAGAAAGTAAAATAGGAATATTATCATTACACAGACTGTCCAGGAGGGTGTGACTGAGGCAGGATCAGCTCCCAGTCCACTGCTGCTTCTGGATTTCTGAGCAGTTCCTTCCCATCCTGCCCTTCCCAGCACCATTCCCTGGGTGCTACGTCCAGGCAGCTTAAAAGGCCACAGAAACCCAAGAAAGAAGACCAAAAATCAGTTCACGTGTTTCTAGTCTGGGGAGAATGAGGGAGGTCTAAAACCTGCATTTATTTTAGAACAGTAGAGCCAATTTTAATGACCTTGAATATCAGTGAAGGGCAGCAAAAGCTGATGAACCTCTTTACTAACTTCTTAGCAGCAGAAAAACAAAATTTTAAGTTTAATTAAGATCAAGTTTTGCTGCTAAAAATTAAGGGGGTGCCATGTTGGTGTTAGTGCTTTCTAACCTTCTGACATTAGCGGGTATTTGTACCATAAACCCATTTATTGAAGCGGCTTACTTTAAAATAAGACTTTTAACAATACAGATGGCCAAAAGAGTCTCAAAATCAAGATATAACCTCATAGACATAATAGATACAGCTATTAAAAAAAATGTTGTCTTTGGAGCCTGTAACTTGCCACCCCCTCCTGTTTTCAGTCCTTACTTGTTATTTTTAACAAGTTGATGATTAAACTCCTGGAGAAAGCTCAAAAGAACAAAAAAAAACCAAACCACACCAACACCAGAACAGAGCTACACATTATCCCAAGTACCCTGAGTGTGGAATTGTGTCAGTCCCAAGTGTTTGCCACCTCAGCCCAGCCTGAAGGAGAGGAGGCTGCAGCTGCTCCCTGGGGGGGTTTGCAAAGGACTCACTCGTTTGAAGCCACTCATGTTGGAGGCCTGCACTGGAGTGCAAGTAAATGTGAAATATGTGATTCTTGTCTTGAACAGCAACTGACCTGCTCAGGGAAATCCGCTCACACAGGATTGGGGTACCCTGCTGCAGATTTAATCCATCTGCATCTGAAAGAAAGTTAAGACAACAGTCAGAGTGCTGCGGGATAACTTGACAGCTCCAGGCATCTCGTGCCAATCCACAGATGCCATCTAGAGCCCCACATTACAAATTTCAAGTCCCCAGCACTTACCCTATTACCCCCACACCCAGATTGAGCAGCAAGGCAGAGCAGCTCCGGGCCAAATACACACCAACACCCGTGACACAGGAGACAGCAAACAAGGGGACACGACAGGGACAGAAAACTCTCGGCCACAAGAAGGACCGTGAGGATCCAGAGAACTCGGAATGAGATAACCGAGGTAAGACCGATGGTGAGCTGGCCAGGCTCAAGAACCCTGCAGGAAGAAGACGCTGGCAGGATGACTTATTCCAAGGGCCAAAGACAGATGCCCGAGAGTGCTACGGCCAGAATCACCTCTCTATCTTTGCATTCTGACAAATCCTAGTCCGCCAGAATGCATCTATATACCACCAAGAAACGTAATGTTGAATAAAAACCACATATAAATACCATTATTTATTAAATAGCACTGCCACTATCTATATAAAAATGTTATATATAATTAAAATATATTAATTTGAGCATTACGTTGATGATACAAAATAAAATAGAAAAGGCACAAAATATTATCATACGATATCTTCTATCATCCTCCCCCATATTCTCTCTCAACTATATTATCTAACACAAACAAACAAAATCCCCATTTTTAAACTTTTTTTAAATTAACTTCTCATTTATTAGCCAAAACGAAAAATTTTGCCCAAACTGCTGCTTCTTCTACTAAAACTACTGAACTTTACTCCAATGCAAAAAACCAAACTACCACAAAAAACCCACGCCGCGGCCCAGAAAGTCCCACGCCACACCCCAACTGCAGTTACCTCCGCCCCTGCCGCTGTATGGACATAACAACGAAGAAACGTGGAGCCCAAGGTCTCACGAGAGAGTGCAAAAGGTATCGGACGCCGTTTCTAGAAGGCGTCCACGTTATTATGTAAAGCTGTGGGTCGCTTAAAGAGCAATACCAACAAAACCCAGCGGGGCAGGCAGTGGGTGGCAGCGACGCGGCTCTGCATCCCCGCTGCCCCTCGGCCAAGCGTGCCCCTCCCTCCGGGGGCGGTTCCGCGCAGCGCAGCGGGCAGAGCCGCCGCCGCGCCCCCCCCATCCCCGTCGGCGGTGGCGCTGGGGCGGCGAGCTCGGCTGCTCCGGTTCGGCCGCGCTCTCATGAGCGTGCGCCGGGCGCCGCCCCTCGGCCCCGCCGCCCCTCGGCCCCGCCGCCCCTCGGCCCCGCCGCCCCTCGGCCCCGCCGCCCCTCGGCCCCGCCGCCCCTCGGCCCCGCTCACCGGGGACGCGGCTTCTCCGTAACAAAAGCGGGGCGGCGCCGGGCGAGCTAAGAGGCTGGGAACGCTGCCACAGTGCCGGGGGAGCGGGGAGAGGAACGGGGCGGGCGCTCCGCGGGACCTCGGTGGGGTTCGGCCGCCGGGCAGGTGAGGGGGATCGAGCCGAGGCGGGGCTGTGCGGGAGCCGCTCTCCCGGCCCGCAGCCCCGGCGGAGGATGGTCCAGGGACATGGCACCGGGCCGCCGCTTCCTGCGGGGCCTGGCTGGAGCCATCCGAGTGGGAAGTCTCCGGCCATCTGCTCGTGGCTGCCAAATCTGGCACACAAACGTGTGGGCTGCCAGCCAAGCCCCGAGGGTGGGAATGGCAAGCAAAGGCTGCGTCCAGAAGTGCCTCCGCTGCTGGAGCTGGGGAAGCTGTCGTTGCCCGGGGAGCTGTCATTCCTCAGGCAGCTAGATGGGGTGGGGGCATAGTGCCTCAGGCAGGGATCCGGCAGTTTTGGGCACCTTTCAGGGAGAAGAGAATGAGCTGGTGTGCTGGAGTGAGGCCGGGGCAGCGTGCACTCTGTTAGGAATCCCACCCGCTAAGGACTGTTCCAGGGCTTGCACATTTCCCATGTGTGACCTGCCCTCCGCCTGGGGAAAGATTACAGTTCCCAGGACAATGGAGAGCTAGTGATGTTGCGATCATCTTCTTAAAGACCTCCTTCAATGGATAGACACAGAGCCTATATTTCATTCAGCTGTGTTTGTGTCACTTAGCAGTGTAAAGGGAACCAGCATCCCAGACCGTCTCCTCAGGGTATGTTGCTTGGTGTGGTGCATCATCAAGAGAGCTGCCTTTGACCCTTTTCTCCTCACAGCCCTTGGTGGAATAGATAACAAGCAAGCCTGCAGAAGGAAAGATGAATAGGGGATTCTCACTTCAGTGGCAGTCTCCTTAAAACCAAAACCACTGGAGCTTAGTTTAAGTTTGAAGTAACACCATCTTCTTCTGAGTGGAGATTCAGAGAAGCAGAACTGGTTCTTGGAGAATTCCCACTGCTTTTAGCAGCAAGTGCAGACTCCAGATGGCTTCACACAGTTTTACTTACAAGCATGTTCAGTGTTTAGAAAAGAAACAGCACTTCAGCCAAAGTTCCTATAAATCAGACACTGATTTTTTGTGAGAGACAAGAGGAGTCTCTTAATATGAATATTTATCCTGTGTGTTTCGTAACAACATTTCAGAAGTAGATGTCAACCATGTGCAAACCCCAGTACAAGCAGAGCGCTGGACCAGCAGTTTCCTTGCAGGATAAGGCCTTCCTGCACCTGTAGAGCACCCCTTGTATATTTGCGTATGTATATTCACATACATATTTCCAAAGAAGGTTCTTCTCTTAATGCTTTTGAGCAGGAGCACCTACATTTAATGAAGAAAAGCCATCGTTCTCCCGTGACATCCCTTGAATGACACAACAAACACCATTAATGGTGAGCAAACAGTTTTTACAGGAGAGAATGGTACCTTTTCAATACATTTACTTCCAAGAGGATACCATCTTTTTCTTTGAATCCTGAGCACTAGCATTTCCCATGGCTCTGTTTTCCCATGCACTTGGAAGAGATGGCTTTTCCCCTGTGTTTACCATGCTGTTGAGCTGTATCAGTTGGTTGGTGACCAAGACACATTTGCATTGTTCAGGGCCACCAGCAGGCTCGTGGCAGCCTTCCGCAACTCTTCCTCCTTCACTGTCTTCCCAACGGACATCAACAACTTCATTGTCTGCAGTGAAGTCTGCACCTGGCTGTCCAGTATCCTCAGGAGAAGATCCTCGATGTCACTGTTGGGCAGGTGTCCTTGCTGCTGGCCACTGGCTGACACCTCTGTGGCTTGTGGGTCGGAAGGATTTGGTTGTGTGCTCACAGGTAAGGAGGTGGGGATCACAGCTGCCTCTGTGCCAGGTCTGGAGCTGGGCGTGGGAGACATGGCGGGGACTGGCTGCGGACCGAAGCTGCTGGATGACATGGCATTACTGCTCGTGATGATATGGGTGCCTGCTTTGCTGGTCTGCTTGGCTCTGCTGTGTCCTGGGCACACGGTCCTCTATGGAGGAGAAAACATTAGGAGCAGACACCTATGCACAGCTCTGTTCTGTGGGTTTAGCTCTCACTGCACAATCCCATCTTTCCCATTTCCTACTAAGATGAGCCCAGGAAAGCAAAATAAACCTTCATATCCTTTCCTTGTCAAGTCTCCTCATAAATCTCTCTTGGGAATTACAGCTCTCTTTACTCTCTTCTTCCAGCCTACATGAATTCCCCTCTCTTCTGGAGAAACCTAGATTGTCTCAACTTGGTTGGGAATGAGAGCTGGAGAAGAGGGCTGAGGTGGTCCTTAAAGGTTCATTTGCATGAAGAATGCCTTCTGCAAAGTCTCCTTTTTGGCAAGTGGCTGCAGGTGCCATTTGTGTTAGCTAATCAGCTTGGTGTGAGTGCCCCTGGAAGGTGGACTGCTCATGGCTCTCTTCTATCTTCCCTTTTAGCTTTCTATTTTCTAAAGCCTTTTAGCTTTCTATTTTCCCACTTACTCATATTCTGGGGTCTCTCTTTTGCCTATTAATTGCCCAGAGCACACCATAGTCTTCAGGAAATAGCTAAATAACTCACCTTAAGGAAATACTTTTTCATAATACAGCGATAAAGTGAAAAGGTGCAGAAGTTGTGGAAGAAAGGATTTCCTGGCAGTTCGGAGCATATGGGCCCTAGAAAGAGGCAAATAAAGATACAGACACAGGCTGTACAGATAGACTGCAGTGCTGGCATCCCCCTTAGCAATAACCTCCCTGTGGAGTGACATCTCTCCATGAAAAACCGTGTCATTTGGGAACCTTTTGAGAAACTCCACTGCTTCTTGGTCATCTTCATGACCCAAGGGGTGAGAGGACGCTGGTCCTAGAGACACATGTGGATCCAATCAATTGTGAGAGAGGATGCCCATGAGCACATGCCTTCTCCTCACTGCAGGATTGCTACCCACATCTCTCCCCTCTCCTCCTCTCCAGATCCTGAGTCTTTCCTCTCCCAGTGATCAGGGCCATGCAGGACTCCTGTCCAAGTGCCTGCCCTTGGGAATCATGGTTGGCTTTACCTGGAGGAATGACTCCGTGGTTTTCATACTCGTCCAGTCTCTGGACCAGCGAGTTCTTGCAGCCGTACAGCTCACGAAGGTGGCAGGCAGTGCTGGCTTGGATGGTGATCCGCAGGAACTTGAAGAACTGGTGGTATTCCTGGTCAGAGAGTGGTGTTCCTGGCTGCTGTGCCTTCGTGCCCCGAGGGGCGGCTATGCACCCCCAGCCCAAGAGCACTGGTGGAAAAACAAAGAGCAGGGAGTCAGAGGGAGAAGGAAATGCTAATCATGGCATGTTTGGAAGAGCTGGAGGGCTGAGTCCAGATCTCTGTTGCCTTTTCTGGGTGCAGGATCCAGCACATGGAAAATGCATTAACAAGCTAGAGATGGAAGGTCCAGACCTGTGGAAAACTTGCTCTGCCCATGTTGAAAGGAGTGACAGTGCGTGTCTGAGGGACCTTCACCAAAGCTCTTGAGATTCAAATCTTGAACTGAGAGAAATGTCTTGGAAGTCATGGCTGAAACTGAGACTATTGCTCTGTTGTCGGGGCTGGAGCAAGTAAACTGTTTCCTTTCAAGATTTTTAGCCTCTGCAAACTCTCTTTCTCTGGCTAAATAGGTGTTTAACCAAGTTCCTCTCTCAGACCTCTTTCTCCTGCTTCCCCTGTTGCTTTACTGGGCCAGCTCTCACCTCTTAGCTTTGTGGGTTAACGCCAGACCTGTGCCTTAGTGCTCGTGTCTGGTTTAATGCACCCAGCTGTCCCTGTCATGGCATCTCCAGTCTCCACTTCTTCTCCAGTGTATGCCCACTGCGTCCAGCTCTGACTCCTGCCTGGCTCTTAGGTCACTCTGTGGCCCTCATTGATGAATAAAATACCAGCTCCAGTGGTGAAACTTGCCAAAATTATAAGCCCTGGGATCTTTGCACCTGAGGCCCTGGGGGGTGCTTCATCTTTTCCTTTTGCCTCCAAACTGCCCAAGCTGAGGAGCGATGGGGAGGGTGCAGAGCAGCTGGGTCAGCTGCCCTTCCTCACATCAGGGTTTGGAGGAGAGACATTTCCTACTCACCAGACAAAGCCAGATAAGCCCACAAGGCCATCCTGGCACTGGGAGTGGTGCCTGTGACAGTTGGGGCCCACTCGCACTGCTGGAGGTGTCACCTCTGCTGCTTTGCCACTGATGTCATAGACACCTGCATTCTGAACACTCCATCCTCCGCTGCTCCTGCTTCCTCCCTGCTGCCCCTCACCCAGCTGCCCCCTCCCCCAGGCAGTGTTTGTGCATAAATGGGTGTGCGTGACTCTTTCTGCTCACTGCCAGTCCTGTAAAATCTATCTGGGAAAGAGGCAGTCAAATGGCCATTTTTCTGGAGCACAGGACAGGAAATTCTGCCTTTGGGCTGCTCTTGTTGATAATGTGTGAACAGATCAAAATCTTTACTCTTGTCCAGATTCGTGTGTGCCTTGGCTGATGCATTAAGACCAGATCTACAAAGCACTAAACAGGGCTCCAGACCGTGGCGGAAAACACTAGGAAGAAAGGTGATGGAGAGAAAATGGTTTGAGGAATCGATACTTTTCTTACACAAAATTCATCAGGAGGCATTTTTGGTCTGAAAGTGCAGCAGGAAGAACATCCAGACACCTGAGAGAAGGCAGTGAGGTGTCAGGCAGCTCTCTGGACTTGTGGTTGACCTGTGTGTGCTACCTGAGCTGGCCCTGGTTACTGGACCTGAACAGTGGTGTCGCAGTGTGCATGGCAGGACGGACAGAGACCCTGACTCCTGCTTCCGGGCATCATTTTCCTATGGTCTAGGTTACTTTCAGCTCCTAAACACTTACCCTCCTATAATCTCACCCTACAGCACTGCTACTGTGATAGGTATTTATTATGTCTGTTTTCCTTCCTCTGATCAGGCCCTGCAGTCCCCAGCTTGGCTTTCACCTTTTGGATAAATGAAGAGAAGCAGGTTTTTGACCAGAAGCAGCCCAACACTGAGCCAGTAGAGAGACTGCTCACAAGGTGAGAAATTGCATGGAGCATATCTGGGAAGGGAAGAGCTGAATGCTGAAAATTTGGGGTGTACCATGGTGCACACTCCACATTCCCCCTGCTTCTTCTGCTCCCTCAGTAAATAGATTCTGCTTTCAGGAAGATCTGTAGGCAGAGTATGGCAAAGACGAAACACAGTCCTGGGGTATCTCATACCCTTTGAAAAAGACCCTGTCCAAAATAAAATCAATCTTGTGTATTTTTCAGCAAAGAATATACTCATAATGTTAAAAAACATAAACCAAAGTGCATTTTCTTCTTCTTTTCATACTGACAATAGTTGACAATATTTGGGTCAGTTTGCTGCTTTGAGGTGCTTTTGAGTGCCTTTGTACTGCAAATGTTTTTCAGCCCTGAGTGTTGTAAGCAAAACTTTGGGGATTGGTATAACCAGTGTAGTGGTGTCTTCTACAATCTGCAGATTGGCTGAAACAAAGCCTGAACGGTTTAATCTGCTGCATCACCTCCTTTTCCATGTGGCAGAATGATGTTCAGTCTGTAAGCAGTGCTGTCCAGCTCATCTTACCTCACACTCTAGCATGAATTTCCAAGGTGTGTCTCCAAATGAGTATAACCCATGAAAAACCAGGACCCTCCAAATGTTTCAGTCTAAAGGTTAATAAAACAGTTTAACATTTCACAGTTATCTATCTGTTCTGTAGACGAAATCTAGATACAATTAGCTGCAGAGCTTTCTTTTTAAGGAAAAAGGCTATGACTGGAAGGAAGAAAGGAAATAAATAGTCTGCTGGGTAGGGGTGGATGTTTCTGTGGTGTTGGATTATTTCTGCCATGATCAAGCATGGGAATATTGGCTGAAGAGCAGTGATTCACAGGCAGCAGGAGGAGAAGCAGCTGCAGTGGGAATTATTAAGGAAAGCAGTCATGATGTTCCTCTGACCTTGCTAGACATGGGAACTTGGAAGGCAAGCAAGTGACGTGTCTTGCCCTTTACGGCTGTAACTTTGACAGAGGATCCCCTTTGCAGTCTGTGCTACAGTGGCCTCCCATCCTTAAGTCACATTCCCTTCCCACTCATCTCAGTCTCCATGCCCTCACATTGCCCTGAGAAGATACCAAGGAGCTCCTTCTGTGCTGTCAGCTCATGGTGGTTGACATGCAGCAAGTCTTGGCGGTCTCCCTGTGTGGACTTCCCCTTCAGAGAAGCAGGACTTACTCATTGCTAGTTCCTCTGTTTACTCCAGCAGGTGACAGGATCATAGATGACACGCAAAAGGGCAGCCTTCATCAGGAACTTCGTCAGGAAAGTTCAATGAGAGCTGAACTCCATCTGCTCCCCTCCGGAAAGGTCACAGGAGATTCCCTCCAGGAGGCCGATCAAAGACAGGACCACAAACAGGAGCTGGAAACAGAAAGTGAGATGGAGACATGTTTTCCAAAGAGATGGGGAATGGTACTTCCTTATGAGAGGGAAGTCTGGGAGTGCAAGGACAGTGGTAAAGCCCACATCAGCAAGGCTGTCCTTGCTGGGGACGAGTCAGACCTGCCCATGTGTGGGGACAGTGCCATTTGGATTCAGCAGGTGAGGGACAAAACCTACAAGTGTCCTGAGTGTGGGAAGAACTTCAGCCAGAGTTCCTACCTGAGCCAACACCAGAGAATCCACCTGACAGAGAAACCCTTCAGCTGCTCTGAATGTGGCAAGAGTTTCACCCGCAATTCGGACTTGATCAAACACCAGCGGATCCACACAGGAGAGAAGCCCTACCAGTGCAGCAAGTGTGAGAAGACCTTCAGCCAGAGGTCTAACGTGATCAGGCACCAGCGCACTCACACGGGAGAGAGACACTATCTGTGCAATGAATGTGGGAAGAGTTTCAGCTAGAACTCACATCTCATTGTCCACCAGCGAAGCCACAGGGGTGAGAAACCCTTTAATTGCCCACAATGTGAAAAAGGCTTCAGTGACCGCTCCTCCCTGATCATACATCAGAGGGTCCACACCGGAGAGAAGCCCCACAAATGCCAGGAGTGTGGGAGGCGTTTCCGGGACAGCTCAGCCATCATTCGGCATCAGAGGATGCACACGGGAGAGAAACCCTACGAGTGCACAGAGTGTGGGAAGACCTTCCGGCAGAGCTCCTCGCTGGTGACCCACATGCGAACACACACAGGTGAGAGGCCCTACAAGTGCCCTGTGTGCGGGAAGGGCTTCAGCCAGAGCTCAGCGCTCACCACTGACCGCCGGATCCACAGGGGAAAGGCCTTGCCCGTGTGTCACGGTGGCCTCCTGCCCAGCCCCTTTTCATTGAGTGCGGCCGAAGGTGCAGCAACCACTCCACTGTGACCAAGCATCAGAGCCTGCACACCAAGGAGCGGCCCTACATCTGCGTGGAGTATGGGGACAGCTTCTGCCGGAGCTCAGCTCTCAACATGCACCTGAGGATCCACCGTGGCGAGAGACCCTATAAGTGTGAGGAGTGTGGGAGAACGTTCCGGCACAGCTCGGCCCTTGGTGCCCACCTGAGGATCCACGTGGGAACCAAGCCCTACAAATGTGTCAAGTGTGGGAAAACCTTCCTTAAAAGCTCAACACTTAAACTGCATTTGAAAATCCACATTGCCAAGAAACCTTGTAAATGTCTGGTGGGTAGAAGAATCCTGACCTCCCTCTCACTTCTGCCATAAGCCTGGAGTGGATGTTCAGAGCAGGAATATAAAGTAGTTTTTGGGCGTACCTGAATGCATGGTGAGAACCACGGTGGGAAGAGACTGACTTGGAGGCGTGTTAGGGCTGGGTGCTTAACCCCAGAGAAACAAAAACCTTCATGAGATCTGGAAATAGGGAGTTAGTCCCAAGAGTTGAGTGCTGGGGGTTTAGGAAGGGTGCCAAGAGCCTGAGGAAGGAGCACCACTTCAGGGTAGGTGGGGACTGGGAATATATGATAGAATAATAACTGGGAGAATTGGGCTTGTAAAGTACAGCTAAGGTGAAGATCAAAATAAAGTGTTCCAGGTTGGTTCTGACTCAAAACTTTGGCTTGTTAGACACTGTAGCAGTGTTAGGAACTCTTCTTTCTATTACCTTCCCTTATTTTTCATGATCATATTAAGTTTACACAGTGTTTGACAAGGCATTTTCAGATATTTTCAGAGTGAGACTTTGGAGCTGAACTTCAATCTGTTTGTCTTCTCTATTTTCCAAATCTTACACGGGCCAAAGAATTCTTACCTCATAATAGCTAGGTAACACAAAACTCTAATGGGCAGTTCCCAGAAAACCTGGATGCAGAAGCACTTTCAGTTGAAAGGCAGTCTGTAGCTTCTCCCACATTTGTTGTTGCTGATTTGAGACTCCTTCCAACTTGGGACATCAACAAAACATGGACAAAAATGTGGGCCTTGTATTATTTAACCCCAAAAGAAAGAATTTGCCCCCAGATGTCCTAGTCTGAACCTGTACATGGTGAGTTCTCCCTGCTGGTCCAGCGACTGATGGGAATTGTCTTGTTCTTTTTATGCTACTCTTCTCTAGGACGCTGTTGTTTCCAGAGTATTAACATACACAGTTCGGCATTTAAGGACTGCGTAATACAGAAACCTCTTCTATATTGCAATGTTTTATTACACACTGTGGTTTCCATCCTAAATAAAAGCTGGGTTTGGTTTGTTTGTTTTTTCGCCTGTAATCAAATTTTCTGTCCCTGCGCGTGATGGGACGGAACGGGGAAGCGGGGTGAGCGCCGGGCCGGATTTGAGAGCCGGGGAAGGGCGTCTCTATGCGGGGAGGGCGCGGGGCGGCCCTTCCGTCGCGTCACGGGAAGGAGCGGGGGCGGCCCCGGTTCGAAGCGAGGCGGGATGGAGAGCAGCGGGATGGAGAGCGGGCCGGCGGCGGGCCCCGCGCCGGGCCGCTTCCCGTTCCCCTACACTCCGTACCGCATCCAGGAGCAGTTCATGGAGGCGCTGTACGGCGCGCTGGAGGACGGCCGGGTTGGCATCTTCGAGAGCCCCACAGGCACGGTGAGGCGGCGGAACCGCGGCTGTGGCCGAGCGGGGCCGCGGCGGTGGCGGCAGCGCTCCTCACCTTGTTGGCTCTCCGTGACAGGGAAAATCGCTGAGCCTCATCTGCGGGGCCCTGTCATGGCTCCGGGACTGGGAGGAGAAGCGGCGGCAGGAGGAGGCGCGGCTGCTGGCGCTCGGGGCCGGCGGGCAGGACGGGCTGACCCCGCAGCAGGCACGGCCGGGCAGCGCGGACACGGCCGGGCAGCCGGACTGGGTCACGGCCTTCGTGCAGAAGAAAGAGGAGCGGGACATGGTGGACAGGCTGAAGGTGGAGAAGCGCTCGTGTGTAGAGGACGGGTGTGATAACGAGAAAAGGATCGGGAGGGCTGAGATCACACAGTCACAGAAGGGCTGGGGCTGGAAGGGACCCCTGGGGGTCACCTAGAACAGCTTCTCTGCTCGAGCAGAGTCCCTAGAGCGCGTTACCCAGTGTCCAGGCGGCTTTTTAACATTTCCCGGCACCAACTCTCTGGGCAAGCTGTTCGCGTATCCTGGACGATTGAGTGGAAAACACGTGAGGCAAATTTGGTGGTGGCGTGTCTTTGCCTGCAGGTTGCCCAGGACCGGAAACTATATTGCTTTGAGCAGAGTAACACTCAGTAGGCCAGCAGTCCGGGAGAACGTTACTGGCAATTTTGTTTCTGTTAGTCTTTTTCCTATGCCCATAGCATAAGCAGTGATACCAAGGGTTGAGGACTAAGTCCACTTCGTCCTGCCTACACTCTCCCTTTTTTGTAGGAAGAGCAGATCAGAAAGAAAAAGCGAGAAGATCGTCTTGAGAAAATTCGGCACAATGTGCATTTAAAATATGCAGCAAAGAGGAAGGTGAGTTATTCCACAGAGATCAGAACTTTCTGTTTTGGTTACCTTCAGTGTTGTTCATACTTGCTTATGTGTGACTTCACACTGACTTTTCCAACCCACCTGTTTGAGCAGCTCTTTATATGAGGTTTCTGAAATTGGTCATCCAAAATTATTTGTTAGATTTTCTTTTAAAATTACAGATGTGAAAACCAATTTGTGCATCGATAATTTCCTCTGACAGTTTCTGTCTGTGGGCAGAAATGATGTGGGTTCTGATTGCCTTCTGGCCCTCTGCTTTTGTTTTAAAAGCTTTAATACTCAGAAGCTTTTTTGGGAAAGATCTCTGTTTTATGAGCATGTGTGAACAGTCTGTACTTCAAGTTCACAGATATGTATTTCCTCTCATTTAGGTGCATGAACTGGCCTCAGTGCTCTTGATGCCTTTTGGTTATATGAGTCAAACTTCCGGAAATAGTTCAGGTCCCCAAATAGACAGATTTATTAGGCTGCCAGGCTATTAATTTCTGGTGTGCTACATCTCAAATACTGTGTAATGTTTTGGTCAACTCCTGTCAAAAGGATATGACAGAAATAGTAAAAAAGGACAAATGAAAAACAAGAGAAACAAAGAACTTGCCTCTTAAAAGAGGATGAAGAGCATGTAAAATGAGAAGCATGATGACAAGCAGATGAGAGAAATATTATGGAGATCTGGAAAAGCGACTGATTCATCTTTTCTGCAGTGCTTACTAACTGCATTTTCTGTATAATGCCATGGTAATAAAATGCTCATTGACGTTGGAAGATACTGCTTTGAGATGGAAAAAACAAACTTTTCTTTGTCAAGACACAAAAGTTAATGTCGGAAAACTGTTCTTCAACAGTTTAATTGAATTTTTGTAGAGAGGTAGACTTGAGAGGTAGACTAGAGAGGTTACTTAAAGTAACAGTCACAGAACTGGAGAAAAAACAGCAAGAGAGATCTTGTTCTAAACCAGATGCTGAGCTGATTCTAGTTTTGAGTTAAATGTGCACAGAGTGTTTGATTATGTCCCTACATGTTTGTCTATTCAGGTTTATTTCCACACTATTTTCTCTCAGGCAGACATCTTTTATGGGCCACTTTAAGCAACCAATACTGGATTACATGAACATTTCAATGAGGATCTATTAGTTCAGCAGGCCTTTTGCAGAGAAGGTCCTTTATGTTTCCTCTTCATAATTGTCTGTGTAAAAAAGTCTTTGGTTGTTGGTAACAGCTGCCTTCCATGGGGCTGAACAGCTTCAGCCTTTGAGGGACTGTGCTGTCTTCTGACCTGTTCATGCCATAAAGCAACCCCTGGTCTACTCTCTTTTTGTATGGGAAATATTGTGCCTTTGTGTTCCTTCTAGAGATGCGAGGAAGATGAGGCAAAGCGCCTTCTTCAGCTCAGTAAGGAGGCTCTTTCACAGGGAGCTGGAGAGGGTGCTCTAGACCAGCTGGATCACAATGAGGAGGAGCTGATTCTTGATGAATATGACAGTGATGATGAAAAGAAAGTGGTGTCTGGGTAAGGACAGGGACTGAGGGAATTCCATGCTAAGGAAACATTTTCTGTCTAATTTTTGTCTTGCCCTGATAAAAGGAGTTGTGCAGATTTTATTAAAAAGTGTTTTTCACCTTTTCAAACAGTGTAAGGTGGTGGTTGTTGTGGGGTTTTGTTTAAGTGGTTGTTTGGGTGGATTTTAGCTGGGGTGTGGGTTTTTTTTTTTTGTTTGGGTTTTTTGTTTTGTTTTGGTTTGGTTTTTTTAAACTTTTGTTAGACTTAACAGAGTGACTTGAAGTGCTTTCTGAGAAATTGCATCTTAAAATGTGTGGCAGTGTCCTGCCTTTATTCATGCCCAGCTTCCCAATGAGTGCCTCTGGATGCTGAGTGAATGACTCAGACCAAGTTCCTTGCATTAGAAAAGCAGAATGGAACTCAGGACATCAGGGCAAGCTGTCAGTTCTGCAGATTAGCACTGGCATCTTTTGATATTCTAAAAGAAGAGATGCATGAAAACCCCATGCACACTTGTCTCTCTCATGCATTTGCTTTATGCAGAAAGCCAGAAGCCATATTTCAGCACAAAAAGTCAAACGCATTTAAATACAAATTTACTAATTAGTGTGTAGACAGATTCCTCTGCCTTAAAAATTGAAGAACACTTAACTACTTTTTTATATGCAGTTAGTTTATCAAACATTGAACTGCTGTTGCCTTTGAGGAGCTCTATGGCAGCTGAATGCTTTTCTGAAGCCTTTTTCCATGCAATATCTGGAGGGTGGTAAATTGCTTCTAATGGGAAAGCTTTACAAATATAAGTAAATAAATAAATGCACCAAAGAATAGTATAGCATTGATGAGCTTATGCCTGAGGCTTAGAGGCCCCTGAATGAAAAGAAAAAAAAAATTCTCAAACTTGGAGAAAAGGCACAGCTCAGGAGAGATTTTTCTTTTAAGGAGAAAGGCTTGACTTGGCACACTTACACTGTTCTTAAAAAGTTAATTTCTCTTTAACCACCTGAGATAAGTTCTGAGGCTCGATTTGAGATGACTTAATCATCTCTCTTGAGACCTCACTCTTGTGGTGGAATATCATTTGATTCTTACTGTCAGTGGTCTGCTGAAAGGAAACTGTTTGAGCTTTCTCTTTTCTTAGGCTGGAAGAAGATGATGATGATGATTTGGAAGAGGAGCATGTGACTAAGGTGAGATGAGGAAATTAAATAGTGCCACTTCATAGAATAGTATAGGAGTGAGCAGAATTACGGCTTCTTTGCACCTTTCCAACAGGCAGTACAGAAGGATTTAGGAACTGGCTTCCAAAACCTGCCAGGTTTGTTGATTAAGACAGCTAGTTCTGTTGTGCTTTTCTCCTTCTAGACTACACTGCCTGCCTAAGCAGCTTACTGTGCTAGCACTGCTTAATTTTTGCTGTGGCTTGCTGTAAAAGCATACAGCAATAAATAGTTTTTTATTACTCTCCCATGGTGAGTCCCTGTTTTATAGAGACCTTGGAAAATTAAATGGAAACAAACGCAAATGCAGAGGAGAAAACAAAGATGGGGCTTTTGGCCTCAGCAGTTTTAAGGTGACACTCAAACATGTGCCTTCCCTTGTGCTTTTGAAGGCTTGAGCAAGGTGAACCTTGTTGAAGTACTTGGCTGCTTCCTTACAGGATTGGTCATAGGTAGGGATTGGCTTCCATGTTCTTCTTGTCTTCCCTTTGTTCTTCCTCATTGCAGATCTACTACTGTAGCCGCACTCACTCCCAGCTGTCCCAGTTTGTGCGTGAGGTGCAGAAAAGTCCTTTTGGCAAAGACACGCGTCTGGTCACCTTGGGATCCAGGCAGGTACGTGATGGTGTTCTCAGGGGACCCAGAACATATTGCCAGGAGCTGTGTGCATCTGGTGCCACAGAAGTCACCTTGGGGACTGGCTAGTCTCCTGTTGAAAAACTAAAGCAGCCAGATCTGTGTGATGTACATTTTTCTGTGAACTCTGTTTTGGTCATTTACTCTTTGATGTAAACTCAAGAATATGCTTTACTTTTTCTAATATGGAGTATTACAGATGTCTGGGTAGCCGAGAAGGTGCTCCTCTTAGTACTTCTGGCAGCATTTTTTAGAAGTTGTTGTGTAGCAGCGAGCCCTCTTTTTCTCATTTTTTTCTCCTAAGTTTCTGTGGGTTTTGAGCATTTTTGTAGCAGTTAGTTATGTACAATGTCTGACTGATAGACTTTTCGTTTTTGGAATCTGGCCTGAGATTGCTTTAAAGAAAATCTTGTTTTACAGCAGAGGGTGCTTATGGGGGCACTCAGCTGTGAATTGACTCCCTTCCTCTTCCTCTCTTTGCACATGCCAGAATCTGTGTGTGAATGAGGAGGTGCAACGCCTGGGTGCTCTCCAGCTCATCAATGACCGCTGCATGGAGATGCAAAAGAACAAACATGGTAGGAATGCTGCCAGCCTGGGGAAGCAATTCCTGATAAAGGTGCCATGAGAGTGTGGAGACAGTGGGCACTGCCAGTTAGTTCTAGCAAGAGTGGTAGGAGCTTGGAAATGACAGGTTGGAGGAACAGGAATCCTTGCTGCTTTTCCTGATCTTCTGGCTGTGCTGAGATTGGGATGAATTTTATGAATGTCTTAAGCTGGTCAGGACTTCTGCACGGAAAGATACTTGTGTTTGTTAACTCACTACTAGAAATGTAGGAAGATGTCACATGCTAAATCTGACTGGCAAGAGTAGTGTGCACCGTGGAGATGGAAATGTTACCGCTGAATAATTTTTAACTAAGTGATAGGTCAGGAATGCACAGGACAAAGCTTGCTATAAAATCCATGAGGTTATGCAAAGTGGTTGTTCTAGGCTGTTGTGTGTGCTGCTCATAGCTTTCTTTTGATTTCTGCTGTTAGAAAAGAAGAGCAATGAGGAGAATGAGGGGAAGAAGAGATGTGTGAGTCGCACCGTGTGCCCATTTTATTCCTATGAGCAAATGCAGTTTCTCCGTGATGAAGTTCTAGCGGAAGTGCAGGATATTGAGCAATTGGTGTCCTTGGGAAGGGAGACCAAAGCCTGCCCATATTATGGGAGTCGATTCGCTATCCCTGCTGCTCAGGTAAGGTGTAACAGTTTTCGTGGCATTAATGCCAGGCACTCTAAGAATGAACTGCTCCCTCTAGTACTGTTACTTAGCCTGGGGGAATCTGTAAACAGGCTGTGTTTCTGTCAGCTGTAGTTTTGTTCCGAAAGCAAAGGAAAAAGAATTCCCATCAGAAGTTCATAAGGATGCTCAATGTCTCAGCATTTTGAAATACTTGAACAGTTCAGCAAATGTGAAGCAATACTGACACACAGGTGTACTCTTAGCTCTTACACCACTCTTCTTCCTTGCTGAGGTCTCTCTGAAGACATGCTTTCAGTGCTCCAAAGGAGATTAGGAAGGCAATCTGAGCACATAGGCAATTGTAGCATAATCATTTCTCTTCAGCTTACATCCCAGTGCCCCTCTCATGCATGTGCTCCTGGTTTTGTTCCTACCTTTCCCATAATAAGAGTCACTTGGCTGAATTCTGCAAGGCCCTCTGATCTGGGCTGTTAATGAGTGGTTGTAGAATGTTTTAAGTTTATAAGGATGAGAGCTGGAATCAGGGCAGTGTGTGCTTCTCCTGTAGCTGGTGGTGCTGCCCTATCAGATGCTTTTGCATGAGCCTACCAGGAACGCTGCTGGGATCAAGCTGAAGGACCAGGTTGTGATCATTGACGAGGCCCACAACCTCATAGACACCATCACCTGTATCCATAGTGCCGAGGTCAGCGGCTCTCAGGTGAGTCACAGCCTGGCCTGCCAATGGAGGGGGAGGTTTGCTTCCAGCAGTGCCCTTTCTTCTCTCCTTTATAACAACAGCTTCTGCTTTGTGTTTGTGTAGCTGTGCTGTGCCCACTCCCAGCTGTCACAGTACATGGAGCGATACAGGTGAGGATCTTGGGGGAAAACAGCTCAGCAGAGGCAAGGTTGTGGACACCTTGGCTTGCCTTGTGGCTGCAGGGTCTTTCTTGCTTTTCCCCAGTGGAAAGTTACTGCATTAAGAGTTCTGCAGATGAAAAGACACTTGCTTCATTATCCCTCTCTAGAATCCGTCTAAGTCAGACTCCTGGGGCTGGTATCAAGCAGTAAGAAGGGGATACCCTGAGGATTCTGTTTTCCCCTTACACACTCAGTTCTTTTCCCAATATCTCCCTTTAATCACTTCTACTTTGTGATGCAGTTTCAAAAGATTCAGTCTTTCACGTCTCTCCCTTAGTCTTTCATGTGCTGACTGGCATTATGGTAGAAGCAGGAAGCTCTGAGGAGGAGGAAGCTGTATGTGGGTTTTGGCTCTGCATCTTGCCATCCCTGCAGTGGCTGATTGTTGTGTTCAATGCTAATAACTCTGAATTTTTGGAGCATTATTGCAACAGGGTCTTGAGGCCTCACTGCCATTGTAATAAACCAACTATAATTAATATGCAAGGAGAAGTGCAATGGTAGGAACAGTGGGGGAAGTACAGGTAAGTGCTTTGGGATGACCTTGGGCAGGATATCCAGAAGACTCTGCCCTGTCACAAACAGGGAGAGTGAACTTGGGAAGAAATCTTAATTCCTGTCTCTCTAAAATGAAGAAGAGTTCATGTATTTGTTTCTGCAGCTCAGCTGCTTCGGTTAGTCCCTGAAGAGATTTTACAGCCTAAACGTGTCTCATTTTTCATAGGAAGCGTTTGAAGGCAAAGAACTTGATGTACATTAAGCAGATCCTGTATTTACTGGAGCAGTTTGTGGCCATGCTGGGAGGTAAGCAAACCTCTTGTGTCTCCAGAGATACTGATAAACTCTGAGCTAGTTAGTGCTTCCTCAGGACACTGTCCCCCTTCCTCCTCTGCAGAGACTGCAGGGAAATGTTGCTCATGTGGAGGTTCAGATGCCAGTAGTTTTATTTCTCAGGCTGGTTTGTACGTGGGGAAGTTGACTGGTGTCTGCTTGAACCCTTTGTTTCACTAGCTGAAGAGCAGCAGATGGCATTGTACGTTGGTATAGGCAGTTTCCTTCCCTTTCTGTGTGGTTTTGAGATCCAGTTGGAGTGGGGATGATTTAAGATGCTAAGTGAGGAATACAGCAGATATATAACATGTATAACAGTGTAGCACAAGAACTGCATGAAATAAATCTGTAGGTCATCTGGTAGCAAGGCCCCTATGTGTGTCAGCATGCATCTGCAGAGTAAATCTTTCTTGAGTGATACTTTTCCTTTGTGAGAAAATATTAATTTGCTTTGATTTTAAGTCCACAGGAATTTGCAGGGCTCCTTTTCTCTAATGATCTATTTGCTAGACCTTAGTGTGTGTTGAGGAGGGCATGTCTTAAGTTCATATAGAACTTCCTCCATGCCAGGGGACATTCAGCCCTTTGGGGCAGGGGCTGCAAAAGTGAGATGTGAGGTGGGTGTTAAACACTAGGACATAAAATGCAGTGAGTGGCAGCAATTAATTCTGTCCTGGCTGTCAGGCTCTGGGCATGTTGGTGTCCTTAGGTTTTTCCACTCCTCCCAGTTGCCTGCCAGCCTCTGTGCTTCCCAGCTCCCTGCTGCTGCATTGAGGAGGGGGGAGGGACGCGTTGCAGTCCCTTCCCTTTGTCTTTGCAGCACAATGACTACACAGTGTGTGAGCATTTCTGATCACCCACCCTACCTGCTGCTTCCTGCCACAAAAGGAATGTAGGTGGTGTTCCTTAGGCAGCAGCACACTTGTTCTACAATGTAGGGCTACTCTACAGGGCAAATTAAAACTGAGTGGGAGCTGATGTTTTGTCTGTATAGCTATGTTTTGCAGATGTGTAGTTATTTCTTGGGTTTTTTGTGCACTGTACCTATCAAACTCAGCCTTTAGTTTCCTGCTTAATTTTGAGATAGATTCAAGCCTTCCTTGAATTGGTTTTGTGCTTTACAGGTAATGTGAACCAGAATCCTGGATATCAGGCAGTTTCCCAAACAGGTAAGACTGAAGTGAACTCCTGGGGTATGGAGCTATCAGTCAGGAACATGGGCGTGGGCAGTAAGGGGTGCAGGCCAAGCAGGAGATAATAACTTCTTTTCCCCTTTTCCCTTTTCTTTCAGGGACAGTACTAAAATCCATCAATGACTTTTTATTTCAGAGCCAGACTGACAATATCAACCTCTTCAAGGTAATGCAAACGTTGTCTGTTAGGGCACAGGTGGTGGTGACTTGAGATTATTTGGAGTGTGTATAAGAGCTGGAAGTAGACCCAAAGCCCACATGGGAGAATCTGCTTTCTAGGTGTCTGTAGGCAAAGCTACACTGTAAGGGCTGTGGATGCAGAAATTTTGCTCCTCCAATAACCTAACTGCATCCTTGAACCTCCAAACACAGCACTTTAACACTGTGTGTTTCCACTCTGGAATGCCATTGTCATAAACTGTTGTCTGGCTGGTAGCACCCATGAAGAGCTGTGCACCTCTCCCCAAATGTACAGCAAGTGACAGCCTTGCTGGACAGGGATCAAGTACAACAGGATGGCAGAAGGGGTGCTGAATGCCAGTTCATTTTCCTGTCTTTTTCCAACAGGTTCAGCGGTACTGTGAGAAGAGCCTCATCAGCAGGAAGGTACTTGCCCTGTGGTTTCATGGTCAGCAGTGTTCCAATGCTGTTTCACACCTGGAGTTTGGGATGGAAGGTGCAGCAGCTGGGTGGGAGCTTGTCTTCTCCACCCTGTTCTGCAGACAAAATGGTTCCTGTAAAAAGAACCATATGGGCAGATGAACTTTTGCTTATCCAGAAAAGAAACATACAATGTGGTTTACCACGGTATTCCAATTCTGTGCTGCTTGGCCTCAAATCTGCCAGCCAAGTAGGCTGCATTGCACTGGAAGAACAGACAGCAGAGACCTGTTTCACTTTTGATTCAGTGGGTGGAGGAGGGTAATGGGAGCTGATACATTCTGACTAGGCTGGTTTGTGAATACCTACTAAGGAACTTAATTTGTGGCAGGCCAGCAAACCTGCCTTTATCTTCTCTGATTCCTGCTGTTGGTAGTCTTAGTCTTTCTGGCTTCTGCTTGGCAGCTTTTTGGGTTTGTGGAGCGATATGGGGGCCCTGCCTCAGCTGTGAAGACCAACAAGGAGAACCAGAAGCTGGCTGGTTTGCAGAACTTTCTCCTGACCCTTCAGCAGGGATCTGATAAGGAGGGTGAGTTCAGGCATCCTCTCCTTGTGCATCTGTGGGCAGAGCGAGGATGTGGAATCTTCATCTCTCTGCATGAGGAAAGGGGGGAGGCAGATTTGCAGAATGAGAGACTGAAGAAGGTGTCCTGCATGGGTGTTTTTTAATAGGTCTCACTAGCTGACCTAGGCAACTGTACATTGGATTAGTGAGGTGCCTTTCAAGCTGAATGATGTAATTCCATGTTCACACCACATGCACTCAAGCTTTGCACCTCTGTGACCTGCTGGCTCTGGGACCTGAGCTGCTGTGTGTAGTCGCTCTGCTTAGTGGTGCCATCCACAAAAATCACATTTCTTTTACTTTTTTTATTTAGCAATGAGACAGAATTTGGGTTTTCCCCTTTAACGGGTCTTTGTTCTCTGCCTGCATATGTAGGCCAGGTATTGTGTTCCTGTCGAGCTTAGCCCCTGTCTTTAGAAGTGTGGCCAAAGTTGCCTCCCTCTCCTTTCCTTTTTGGGCCAGCAGATACCTCCCAGAGCCCTCCCGTGGAGGCTGAGCACAACCAGCTCAGCCGAACTGCCTCTCCACTGATGCAGATTGAAGGATTTCTCTCGGCCCTCACAAATGCAAACAAAGATGGCAGAGTGATTCTGAACAGGCAAGGTACTGGAAAGGGTGAGCCGGGGAGAGGTGGCAGGAGTCAGTCACAAGCAGGGTGCTTCACTGGCACTGAGGGAGGAGATAAAAGAGTCTGTGGGGAACCTGTAGCAACATTTGTGCCATCCGTGATGTAGGCTGGCAGGCTTGGTCTGTCTGAGGATGTTTATGATCCTAAGGGAATTTTTAACCAAGGGCACTGGGGCCAGGCTTTGCAGAGGTCTGCTCCCACTTTGGATGTCAATTTTTGTCCTGCAATTTACTGCGCCTATTGTACAGCTCCAGGCAGACGAGGAAGCAGAAGGTAACTTCCAGGCTGGCATTACCTGCTGCTGCCCCTGTCGGTGTTGAACAGCAGGTCCTTACTTTTAGAGGTGGGGACACCTGCCAGAGTGTCCAGGTCAAGAAGGAGAATCTCTCATATCCCCGAGTACGTGTCACAGCTAGCTCCTGAATGCTCTTCTCTCCTTTTCCCAGGCACAGTTGGTCAGAGCAGCCTCAAATTCCTCCTGCTGAATCCAGCTGTCCACTTTGCCAAGGTTGTGGAAGAATGCCGTGCTGTCATCATTGCTGGAGGCACCATGCAGCCGGTGAGGGAATAAGGATGCTGGGGTCTCAGGAGGTCAGTGGTGCTATCTGCAAGCCGGGGTGGAAAGAGAGCAGCCAGGCTGAGCTCGTGGTAGGTTACAGCTAGCATGGGGAGCAGCTGGAGGACCTCGTGATGCCATCCGTCGCTCTGCAGGGCCAGGGCTCCCACAGGAGCTCCCACGGGGGTCTTTGCAGAAAGTCAGTGCCGCTGTCAGCGGGCAGAGGGCGCTGCCGCTCCTCTGTTGGGCCGGGCTGGGGCTGCCCTTGGTGCTGCCGGTGTTGAGTTCTTTGGGACACTGGTGCTTTACTTGTCTTTGTTTTATGGATCTTAGGTGGCTGAATTCCGAGAGGAGCTGCTGTGCTGTGCTGGCGTGGACTCTGCCCGTATCGTGGAGTTCTCCTGTGGTGAGTGTGCAGGGCTGGCAGGGAGGGCTCAGCAGCTGAAAGGACTGCAGTTTGCCTTTAACACTATTCTGTCAACACTCAAAGAAACGTGGCGTATTTTCTAAAAATCAGGGCAGCAAATGGGTGTGAGTTCCCCTTCACTCTGAGTTTCCCCTTTGGTCTTGACTGGTATTGCCTGGCAGTGTGCCATGCCTTCCTCCCAGGGACCGGGGGCGGAATGGAAGTTGGAGCAGCTGAGTGACTTAGGCACTTTGGCTTAGCCAGGCAAACGTCTGCCTCTGTCACTTGAATATAATTAAAGTTCTTCAGCTCACGGGGTTTGTGCCAGCAGCAGTGATGTTGACTCTCACTACTTGTTTTTGTCTCCAGGACATGTGATTCCTCCAGAAAATATTTTACCCATCATCCTCTGCAGTGGTCCTTCCAACCAGCAGCTGGAGTTCACTTTCCAGACGAGAGACCTGCCTCAGATGGTCAGTTTATCCTTTGTTCCTGTCATTGGCATCTCTTTTTTGCTTCACATGGTTTTATTTCAGAGCAGGGTACACACTCTGTTTAAGAGAAGGGCTGAGCAAAAGCCTTGACAAGGGAAATCCCAAACCACAGGAACAGCTGCAGGTGTTTTAACGCTCCTTCCTGTGGCAGGCCAGTAAGCACCCAGGGCCAGACACTAGGTCTGCTCTGCCCCTGCTGAATCTCAACCAGATGTGCTAATCAGCTCTCAACATCTGTTCTATTGGGACAACTTCCATCCACTGAGGCCAACCCTCTTTTCCTGAATGACCATGGTTCTACAGCCATAACAGAAACCCTGGGCTAGGGAAGAAGGCCAGCACTAATAAGAAGAGCTTTTTAATGATGCCCAGCTCCCCATGGGAGTTCTCACAGACCTGGCATATGTCCCATGTTTTTTTCTCCCCTCAGGCATGTCATAAGGAAGGTGTGATCCTGGGATTGAACAGAGAGTTGGAGTGGCATTAGCTGCAATATGCTCTAAATCTCTCTTGCAGATGGATGAGACAGGCCGAATCCTTTGCAACCTGTGCAATGTGATCCCGGGAGGTGTGGTGTGCTTCTTCCCCTCCTACGAATATGAGAAGCAGGTGTATGGACACTGGGAGAAGACAGGGCTGCTCTCCCGCCTGGCAGCCAAGAAAAAGGTGACTCTGCAGGCAGGGCAGTTGGTATTTTCCATGGAGGTGTCAAAACCCAAACAATTCCATATGCATTCCAGGCCTCTCTCTCTGAGTTGTTCCCATAGTCTGCAGAGCAGAGCAGAATGGATGTTTATCCAGCTAATCCCTCCAGTAACACATAAATGACACTTCCTGGGTGGCTGAGCACTGAGCTGTGATCTAAATGAGATTGATTGCAGTTCTACATTCTTGAAGTGTACACGGCCTGTGTAGTGGCCGTGGGGGCAGACAGGCTTTGCTTTCCATAGCCAGCAGGCTTGTTCTCTTGTGGCTGGGGGAGCTGTTCAGGTTGAGCTCCTACAGGGAATTTGTTTCTCCAAGGCTCATCTGTGTGTCTCTTGAGCACAGACCAACACCGCCAAGGGCTAGGCAGAGTGAGACAACACTGTAGTTCATAAAACAAATGGCATTTTGCTGTCTGCTGCAAATAGAGATGAGAACTGCAAGACTAGCAGTGGTGACTCCTGTTGAAGGAGCATTGAGAAACATTAAATAGGGACATCACTGCAAATATAAAATCTTTGCAATGACTCTCACAGATATTTGAAAGCTGGGTATTGAAAGTCAGGCAGTTCAGGTTGCGGTGCAGGGATCTTGGATCACGTGCCAGGGGAAAGAAAAATTACATATACCCTGGCTGTGATTTCTGTTTACCAAAAGCAAAAGCTAAACGACTTACCACAGTCCCAGATACTTCACAGCCTTGGTGATTCTTGGCATTCTGGCACATGGGGCAGCCTGTACGTTTTTGGGTGGAAGCACTGTGCTTCATTTTCTCTGTGTTTGTAGAGTTACCACTCTGAGTGCCTTTCAGGTGTGTCCTGTCAGGGTTCCAGTGCTCTACCTGGTTCTTCCGAGGCTCTGGGCCACACACAATTTGTTCCAAATCTCAACTCCAATTTGTTCTTGTTTGGCCTTTGCAGTCTCCAGCAAACCGGATATGCATTAGCAAGGCAGTTGGGTAAAAGTGCAGCAAATATGACTTTCAACTGCCCACACACAAGATCAAATCTTACCAGGGGACGGTTGAAGGCTTTCCTGAGGTTACTGCGGTGAGATCACACTGAGATTATATATAAAGTTACACAGGGAAAGTTAATTTAATCAGAGGCTTAAATAGCTACTTTTCAGTAAGTTAGTTTTGGCTTATATTTGTAATTGCCAGTTACTCTTCTACTGAAAGACTGATTTTTGACTGGTAAAATTTGATATTACTTCTTGCTAACCAAAGGAAAACACATTTTGTAGGTTCTTTACTGTTACAGAGAAGATAGATGTTGGACCTCTTGTTTACTAGGAAAACTACTTGTTTTAGGCCAAGGTACAGCATCTATAAAAATGCAGCTTAATTAACTGCAGAGGTTTTCAGTAACTAATTAGGTGTGCTAGAATAACATAAAGAAATATTACTTTATTTATGCTTTGCATGAAAAGCTTATTTATTCACTGGGCAAGGGGAGACACTGCTCGGAATTAATTGATGACTCAAATTGATTGGTCCTGTCCCTGTCCTCCAAGATCTTGCAGAGGTAGAGTCTCCTGACCCCAGAGAGTCTTGATTCATGGGTGCAAGAGGCGCACATTGCTTTTCTGCCTCTCAGCTCGTTTTAACTTCTTGCAGTATTGAACAAGTCTGCCAAAGCTGAAAGGAAATGTTGGAGAGGCAGAAGCAGCTGCTGCTCGCTTCATAGCCCAGCTGAAAAGAGCTGTAGTGCATTTTCAGGGTGGAGGGAAGGTACCAGTTAAGTTAGTTTTTCAAGCAATTTTCCCTCCCATGACCTCAGTTGCATATGCTGTTTAATGGCATGGGAGTAAAATGATTTGCTTTCTTTAAACCGCTTCCTATTGCTGTAATTGATGAACTGTGCCTGACAGATCTTTCAGGAGCCTAAGAAAGCTAACCAGGTGGAGCAAGTGCTGGTGGAATATGCCAAGTGCATAAAGGTAAGCCGAGCAGGCAGGCTGGTGGGAGTGTGGCAGCCCAGGGGGTATGGGAATGCTGCAAAGGAGGGCACTTTTAACAAGGAAAAAGGGCTCTAGCCTTGGTGTGGAAGTGTTTCTGAAGCACAGAAATCTTCCTACTCTGGTTTAAGTTGCTGGTCCCTCTTCTGCAGCGCTGCAGCCAGACAGGAGGACAGATGACAGGGGCCCTGCTGCTTTCTGTAGTTGGAGGCAAAATGAGTGAAGGGATAAATTTCTCCGATGACCTGGGAAGGTAAGGTGACTGCTCCTTGGAAAGCCAGCTCTGGCTTGTGGTGTAGTGACTCCAAGCATGATGGGCATATCAGTACTTGCACAGATAGAAAATCCTGGGGAATGTGTGACTTAGCTGATGCTTAAAGCAACAGGAGGGTCTGCTGGCTGGTGTAAAACGCACCTGTCCAGGCCACTCTTCCCGTGAATAATGCAGTTAGGCTTGCTGTGCTAGATAGTCCCTTGTTCTGGCACCCTGAATCCCTCTGCAGCTCTGTTCAGCACGTGCTTTTCAGACTGCTATGCTTTATTGCTGCCTTTGGTTTGCAGAGCTGGCTGTCTTTCAGAGGTGCAGTGACCTCTAATTTATCAGTCTATTGGCAAAGTGCTCTAGGATGAGACATTAAGAATAATGCAGTCCTCCCTTGCAGGTGTGTGATTATGGTGGGAATGCCTTACCCCAACATTAGATCTCCAGAACTCCAGGAAAAAATGACTTGGCTTGACAAAACAATGGTAAGAGCCACTTGCACCTCTGTCTCCTTCAATTCTGCTTTATAATACTAACTTCCCAGCATACGAGTCCCAGAGCTGCCTTCAGAGGTTTTATTTTCTTTGGCCTTGCCCTCATCTCCCAGATGGTATGGTACTGAGAACACAGCCTTCTCCAGGCTGCTCCTGAACAGGGCCCTCCCTGCCAGGGAGGAAGTTTAGTGGAGGGAAAGGCCATCAGGACTTGCTGGCAACTCTTGAGTTCCAAGGGGAGCAAGGACCCTTCAACCCAGATGGGGTGGCAGGGTCATAGAAGCTGCTTGCCGGGATCATTTGTCCCTTCTCATTGCTCACTGGAGGTACTGTTCCTGGGGGCAAGATTTCTGCCTTCCAAGGAGACCTTGGGTTGGCTCTTTGTGAATGCTCAAGACAGTTTTCTGACTGCAGCCTTTCTTCTGTCCCTCCTTACTCTCAGCTTGGGGTCTGCCTGGCCACCCATTCACCCTGTAGGGGTAAAAGTATTTACCTCACTTTGTCATTAAGACTCCCCAGTTTGATTCACATTTGCCTTGTGTTCAGACTTGCCTATTTCTTCTTTCCAGCCCAGAGCTGCTGGCCAGGCACCGAGCAGAGTGCTGATTGAAAACCTGTGCATGAAGGCAGTAAATCAGTCAATAGGTAATTCATCCTTCCTTGGACAGGCTGGGGGATACGAAATACACTGAAGGAGGAGGATAGGAAAAAGGATGCATTACCGATGATGGTAACGTGATCTGCCATGTCTGAGAACAACAATTGACTGGGCCATTCTTTGTTTTTATCCTCTGTACAGGCAGAGCCATTCGCCATCAGAAGGACTTTGCCAGCATCCTGCTCCTGGATCACAGGTACGCACGCCCTGCCATCTTTAACAAACTGCCCCAGTGGATCAGGGAGAGGACCCAGGTGAAACCTGCCTTTGGATCAGCGTTTGCTGAGTTAAGAAAGGTCAGAACTCATCTATCTTATGTCCTGCTACCAACACTGTTTCCCATTGTCCTCATCTGGACCTTTTTCAAGCCTTCGCTTTAGAGTAAGGCCAAGGACAAACTGCCTGTTTTTGTGTGTTCCCAGTTCCATCGAGGCAGGTTGGATGCTTTGTGATGTGGACCACAGAACAGATGGTATTCGTCATTGTCACTTACACCTCTGAAGACTAGGTAAAGTAACACAAGTGGCTGATTTTTCTGTACCACGGACTTCGTAAAATCTCTGCCTTCTGCCTCCTTTGTGGATGTTTGCTGTTCAGTTATCTGAGTGCTATGATGGTGAGGCAGCCTTCAGCACCAACAGCCAGGAGGGAAACAGGTTGTAGGTCTGAGGCAAGTGAAGAGAGTAGCAGCAGGCACCTATTTGTTTACAGCTGTTAAGGTTTTATTTAAATTGATTAAATTCTTTCAATAAAAACACTCAAGCATGGCGAGTATTATTTAAGTACACTTATGTATGGAGAGTAATTATTTTGACTGAATGCATGTTTTTTTCCCCATCAACCACCAAGTGTAGGAGGCCTGATGGACCAATACCATCACTGAGCTATTCACAGGAATTGTAAACTAGCAGGCCACTAATTTATGTCATGTTGGAATAACACAGAGTGGTAATGGGGCAGCTGTGGGTAACATTTCTTCTCGCCCTGTTTCTATTCTGCTTCAAGCAGTCAATAGCTTGAAGCAGTTCATTCTTTCAAGGGAAATAAAGATATGGCCACAATACAGCACTTCTCCTTTGATCATGCTTAAGCACAGGATTGCTCTGCTCTTTTTAACCTCTAAGCTTCTGAATTCCAAGTAACTTTTTAAATTTAACTTTGCTGGGGTTCTTTCCAGGGTTATGGGTCAATGCTGGAGAGCAGCAATAAGACCAGGGACAGCCAACATAATCCCTCAGCTGTTTCCACCTACCTCTGTCATCCTGAGCAAGTCTTGTCCCAGGAGCTTTGTTTGCTTCTTTTCCAGTTTTAGCAGCTGGATGCTACCTCTCCAGGCTCTTCACAAGGAAGTACTTACTTATAGCATAGAGCTGTTGCCCACTCCATGTATGTTAATTAGCTCCACAGGGAAAAAAACAGCTGCCTCTGAGAAACTTCCACTGTGAGTCACCTGCCCCTCGAGTAGGTCCAAACCCCATGGTCTGCACAAGCTCTGCCTTCAGGGAGGGGAGCACCTGCTTCTAGCAGCTGGTGCCCTCCAGCCTATGGCTGGTGGTGCTGGGCTGTAAGGCTGAACAGCTGCACTTTCCCTTTACGCATTCTTAATTAATGACACTTCCCAGTTTTACCAAAGTGAGGACAGTAAGGACCTGCTTCCTTCAACTTCATGGAACTTTTTCAGACAGCAACAGTTTCACACTAATAATCAGTGGATCCCATCTATGACTCCCAGTCATCCTCATCCTCTTCACCTACGGGCTGCTGCGGGGGTGGGAGGGGTGGTATCGAGTCCGACACACGAGCAAAGGCACCAGCAGGACTGCCAGGAGCATCGGTGTTCCCAGAGGCTCCTGGTCCTTTCCCTGAAATACCTGTGAGAGAAGGAAATCACCAGTGAGAGACACCTGGGGATTCAGCAAAGGGGAAGGGCAAAGCCATGCTCTCACCACCCAGGTAACTAGAATAGCCAACATGTTTAATGCTGCCACAGACTTGTGTCAAGGTCTTGTTTAACTACAGCTCCCCCTGAGCAAGTCCCTGCTGTCATCTGCCCAGTGCTGAGGTGTGACCTTCGATCTAAATGCCCAGGAACCTGCCATGACCTCAGGGCCTCTCAAGTGCCCATATGGGCAGTGGGCCCAGCTGCCCAAACACTGGATTAAAAAAGACACTGCTGACCCTTCTTCACAGGCAGCTTTCAGGGTTCATCCTGTGAAACACGCAAACCCCTCCAGTGCCTCCAGCTGGACTTGGAGATTCCTCTGCTCATTCTCTGTAAAGATGCTCCCAGCTATACTGTGGTACACCACCCAGGAAAATCTCTGTTCCTGTTTCCAAGGCTGTGGCTGACATAACTTGGGGGCCAGGGAGTGCTCTCCCTCTTTCCTAGGGGAAAGGAGCAGCCCACATTGCAAGACAGTACCTTTGCGTCTCAGCACCAGCTTGTTGAAGAGGTCTGACATCAAATCTCCACTTTGTCCCGTAGCTCTCACTGAAACAGAGCAGAACTAGTCAGTGAAGAAAGATTAGTCTGAGCTAAGTACTATGGCAAAAGAATTTCCCTGCAATACTGGCTTCAGATTAAAGAAAAAAACCCAAACCTCTTAATTTTGTATGGCATCCCAAAACTACAGTCCATTTTCAGGTCAGGTAAACACTAGGCACAGCAGGGTTAGTGGTATCTTCCAGGGAAAATCAATAGTGGAATTCATTGAGGGGCTGTGTATTTGCAGTCTCATTCTGCCAGAGCAGCTCCATCAATCCCCTCCCCAGCTACCTCATCCTAAGGTGCCTAAATGGGTTCAACCCTGTCCCATCTGGCCCCCAGGGTTTCATTTGTGTGTCTGGTCCTGTACATCACATGTGAAACTTCTCCACAAGCCCTGAGAGAGAAGCCCTTTAGGCCAGTGGGGTTTAGCAAGTTCACAGAGCTCTGGCTGAGTGGTGAACACCTGAGACCTACATCAGCTTGTGAGGAGAGACAACTCCTTTCTGCTCTGTGAGTTCACTGTGCTCCTTACTTGCCCCTGCCTCCAGATCCACACCTCCCCAGTCTGGGCAAGGAAAAGCAGTTCTGCCAAAGAGCCTCAGCACCTTGTTCTTGTTCCTTCTGCTTCTTTTTCTCCAGCTTCCTCTCCTTGACACTGCGAAGGTTTGCCTTCCCGATGCCCCCGGCCTGGCGGATGGACTCCAGGAGACTGGCACGTCCAGTAGAGGGGTTCACCACCTCTTTTGGCGCTCCTTGGACTGAAGCTGCAGGGACAGGAAGGACATGCAGCAACCATGGGTCAGTGCCTCAGCTACAGACCCAGCCAAATTCCCCTGGGAAGGGCTACTCCAATACCTTGACAGCATCTCTTCCCGTTACAGCTCCCCGCCTCTGGTGGAAGGCTGGGAAGGCACAGGGCATGCCCTGAGGACACGGGCTGAAGGCAATGAAGCTGGTGCAGCTGTGGAGGAGCCCAGCCCTTACCTGCAGGCACTGTGCTGCTGCTCTCCTCACTCACTCTCTGAGCCGGTTCTGAGGGTGCTGCAGGCTGGGGCAGGGGCGGTGGAGGAGGCACCGGAGTTGGCATAACAGGAGGCGGTGGGGGAGGTGGAGGGGGAGGAGGTGGCAATAGCTCAACGTCTTGAAGATCTGAAATATGAAACAAGTTGTATCCGAAGAGTCCCAGAGGATGGCACATTAAGAGTTTCAGCTCAGAGCTTCACACACCTCAGCAGCAACAGATCAGAGTCCTCAGCACCTGCAGCAGAGCACGCCTGCCCTGTGCACCATCTCTTAACAGCAAGGCAGGGCAAAGGCAAGAGTCTGAGATTCCCCTACTCTCCCTACCCACTCGCACAAGGGCATCCCATCAGGCTGACACACACCAAGTCCTTTCACACTGTGGTCCCTCCTCCCTAGCCATGCAGAGAGAGGGGGAGGGAGGTAAAGGGGTTGCAGTCAGGCCACAACTGGAGCAGGTTGCAACTTTCACTCAGGCCTAAGCCAGAGGTGCAACGTCGATCGTCCATCCAACATCTATCTTAAAATTTCTACCAAGGGACTTTCTGCCTCATCTCCACGTTCTAGCAATCCCTGCTTTCCTCCTTCACAGGGTCCTCGGATCAGGGATTGAAAATACCTGGTTGCAAAGGCTCCACTGACTCGGTGTTGAAAGTGGGCAGCTCTGGAATAGCACTGCTGGGGGCAGAGGGTGCAATGCCAGGGCCCAGGTCAGCACTGTACATAAGATCTGCAGCAATGCCAGGCAGGTCTGGCAGGTAGGAGGGCACATCAATCTCGGGGACCTGGCCCAGATCTGGCACGTAGAAGTAATTTTCAGCGACCTAAAGAAACCCAAACCAACAAGTAAGGCAATGACTATGTGCTTGCCGCAAACAGGGGCACGGCAGGGAACAATTTGGGCAGCAGTCAGAGCTGGGCTGGTGTACCTTGGTTCATCAGCCACCCCTACACCTCTGTGCTCAGAAGCTACCTCCTGCAGACCAGGCTTGGGAAAGGTAGACAGCAGGAGGAAGAAGTGCAGGACTCTTCTTAGTTTCATAGTAGCAAGTGAACCCTGAAAGGTTCATATAGTAACTGCTGCAGCCTAAATAAACCAGTCCCTGCTCCTCCAGAAGACGATAGTGTCTGAACCATTTCAAATATTAAAATGCAGAAGCACAACCCAGTAGTTACAGGGGTTTGCTTTTGTGTTTAACACACAGGCAACACAGTAGTGATGGTGCACTGTGAATAGAGTTTGTTCACTACATATACATATTATATTCTCCACTCCATGATGAGCAAATGATTCCCAGGCTCCTTTTCACAGCCCCAAATGACACTCCAGCGAAGCTGGTACACCCCAGGTATGGTGACTATAAGGTGTCAGGTACCAGTCACATGTTGGGGCAACTGGGCTGGTGCACTGCCTGCCCCATGTGTACACCAAGCACAGCCCTTTGCTCGGTCTGGCTGGCCCGCCTGTTTGCACCAGCAGCCACCCTTTCCCAGCAGGAATGACGGGGATCACACTTCACTCCAGGGACCTTCTAGCAGTGGCACCTCACTCTCAGACTCCGCATGAGGTTCAGGAGTTGGCACAGTGATATATCCTCCAAATCCCCCCAGAGCCCTGAGGTCAGGCAAGGTGAGTCGATATCCCACTACTCTCCTTTCATCACTCAACAAAGGCTTGAGCAGAGAGAAATGCCTGCCAAGTGTGAGGCTTTTGTCTCATCCATCAAGCTCACACCAGGACCTCAAACACAAAACAAGGCAAGGTCCTTCTGATAAACAAGGTACACTGCTGCCTTGTAAGGAGTTATTGTCCTACCTGGTCACCACCCTAGAAGCCCTTTCTTTTCAGAGAGCTGAGTATAACCCTCTGAAGTGTAAGCAGCTGCATCTCACCTGTCGGTCCAGCTGTCCCCTTTTGGTGATGGAGAGAGGTGCATCAAAGAGCTTCTCTTCTGTCTCTGTTTCCAGAGCCACATGGGTCTTGGTCACTGCTCCAGCCAGAGGATCCAGGAACACATACTTCTTGTACCTAAGGACAGAGAACAAGTATTTTAGCAATGCTGCCTTTAGAGCCAAGGCCAGAAGAAACGGTGTACACAAGAAGGCCTCTGAGGCAGAGACCTGACTTCACTCATAAAGATGTTGGGCTTTCCAGGTTCCTTCTTTTAGCTCCATTTTCCTCGTTTCCCCTCCACAACCAGGAGGCAAGCAGCTCCCCAGCTGCCAGTGCAGCCTCCAGTCTAATTCTAAAGCAAAACCCCACTGTAGTGCCACCATGACCAAGCTCTCCCCTTTCTACCACCTGGCCTGAAACCAACCACCTGCTGCTGGTGTCTGCAGCAGGACACCAATGACTTGTCACTCAAAGTCCAGGAGGACAGACAAAAAGGAGAAATGATCCATGGCTCAGGAGAAGAAAGAGAAGGTCCAGCAGCTGAAAGCTAAAGCAAAGCTTAAAGTAGCTCTTCAATAAGAACAGATGGAAGAACCATGATGCAAAGCCCAGTGGGAAAGGAAACTGCAGTGAGGGAGGTGGTGGAGACATTAAAGCAGCAAAAGCAGTAAAGTAATGCCGTGAGGAATTGTCAGAAGAAGCAGTGCCTAGATTGGCACACAGGGCAGAGAAAGGCAGGAGTGACAGCATATCTTAAGGCCGGAGAGAAATTACAGAAGAACAATAGGAAGAACTAAGCAAAAGAAAGTGCAAAATTGGGTTGAATCAGGTGAGTAGAGGATCAGAGGTGGACAAAATAACTGCTTCCACCCAAGGCAAAGAGCAGGGAAGGCAAGGTTCCCAGCTGGAAGCCAGCAGAGTCCTATCCTGTCCTATCAAGAGCCTGATAGGTAACACCCCCAGGAAAACAAGCAGTCACTGCTACCCCTGGGGAAAGGAAAGCTCCTCTGAGGACAAACAGGGGCAGGTGAGCAGTACAACACTGCTCCAGCTCTCACAGGTTCTCGGTGGTATTGAAGAGTAGCAGGGAGCTGAGGGAGCTGATGTTCCTGGGAAGGCTGCCAAGGCCTTCTTCTGCATCATCCTCCTGGTGAATTTTGGTGTTCACGCACACAGGGAAATACTTGAGCTTTTCCTGCAAGAAGACAGATAAAAGGTGGTAAGACGCTAGAACCACAGCTGCTGAGGCAGCTCTCCCCAGCCACCACAACCCACACTGCTGGATGCACTGTATGGTCTGGGAACTCTACTGCTCCCTCTCTACCTCCCTTTGAGCTAGGAAGCACATGGACAACATTGCAACCCCATGCTCATGACAAATGTTGGCAGTTCAGACTTGTGGCAAGTGCTTTTGGTGCCATGGATGGGTCATACTGAACAGGTGTTACTGTGGCAAGGATCCACCAGAATAAAACCACCACTCCCGCTCTATAGTCAGAGGCAGGGATCAAGCACCACAGCCTAAAAGGTTTTTGTTACAGTATCCAATTACGACACATTTTCACAAAGGCAGAGATCCCCACACATCTCTATTACCTCCCCTCCTGTTGCCTCCACTGGATGTTTTAAGAGCTGTGATCATACTGGTGGGGTTCGCAGGGAAGGCAAAGGAAAAAGAGGTTAGGAAAGAACAGAGTGCCTGCACTAGGCAAGAGATCAGGCAGAAAGGAGTGCGCAGGGTGGAACGTGTGCCAGATGGTTTTGCAAAGCCTGAGGGATTTGCAGGAGTTTTCAACTCTAATGAACTGAAATCTTCTCTCTCTTGGTTCTAAAACTTCATGCATAATATATAGAGCTCCCTTTCGAAAAGGACTTAGTACATCTGAACAGCCTGACTTTTACAGAGCACAGGAATTGCCATCCCACATCAGACCAGTGTTTCAGCTGGTGTGACAGTGCCCGCTACCACATGCTCTGGGGGATGAAGCTTAGTGCCCACAGCACGCTGCTCTATAGGGAGAAAAGGCATCAGTTCCTGAAAAGAGACAGTTCAGGATGAACAAACATCCACCTCAGACCCCTCTGCAGAACCCTCATCAGCCCCTTCACAACTCTTCACAGTTCTTTCTTCACAGCTAATGCAAGCACCACCTACAAGGCAGTAAGTGTTCATATCAGGAGAAACCAGAGCACTTTGTCAGGTTAAAAAACTGGCCACACCTGTGGTTTTCTTTTGCTACCAGAGGATGATCACTCCAAATACTGTCCACAGCTTCCTACTGCCTCACTATTTCCAGCATCCCTGCACCACTCCATTCTCTGAGTCCCTTTTCCCTCCTTGTACTTGTATGGGAGAGATGGAGACCACTGGTGGTTCAATTTTAAGACCATATCTCATGACACAAGCAGTTCTTGCTGACTGAAATTTCAGTCTTGAATCTGGTAGCCAGAAATCCAAGGAAATGGCTTAGTCACAGTTCAGTTAACCCACTAAGAGTTTATATGATGCTCTGAGACTATAAAATGCTCTAAGAAAGGACGTGTAACATTTTGATTCAATTCAGATTCCAACTCGTGAAAAATGCATTGAAATTAACACCTTCTATTTTTTTATAGTAGCAAATAGGCAAAAATATAGAAATTCTTATTTAGAGATTGCAGCAGCAGAGACTCAAAAATAAAAGTTCTTTTGATCATTAATATTAATTTCCCAATGTTTAATTTTTTAAGCATGAGGGAGTACTGACTTTTTTTTGCTGGAACTGTTCAGACACTTAGGCCTCAAGTAATTTATATATTTTTTAAATTCTCTCTTTGTAGATTTCAGTTAGCATTGGAAGATTGCGCATCACTTTAAGGGTGTAGTGAGAAAGCAACCATTACCTACATTTACTTAAAAACTTCATCTAAGGCAATTATAAAAGCACTAAGCATGAGTATTCTGAAATGTGAAATATAATCCTTTTAATTTAAATGCCAAAGTGCTAGTCTCACTTGATTACCTAGATCTGTTCTGAAACTTGGAACAACTGCACACTGTCAAAAATATCCTGCAACTGTGAATTCTACAAGTTAAGGTGCCATTTAAAAAACCAGTTTTCTTATAGGAACATTAAGTTCTCAAGCCAAAGTTTGGCAGCCTTGACATACTGAAGTCATGGGGGTGTGCTTGAATGCTCAAACATGCCAGCCTGGGGTCTAGCACCAGGCAGCATCACACCCCCAAGGACACTGCATTTTCAGGAATTTTTCTTCCTAAGAACCTACAGTTAAAAATATATAAAGTCACTCTGGTTCTTCAGTTTAACCACACGCTATTGCAAAGGGAATTGGTGTGATGGACCAGAAATCCCACTCCTCCCACAGCAATGGAGTGCTGAGGCTATCTGGAAAAGCACTTCAAGATGAGCAAGTGACAAAAACCTGGTTTAGCCTTCATATACCTATGGTAGGCTCTGGGAGAGGCAGAATTCACAAGGACGTGCCAAGTTACTGACACTTTTGAAACCCAGCAAAGTTACTCCAGCAGTGGATGGTAACTTTTGCTTGGACTTCTTCCAAAGCCCAGGCAGACCACATCTCCCGCCCTGTTTTCCAGTCTCCTGAGTGGCACGTGTAGCTCCTACCACAAAGGCAGTGAGAAACCAGCACCTGGGGAGCCCCACAGGGCTGCAGCCAGCTTCCTGCTGAGCCCTGCCTTGCCACTACCACTACAGTGTGCAAAGCAGCTGGCTTTCCAGGCTTACCACAAGCACTGTGTTTCTGGCACTCTCACCCACTCGTACCTTACCAACATAAACAGCATCCTCTAAACAGCTGAGTTTTCACTTGCTTGGGGTGGAGGGGGCAAGAAGAAATTCCAAGGGGGAAGCATTTAAAATTAACTGCAGAACCACACACATTTCCGACTCAGTTGCTTACCCCCCAGAGGCAAAAACCCTAAAGGCTGAGCACAGGCTGCCACCACTTCCCCTCAAACTGACATGAACAGAGTCTGCTTTCCTGATGAGGTATTGTGTACATGTGTGCAAGTGGAGTTTAGCAAAGGCCACTGTGACTGCTCACAGCAAAGAGGTTCTCATTAGAAGTGAAAACAGGCAGTGAGCCTCTGCTGAAAGCCCTAAATAATTGAGGAAAGCATAAATGCAAACATTAGACTTCTCCCTGTCACATTTCATTACTGCAAGGCACATCGGGCTCTGTGCTCATCTATGGCTGAGAAGGGCCTGTCCCCCTGGTCCAACATGTGGTTGGAGCTTGGCCACACTGAGCCCCACTCAGCACATCATCCCCTCCATCCTTCACCAGCTGACACCCCACAGAGAAGCTGCAGGAGCTCGTGTGTGTGAGCTTGGCAAGAGTGACAACTGCTGCATGAGCAGAGAAAAAGAAAGCCAGAGAAAGATCAACAGTCTCAAAAGATGGGTCACAGGACGGGAGCAACAAACATCCCCAAGGGCCTGAAATAAAGTCCCTGTGGTGATGGCAGCTTTAGTCACAAAGGGCAGAACATGGCAATGGTACAGAGACTGACTGGGACTGTGGCAGCCCAGGCAGATGGCTGTGGAGCCTACTGGAGCCAGCTGAACAAGCACACCATTTGCTCTTTGTGGGACACTGCTTTTTAACAGCTCAATCCCTTCCCTGTGCAAGGGGATGTACTTCGGCAGCACTGCTTCAAGGTGGGAGCCCATCTCCCTGTCCACTCCCTGCCTGCCTCTGCTCCCCCCCACTCCACTGGGATGGGGCCACCAGCCAGACAGCAACACTCATTGGTCCCCCTGTCAGACACCAGCATGTCCCATGCAGCTCTGCTTGTGCTACTGCCAGGACTGAAAGGAAGCAGGAACCCTGCTCAAAGTTTGCCAGCTGTCCATTCGGGCAGCAATCCTGCTTCCTTGGCCTGGCTGAAATATTCATTACTACCTCATTGTGTGAGGTCTCAACTCCATTAACACTCAGGAAAGTTCAGCATGATAAATTATTCAGCGGCAGCTTTATTTTTGGCCAAGTCACACAAGGATGAGGAAGGAAGTCTCTTTAGGGGTGGAAAGCAGGGAAGTTGTCAAATTGATCCTTAACCTGCTAGGAACAGCACATCTGCTACTCCTGACACAGCACATACATGGCAACTTTTAAACTTTAAGCATGGCAACTCCTCTCCTTCTAACCCAGGGACAATGCCTATGCATAAAGATTTCCTGGGGCAGAAAATGCTCTAATGAATGACTCTGTTTCCTTCCGACACACTCACAAGCCTTCTTACCTTTCCCCACTCACCAGAAGTTAGTTATATCAGAGCCTTCAGAAATGACTTCTGAAACAACTATGAGCTTGATCCCAGTTGCCCTGCTATGCAGAGCCAAAGCCTTAAGCTCAGGCAGCAGCACCCACCAATACCACTGCAAGATACAGCAGCATTTCAGGAAATGGAACTGCTCCAGAGACCTGGCAGTTGACAGCCACCCAGACAAGCTCTTGAACTGACATGGCCCTCTCCAAATGGCATCTCCACAAGCTTACCAGCCTGACTTTACATTCTCCCCACAGACAGGCCAAATGAAAATACATTTCTACTCCTAGTCTATGTCCCAAAGCCCTGGCCCACTTTATCAAAGAGATTAACAGCCTCCAAGTTCTCTTGGCTTGTCCTTTTCAAGGTTTGTTCTCCTCCTTACCTGCAGAGCTTTTTCATCCAGCATTCGGTGTTTGCTCTGAATCTTGCGTCTTGACCATTTCTGTTTAGCTGGGTCTTCTGCACCAGCAAAAACTGAACTGTACTCCTGCAGCCGTTCAGGGGCTGGATACTTGGCACTGGAAAATACCTATGGAGAAACAAGGAAGGACTGAAAAATCCCAAAAACTGGGCAATCCTACGATACAGAAACACATGGAGAGGAGGAAAACGCAATCTGTGCTGCCAGTGGGAATGGACAGCCTTGGAATCAACAGGCTCCGAAGGGCTGTATGCACAGACCCAAACACGCATGGGCTGCCATTTCTGAAACTGGAATTGCCAGAGCTCTTTTCCCTCTCTAAAAGTACTAGGACATCCTGGCAAAAAGGCTTCCACTGGCAGGAAAGGAGCTGGAAATTCTTTATAAAATGAAGCAAGAATGGGGAAAGAAGTATTTTCACCAGTCTTACACGGCTCAATAGGATTAAGATGCACTAAAGGGAGGCTCTCTGACAGCACCTTTCATTCAAATAAGTGTCTACGAGCCTGAAGTGAGGGTGTTAGGCTTAGCCCAGCACACGTCCTTTCTCTTTCTCAAGAAGCAGCTGGGACAGAAACCTATAAAGGCTACATAAAGCCTGGAGCTGTGTGGCTCACGGGTCTAAAATTCATCAACTGGCCAAGTCAGGAATGGGATTCTCACCACAATCCTGCTCAGCAGCAAGGCATAGAGAGGTGAGTGGGCAGCAGCTGCAGCAGCCGAGCATCTTTTCTTCTCCAGAGCTTGCATCAGGAGTAAAGAAAGAAGAAAAGAGGCCATGGGGCCTTCACTGAAGTCACTACCTTAATAGCCTTCTTGCTGCCCTTTATCTTTTCAATCTTCGCCTGGGCAAGTGTGACTCTCTCCCCAATTGCCTGGAGCTGTGCCCGACTGGCCTCCACCCGCTGAGAGATCCTAGGAGGCAAGAACACTTCTTAAGCTGAAGAATCCTGAATCAGTGTTTTGTTTTTTTTTTAACAGCCAGCTCCCAGCCCCTCAGAGAAGGATGTGAATCTCAGGGGACCAGGTTCTTCCACCATGCAAAGCAGTGCTGGTTGAGACATGCTTGTATCCATCCTATTGAGAGCTTTAAGTACTCCAATATGAAGTAGGATTAGTTCATGACTCACAACATGATGTTCCTGTGGCTGTTTAAGGCACAGAAAGATGGAAAACTGGCAACAGACACAGTGTTGATAACACAGGGATGATTTAATTATTGCTGAGCAGAGCTTAGACAGAGTCAAGGCCTTTTCTGTGCCTCACCCCACCACAAGAAGCTGGGAGGGGACACAGCCAGGGCACCTGACTGTGTAATCCCAGCTGACCCAAGGGATGTTCCAGACCATATGGCATCATGCTCAGCATATAAACTAGGGAGAAGGTTGCCTGTGGTCCACTGCTCAGGGTCTGGACAGGCTTCTTTAAGTTGGTGGTGAGCAATTGTTTTGATTTCCATCACTTGTCTTTCTTGTGTTTAATTTCTCTCTCTTTTTTGTTATTTTCCTTTACTTTACAATATTATTATATTTTATTTCAATAATTTAACTGTTCTTATCTCAACCTATGAGTTTTCTCACTTTTACCCTTCTAGTTCTCCTTCCTCCTACCCTGCAGGAGTAGGGTGAGCAAGGGGCTGTGTGGTGCTTAGTTGCCAGCTGCAGATAAACCATACCACTAGATCAGCATCAGAATGCTTTGGGACTGAGATGAAAAGCATTCTGTGGCAGCAGGGGAGAGCAGTCAGTGGTTAAATACCTCTGCATTCACACTGTGGACATATTTCTTTCCCACCTGGCAGCCAGGGGTACGACTGAAACTGCCTCCATGCTGTGCACAGTGACTGCCGCGCTGCTGGAACTGTCACACAGGTCCAGCCAGAGGTTATGAGGGGTGCTGGGAGCAGGCATCAGCTACAGGAAATGATGGAGTCACCTCCTCAGAAGAGCCCTCCCTCCCAACGCATAACCAGTGGATTCTACCCAGCTACAAGGTCAAAAGCTGAAAAGTATTCTGAACTTTCACCCCTCTACAGTGAAGCTGGGAAGACTATTTTTACGACTACATAACTCATTAGGAGAGAGAGCACTTCACTTTGGCAATGTTTTGTAGCAATGAGTTCCACTGGATCATTCTGTGCCTGTAAAAAGCAATCTCAAGTATTGTCTTTAAATTTCACCAAGCATCTCTCTTTCCTTTTGAGGAGAGAGCTCTCGTGCTCTTTTCCTGCTCTGTCTAATGCCCTTCAGTAATGAATTTGAGATCAGTAGTGATTCATGATTCCCAATTTCAAATTGTACCAAATCCATCTTTTCCAGTATTTTCACTTTGGGCAGCACATTCTCTATTATAGTATAGAAATATAAAGCCACCCCGCCCCCCCCTCAATGTAGGTAGTGAAAAACAGCAAGTACAAGCAGCCTACTCTCCTTGTACTATTCTGAAAAAGCCCTCACTTTCTCTAAACAGCTTCAAGTATTTCTGTTTGTGTATAGCCACGCTCTTCTCTTCCTGGAGACATGAAAAATCCTTCCGTATGCATATGGTATGATAGCACACAGCCTGCTTCTACCTTATTCTGTCTGGAGTGGGAGATGAGCAAAATTGAACCTCATGAGATTCTTCCTCTCAGAATTATTCTCCATTACCCCATTTTATTTTAAACACAGTCTAACAGCTTGTATTTTATACCAACACCGAGTACAAATCTGTTCATGATTTCCTTCCCACACCCTCCCTCTGCCTCAGTGGAGTAAGTCCACATCACTTATACACTTGATAGGTTCTCAGAGTAGTTTCTGTTGTTCCTTTCAATGTGCATTTCCTAGCACCTGTCTGCAGCAATTTTCACGTGTCATAGGGCTGTCCCATTGCCTTGTTTTGTTCAAGTGTGAGATGCCTCTGAAGGACATAAATCTTCCCTAACTGCTCTCACCACCAAATTTTCCCACCTCACAGTTTACCTCTTTTCTAGAAGTTTCATAATTGTATTGATTGACACTATTTCCAGTACTGCTCCCTAGGGGCATCTGACTATTTTTACTTCCTTCAAAGCTGAAAAAACCTAGTCATTTATTTCTGCTTTGCTGCTCTCCCTCAAATCAATGATGCAATCTTCTTTCTCCTGAGAGAGAGTCCTGAGAGTAGACCTTTCTCCTAGAAGAACTCCTCAAACTTTCCTGAAGCTCCAAATAAAAGTGAGGTATCAATTGCCTTTTAGCCAGTACACCCTGCTGACTTCCAGACAATTTTCAGGATCTCACAAGGCACACGCTTCTCCCACAGAAGGAAGTGCTAAGCAAATAGTTATGCAAGCTCAGGCCTGGAAACCAGTAAGTGTTCTCCTCCCTTTTACTTCATGAATGTGAGTCCAGTGAGGCAAACACCTCCCTCACTCCCTTTCCTCCCCCACATTATCCCCAGGGCTTCACCAGGTACCAACCTCTTCCCCTCCCTTCTCTCACTCAAAGAAAAAGTAAAAAAAAAGAGAAGACATCCATCCCCACTGCCCACCAAATATCATCAGTGAAAGGAGACTGTACCAGACAGCCAGCCCGCTCCCAGCACAAGCTGGGGAAATTGTCCAAGGCCAGCTCAGGTGTTTCAAACCACGATGGACGTTCTGTGAGGCATTCTGTACTTTCTCCTGTGATCTCCTGCTCTGGGATTTGACAGGCCAAATCCCACTGACCTTATGAGATCTGCCAAAAACCTTTACCTGAGGTTGTAAAGATGCAGGCCCACATACATGTAAGTCTACAAAATTAATTTAATTTATTGTTGCTGAACAAGATAACTTGGAAAAAAAATTAAATCCCCTCAATCCAACTAATCCAAATTCCATCACATGTACAGGCTCCTAGAAGTGCATGACTGTTATGCACTAACAGTTCAAGATACAGCTGTATGTGTTAGTTACGAGACAATATACCATATCCTTACTGGAAGAAATACATGGAGAAAACCTCCTCCTGTTTGATCAGCTTTGTCTACTGCTGTGGAAATTGAACTTACTCAAAGGACTCAACCAGTTTTTGAGAAAAAGGGAAACAAGAAGGAAGGGATGGAGGGATATGGCTGAGGATTTCAGGGGCAGTGCTGGAGGAAAGGTGGCATTCAGACCTTAACCTCCATTAAAGGGAGGACAAGGACAATCAGGACAAGAGGGATTAAGTGTTAATAAAACGGCCCAATACTGCCTCTCAGAACCCACTGCTCAGGCAGCCAAAACCACCATGAGCATCTGAACCTACCCCATGCCTATTTTCTTAGTCACTACTGTGTTATTTTGCTCTCAGTGCTCTTTTCTGCTTGAGAAATGCCCTTAGTTCAATTTGATATGAGTTTAGAGTTGCAAAGGAGCAGGAGGCTATAGTGACAGCCCCCCCCTTTCAGCAGGATATGCTTCATTCAGGACAAGTGAAAGGGGGGGTCTGTGGAAAAAATAATATACATCACCTACCTTCAAATGCTGGGCACTGAGCCAAATCAACTTTCCCCTCCCAGTGCTTTTCTTTGGGGAAGAAATACACATGGCAGATTAAATCTATCTAGTGGATTATCTCTTAATACATACAGACTTTTATTTTTTGATCTAAGCAGATATTAAAGCCAACCTTTCAGCTGCTTTGATTGAAGCTTTCACTTTTTCTTGTCCCTCTGAAATATTTTTGCCCTCAAGCCCTCTACACTTCATCCCCAACTTAGATCTTGTGTCTCCTTTGTCCTAAAGCCCTCATCCTGCTGCCTTTAAGCCACTCTCCAATTTACAGGCAATTTTCTCCAACACCCACAGCAACTTCCAGGAATACTTCCTCACAATTCTTGGGAACCTCTTGAAGGCCTCTCTTGCTGGCCCCCTATCCTCTGTCCCATCTTCAACCACAGAGGAAATCACTTCCTCTTATTCTATTATAACTCCTCTAAAGGAGATAAATCTCACATTCATAGCTCACAAACATAGCTACTGAAAGACCTCCCCTGCTGTGTCTGTGTCTATTCATGGTGGAAAAATTACTGTTTCCTTACTCCCACAGGAAAAAGATTTGAGACATTAGGAATCTGGGACACTGGATACTGCCTGACAGTACTGTCAGCACTGGCAACAACGATACACTTGTGAGTCTCCAAGCACTTCACAGTACCAACCAAAAAATTTGTGATTTTTATCATCTATAATTGCTAGGGATCAGACAGTATCAGAAAAAAAGTTTAAAATCAGGGATGGTTTAAAGACAGACCAACAGATTCCAAGAAAGGTGTCTGAGAAAGACAGAATGCAGCTGTAAGGAAGCATCACAGCAGCCAGAGACCCTTTGCTCTCTATGTTGAACATCCATGTCATCTGAAAGTGACAGGGATGACAAAACTTCTGAAATGGGAGAGAGAACAGGCAAGTTGCACACCAAGGTGAACGAGAAAGGTTAGGCAACAGAGGCTGGAGCAAACCTCTCCAGAATACCAAAGAACATCATTTTCATGTCTGCAGTACAAAAGTAAGCGATCAACCAAGGAGAAAGAACATTACAGAGCAGAATGAGAAATGAAGTTGCACAGAAGGATAAGGCAAACGAAGTATTAAATTACTTTTTCCTTAAATGAGGACTGTACACATCACAGCAAATCAGGCTTCTGGTCACTTCCCAGCCCAAGCTCCAAGCCTGAGAGATAGCAGGGGGATGTTTGGCATTGCTGTTCTAAACTTCAGGGTACATATAGTAAATTTATTCTATAAAACCTTGGCTTCTTGTTTAAAAGTCAAGCCGCCTTTTTTTTTTTTTTTTTTTTTTTGCTATATGACGTGTCCTTTTATTAAATTTCTCCCTTACTGCAGGAGGCATGAATAAAAAGGGATTGAGTTAATGGTTATTATATTTAATTTTATTCTCAGACTCTCCAAGCAGCTGATACTGGAGCAGGGTAACAAGGGAAGAAAACTGTCAAAAATGAATGGTGTGAGAAGCCCACTCCCCACTCCCACACAGTGCTTCTGCCCCTGCAGCTGGCAACATCTCAGGATCAAGATGAGGAGAGCAAAGAACAGTCTAAGGCACTTACGGGTTTGCAGTGATCCAGGGAAGCATTCAAAATCAGCTCACAAAGCCAATTCACCTCAAAAGTTTGAAAGGCAAAAAGTAAAAATACATACTCTTACGAAGAGCCAAACACGTTCAACCACTCATAGAAAGATCAACTTGTTTGCTTTCTGCTCTTCTCTCTCCATATTTAAGCAGTTTTTAAAGTCTTACTTCTTATCTGAGTAAGTGTAATCAGAAACTGTCATCATACAACATCTGTGACAGAAAGAAGTCCCAGGTGAGGCTGTGTAATCAATGTTCCTTCCTCCATTAAGAGTTTGGGTATTATACTAATTAATGTTTATCTCACTTTGATTGCTCCTCAAGCCTGATTTGCAGGTGTTTCAGCATTTGCATATTGCCCTGTTCCTGTGATGCCGAATGCTCTGCAGATTAGAGAGTGATCAAGGTTGCCAGGTTATCCTCAGCAGGATCCAGCATATATCACTCTCCGCAGGTCACGTTCTCACACAAAAACTACTCCATTTTGATTTTTAATCTCTCATTTCACAAGGCACTCCCACTACTGTGAATTAAGTTTATGTAAAACTGGAAACTTAGAATTCTGACCTACCATCACAGCACCCTTCTCCCTATTTCCCTGCAGCTTGTTCTCTCTAGAAAAGCAGCTTCTCTTTTTCCCTTTATAGAAAAAGGTCACAAAAAATGTTCCTCTTTAACCTTCCAGGCTTTTTACTTGCCTCATACCACTGACTGGTCTGAAAGCAGATGTGCTTTTGTGTTTTTTAGAAGGAATATACACTAAATAAAAGGTTGGTGTATACCAAGCAGTAAGTCTGTGTTTGCAAATAAAGTACACCATTAGGTCTTTACACTAGACAGGCTATTTTTGGTCAATCTACTTCTCCTTTAGTAGGGTTAATATACATATACAACACAGGTTCTACCACCAGTGACAACTTTTGGGAAAGATGAAAGAAGACTTGAAGAACTCCATTACTTCTAAAAGAAGCAATGGAAAAAGTGGTTCTTTACCAATACTGCTGGAGTTTCACAGGTGACCTTTTGAGTTCCTCCACTGGCAGTGGAATTGCTTCCCAAAGCAGCAGCCATAGGAATAGTCTTGAGACATTAAGCAGCTGACGATAGTCAGTATAGAATCACAGAATCATAGAATAGTTTGGCTTGGAAGGGATCCTTAAAGGCCAAAGGATCTAGTCCAAGCCCCTGCAGTGAGCAGGGACATCTTCAGATTATGAAGTTGGTCAGAGCCTCGGCCAACCTGGCCTTGAATACTCTGAGCAACCTGTTCTGGCGTTTTACCAGCCTCATCACAGAACATGTCTTCATTATATTTAGTCTGAATCTACCCTCTTAACTTAAAACCAGTACTCCTTGTGGTATCACAACAGGCACTGCTAAGAAGTTTGTCCTCATCTTTCTTATGAGCCTCTTTTAGGTACTGACAGGCTGCAATAAGGTCTCCTCAGAGTCTTTTCTTCTCCAGGTGGAACAACCCCAACTCTCTCAGTCTTTCTTCAGAGGAGAGTTGTAGTAACTGATACCAGTACTGTAACTAGTAAAAGTTACCAGAAAAATATAGTAACTGGTTTGCTACCTTTAGAGTCTCCACTCATCCTTGCAAAAATCTCGTAAGTATTTACTCACTCAAGCTCAATATTTTGTAGTAATAGCCTCAAGCGTTTTCAGTTTTGTTTTTCTTCTTTTTTTTTAAAACACTTGTGAAAGGAGGGCTAATCCTGTTTGGACAGAATTTTACAAGACTGTGAAAAATAAATTTTGTTTCCATGTTGCTTGAAATAATAGATCTTACTTGGCAGATAGCTTGAGAAGGTGTTTCGGCACCTTGTAACCTTAAATTAATCAACTGTGTGTAGACAAACGTTAGCTTTCTCACTCTCTCATCAAAGCTCCTTTCTCAGACTAGCCAAAGATGATCTTCCCTGTCTGTCCCCATTGAAAAGAAAATGTGTATTAATACAGAGTCACAGGAAACAAACAGTGAAAAAATGCCCAGGGGACCCTGTTGTGAACTATATTTGGGATAGTGAGACCTAACGTCTTTAAAAAGATCTGAGATTGCTCTGGATCATTGAGATCATGTCTGATTCTACATAGACAATATTTCTGTTACACAGCTCACTCTTAGTCGACATTATGCTCCAGTTTCCCTACCAGCAATAGTTACAGGAGACAGATCAGCCTGGACTGAAATGTCTGATCTGTGCCCTCTCCCAGGTGGGGCTGCAAGAGAAATTCATAAGCCACCAGCCAGAGATGCTGTTTCTTCTGAGCTTCATCTGAAGGTGGCAACAGCAAGAGAGAAGCAGTGACAAGCAGCCACCCCAGTCCTTCCAGGCTGTGTCTCACTTGACCAAAGAGACATCTCCATGATCATGTGGGAGGAGTGATATTTGCAGAGCCTTCCTCCCTACTGGCTAGGCAGTCAGGAAGTTTCTCTTTATTCTTAGCTTTCCCCCAAACCTTCCAAATGGTTTTAAATCAGTTTTCTTGACCAAAGTAAGTAGTACTCAGTTACACACGTGTAGCAAAAAAACAATGAAGTGGTCATCCCCAAAGGTCTTGCCCTGATGTAAGGCTGAACATACCAGGAAAGCTGAGCTTCCACTCCTCCATTGGGACGGAGGTTTTTCACACCATGACAGCACATAGCACAAACACTGCTCCTAGTCTTTGGTGAGTTATCTCACCAAAACAAGCCATTGTCATCAAGAATAAGAATGCTGAGCAAAACACCCTGCCTCCAGAGCAGTACATGATTCCTGGTGACAGCAGTTCACACTCTCATTGTTCTCTAAGAAAACCACTGCTTTTCTTTGCATTTAATCAAATACCCTTAGAAGTTTATAGCTTTTCACCCAATAATCTCCAAGCAATTTCCAAGTGTTAACTAAGTCTTGGTTGCTCGTGAAACAAAGAGTGGAATTATTTCCTCCCTGGGAAATTCATAGTACAGTCTCAGCAGATCAGATTTTCAGTCCGTAGTTCACTAACTTGAACAATTTTGCATTAATTCACAGGACTTACCACATGCCTTTCAGTAGCTGCTTAATTTTCCATTTTACTGAGTTTAAGGCCACCTGCGCAAGTTCGTCTATCTTTTTCAGTGTCTCCCCATTGCCAAATCCACCCATTTTTGCTCTCCGGAATAAACTACAGCCAGCAAGGACTGACACAAAATACTGACCATTCTCCCACCACCACCACCACTTCTTTCTTGGGATCCAAAATGTAGCCTTTACCCACATTTAAGACACATGTTTACAAGTAAAGGCTTTTGCATTGACTTGAAATTTTCTTCCACTTCCACTGCCATAGCTGATGGCAATCACATGAAATTTTACTTCGAGATCACAAGTTGAACCCTTCAGTCTCCTTTTCAATAACATATCTAAAAGCTAGAATTTACAAATTAGTGCTAACTCTATAAAAACTGCTGTCCTGCACAATTGGACTTGAAAATTCAGGAGAAGGAAAGCGCAACCAAGACTAAGGACTTGCTACCATAAAATACCTGTTTAAAGACAACTACGCTTCATGTCTTCTCAGAACTCTTATTTCCTTTCTGACTTTGATCACATAACAAAGGTCTGCCTCTGTGGTCTTCCCCCACTGTGCTGACCTGTTGAAGTTGTAATCAGATATTTGGTAAATGACCTTTGAAGCAGGATTTGGAGCATCCAAGATCATTCTGGTTTGCACTTAGTACTATGTTTCTGCTTATCATGTTTGTCGCAGTGATCCCTGCACTTTTCAACAGCTCACACCTCGGTGAAATTTCTTCTATTTCCTTGCACTCACTGCTTTTGCTCAGCAATGACCCTCTTCAGCATCCTGTAAGAACTTGTGCAGATTTCCAAGATTCCACTATATCCAAATTTTTGCTACAATTAAAACAAGTCCTACTATGTAAGATAGACTTTCTCAGAATCAGTTACCAGCCCTTTACCAGTTACAAAACCTCCTTGCTAACTTAGCTTTTCCCTTTCTCACCCTTGCTTCTCTTAACAGATCCTCCTCTTTCAAAACAGGCATCATTCTCTTAAAGGAAATATTTCTTCACATATTTTTTGCAAATGAAGTTCTTTATTTAATAATATTTACTCCTCAGAAACAGAGGTTGTTTAGTGTTACTTCTTCATTTTCCTATAATCAATTGCAGTCACACTCAAATCTCAAAAGGCATCTTCTATGATATGCCCATCAACAACCTAATTTAAGTGTGCTTCTTCAACAAATTAGAACAACTCTTTATGACACCTTATCCATCTAACACCTTTCCTGAGTGATTACAGCACTTTCTTTTCAAACTACCCAGTCACAAAACAACAGAGAGAACTTCACTGTGGAGACCATGAACTTCCTTCCTTGCTTCTTGGTACTGAGCCACTGGAATGTTACATATATGTATATATCTATTGGAATGTTATATATACACCATAGAATACCAGGAAGCTATTCCTACTGCACTCACACAGAGCAGAAGTGCAACAGCTTTACCTCCTCTTCTAAAAGGAATGTCTTGTTATGCCTCTTAGTCCCATCAAATTTGTTTTCAGATTCAGCTTTGCTGGTCGATCTAAAACAAGAGTCCTAAAAGTAAATTAAAATGCAAATATCTGGTTTTATAATGCACATTAATCCAGAATAAGGATCATATTCTTGGATAAATTAAGAAGGGAATCCAATTCATCCTGCTGTGCCAGGGAGAGTAGGGGATAAAAATTATTAATGGCACAGCGTGGTGAATTCCTTCAATAAAATGTTTGTCTGGCGGATTTAGAGGAGAGGATAAAAGTTTCTGGAGCCTGGGTTAAAGAATTTGGATGGTAAAGTGTGTTAAAGAAAAACCCCAGATGGGTAATTAAGGTTCTGGAGGATTTAGATGGAAGAAAACCAGAAACTCCTTCATTAGCACCTACAAATGGGTCTCCTGTCTGCAAAAGCACTGCTCTGTCTCAGCTGTCATTTGCATTTACACCTAAACCCTTACAACCTTCCCCATTTACAAAGCCCGACAGCACCACAGCAAGTCAGAAAAATGCACCATGGAAAGGGAATTTAATGTGCCAGCCAAGTGTGAAGGACAGACCTTTGGCACTGGTGTTCCTCCCTCAACTCCCCTCAGTGTGCACACTCCCATAGGAGCGAGCCTGTAATACACATTTCAAGCCACTCAGTGTTATTTTCCAGACAGTTTTCTCCATGCTGGATCCCTAATGGAAGTCATGCCTGTAAAACAAAATGACTTGTTTGAATCTCTTCCTCCAGGGCTGACTGAGTACACAAAAGTCATCCATAGGAACAGAAAATTACTCTAACTCATGTGAGTCTCCAGTGTCTGAAGCAGGTTGAGAAGGTAGAGCTACCTTCATTACCTTGTGTAATGAAAGAATAACATGGCAGTTGTGTCAAGAATAGTGGGAGTGGGAGAATCCAACAATATTGCCAAAACTGTGGGCTGAGAAATAAGGGAACACTTCTGTTGTGAGGCACATGCTGATTTGTTGTTATGATTTGCTTCTCCTTGCCTGTTTCCAGAGAGTAATAGCCACAAGCCACTTGTGGTCAGGAACTCAGGGTAAAGGAATTACTCTCTGGATGGGGAAGTTCATAAGATCTTTGCCAAAACCCTTTTAATTAACAGAGACTTATAGCTAGACAAAATTATCTCACAAGAACTTGAAGGCTGCTACTCAATGATGAATTTTCTCCAACAAGGAACAGAGTACAAACAAGAGACTTCTCCCTCAGCATTAAAACAAACCACAAACTAAAATAAATCAACAAGTCATATGTACTGAAATTACCTTAGTTTCTCCTTGCTGTTTGCCTTTCCTATTGCACATGCCATCTGTTTTAAAGCAAACTGTCTCTAATTTCCACAAGATATTCCACTACTGCTGTAAGAGTAGAAAGGATCTTCTCAAGAGCTCCTCAAAATCTGAAATTGTTGTGTGCTTGCTGCCTGCTTAGCAGTTTTGAGACTAATTCCAGAAGTAGAACACCTCTCCTGCAATTTCACATGGATCAGGTCCCAGAAGATCTTAAGCTTAAGGATTTTAGCAGCATCCACAAAGAGTTGTGACCTGGTCTCTTGCAGAACAGTCAATCCCTTTGCCTCTTTATGGGGGTGTAGGATGCCTGTGAGTGCCAGCTGCTCCCAACCTTCCAAGCATGCTGATCACACCCTCATGTTACCTCCTAAAGTCTTCCTCCTACAGTCTAGGAATCTCTCCTAAGCTACATCTTCACCAGCCATCGAAGTTAGCTTCCAGAGGATCATGGCAACCTTAACAAATGAATGTTGCCTTACAAAGTGTGTGCTACGCTTAAAAGGAAAATAAATCCACGTTGCTTGGACATACATCTACAAGAATAACAGCTTGCTGGCAAAACGTCCTCCCCGCACTCCATTTCCTCATGTCTGCAGGATATTCCACTCACTCTTTACCTCACTGCTTCTGCTTTATCTTCCTGGTGGCAAATGACTGCTCCTAAAGCCTCTCAAGAGAGGTATCTGACCTAGCATCCTCTTTCAGATGACCTCTGGGACAACTTCAAAGTGCCATGAGGCACCTTGTTGTTAAACAAGAGTCATAACACTCTCAAATTAACCAGAGAAAAATTGATTCCCTGTGCCACAGTGCGTCTCTTGGTGTAAACTCACCTGCATGGTGAGCTATCACAATGGACAGCTCTCTTAGAAAGATGCAACCCTTGCAGACAACAGAGAACAAACATAAGGCAGTGCCCAAGCTCCAAGCTGCATCCCAGAGCCCCACTGCACAACAAAGAGCACAGTACAGCTTGCAGCAAGATCCTTCTTGACAATTTTCCGTTCCACAGACCTCCTAAATTAAATACATTTAGTCCGATGTATTCAGTCCCCCACTTCCGCTACTGATCATCATGACTAATCACAATCGTACATTTAAAATAAGGAGGGCTTTAAAACACCTCAATATACCTCACGATTAACATTTTGTTGGTATTTTCAATTTCAGAACTACTCACATCTTAGCTCTGCTCCTGTCCTAAAGATCCCTTAAGGCTCTGCTGCCCAGCCAGCTACTCCTTACCTTCCTGATCACAGCCTTACCAGATTTCTTCCCCACCCCAACAGCATTTTCACAGTGCTTTTGTTTTCCAGCTACGGTTTTCAGAAGTGTGACGATCAGATAAACTTTTGCTTAATATTAAAGCCCTTTTCAAATATGTAATATGAAATTAGTTTGAATCCAGCTGGGGAGGAAACAGGATACACTGGTTTAGCAAAGTATTATTTCAGACAAGCAAAAGACACCGAATAAAGATTTTAAAAATAACAACCAGAAAATCTTCCATAAACTGAAACAAAGAAGTACAAGCTTGGGAAATTTGGTACACTGGACAACTTGGGGTTGGATCACAGGCAAAGGAAAACAGGACCTTGATAACAATCTTCCAATCCCAAGTATTTGATTTCTTTCTACCACTGTAACACTCCATGAGATAACTTGCAAAAGCAATTTTCCACACATCTATTACTCAAAAGTGAACACTTTGAATAGCAAATGGACAATATTAGAGGTAATATTAACATTTCCTGCCAACACAAACTCCTCAGAAACTGAGAAATCCTGAAGGACAAGCCTACCTAACTAGGGGGGGCATATCAGGAAATCTAAACTCATCACTTTATTACCGATACCAGTAATGAGAAAAAAAAAGATAGATGAAAGACTACTGTTAATTGAGGGTTTAAACCGGTCATCCCACCTCCCGTGACCTCTATTAAAACCCCTTCTTAAAAGCCCAGGAGCTAAATTCGAATAGCTATTATGTCAGATTGGCTGTGTTAGAATATTTATGTTTTAAGCAGTACTAATATCTCAGTAACTACAGGCAGTGAATCTCATCTTTACAGCAGCCTCCACAACAGATTAATGACTTGGATTCAGTTAACACACACAAGCTTAAAACTTCCACTACTTCAAAGCATAAACTTGAGAAGGACATGCAGCCTCTTGGTCTCGTCTTAGCACTGATATCAGCACCAAGAGGAGAGGACTTCCTCAGTGGAAGGCACTGCTGGACAGTACTGGCCTAAGACATCAATCTGTAGCCCAGCAGCCAAAGCCGAGAGCTTTGATGTTCCCCATGTGAAAAAAGTCAGGTGGGTCTCTGCTCCTGAGGGTTAGGGATATGATGGAGAGGGATGCTGAGCAGATGTATCCCACTCTAAGTGATTCCTGACTGCAGGCCAGGCCTGCGCTCCAAGGCTGGGCCCAGTGGGGATGCTCTGAGTATCAGACATAATTTACCTGTGGTTTTGCACCCATACATCCCTTGACTTTCGATGAACTAATGAAACTCTGCAGTGTCTCCTTCACCAAGTACCTTGCCACAGTTAATAGCAAGGAAGTTTCTTTGAGAATGATTGGAAAGAAGACAGGTTGGCAGAGACTTGCCAAATGGGTTGTTTCCCAAACTGGCCAAATATAGGGGGGAAGAGGAGGAAAGCTCCCTGTATTTTCTTCTAATTCCCTAAATGGAAAGGTATCTTTCTTGTGTCACCTTGACATGTTCATTTTAAGAATTCATACTCAATTGTCATGTCAGCAACAACTCTGAGCAGAAACTTTGATTAGCTAAAATGGAAACAAAGATCTGGTTGTGGAAATATTCCTTTTTTCACAGAGAGTAAGAGACACTTTCACTCCACCTTCAACAAAGTACAGATTGGCTTGCCACTCTCAAAAGCATTGTACCAATCCACTGGTTCCCACAAAACAACCTCAGAACATCTGCATCTTTGTAGTACCGAAGTAACGAGTTGGACACACTCAGCCAAGTCTCCCACAGTGAACAAGTTTCCTCTCCATCAACACTGCAAGCTGCTCTTTTCGCAGATCAAAACAGTCAGCTCCCCCAGATAAGGCAGCTCCTTCCTGGAAATGGAAGACAGAGCTGCCTTATCTCAGGAAAGGGAAGATAAAAGGTCACTCTTCACTAAGTGGTGAAGTTCTCACCTTGAAAGCTTTGCCCCTTGATTGACATGGAACAACCAAGGCCATGGAACTTCTAATCAGATGCCTGCATAATTACTAAATTGCTCTTAATTATATCAGAGAGCCAAGACCTCACTGGAAAGGCAAAGCAAACAAAGAAGCCAATGAAGCCTCCTCTGTCGTTGGAGAAAATTGGTAATTAAAAGTCATGAGTGCACCAAAGAGTGAGGGAACAGCATCACAGTCACTGCTCAGTACTTGGGAGTGACTTGCATACAAAGCAGCAGGCTTGTCTCCCTAGGGAAATTACAGGGCACTGTGTTAGACAGCCGAGAGGAGAGGCAAAACAGGGAAAAATAGAGACAGAGTGACTCCTGTATTATCAAGAGCTTCATTTACCCCACAGACAGAGAGAGAGCACTGCCAACCAGGCCCAAATTTGAGAAGCACTTTCCACATGTTTATGGCAGCTCCAGAATGCTTTCTCCCAGCCTTAGATCATGAAGTGTTCCCCTACTTTGAAGAGCACAAATGAAATAGATCTAATCCAGCCCACACGCAGCCCTTGCCCAAACAAAGACTATTCCAGTGGAAAACCTTAATTTCCCTCAATAACGTGAGCTCAGCCTTAGAGACTGCTCTTTCTCCAGTGGCTACCCTTCAAAGTATCACTCTCAGAACACAGAACTTCAATCCACCCTTAAGAAAACCTTCCAAAACTCAAAAAGACAGAATGTCACGACCCTGCTCACACCATAATAAATTAAACTAGATAGTCATGAGACCTGCTGAAATCAAAGCGTGTGCTTTTACTAATTAGAATATGAGAAGATAAAAGCCAATCTGCTTCCTTCCCAATGATACTACACATCATCTCAGAGCATCGATATGTGAAAGATGGCATTGGACAGAAAAAAGCACCATGTTATCTACCATCATTTGCATGCAAACACAAGAATCTCTCTGATCTGCTTTATAGACAGTCTTATAGATCCAGTCCTAAAGACAATCATATGCAAGAGGTGCCGAGTCTGGACCAAATCCTTGAAGAGACGGACTTTGACAGATTATGATACTGTGGCAAGAGACCCAGTATCACTCTGGTCAGCCCTTCCAACACACAAAAAGGGAAGTGTGAAACACCAAAAGCCCAAAGAGAACAGTTTGTACATCACAGAGATCAGAACAAAGAGACATTTTCTACTTCACTGCTTCAAGTACAGTGAGTCAAAAAGACGCGTCTTCAGGATACTCTAAATAACAAAGCCTCCCCTTTAATACATGAGCAAGAAGGAATAAAGGATAAGTGCAGCAGAACCAGTAATGCAATCTGTGGAAGTCTGCCACTGAATAAAAAATTAATAACCAACAATCTGTGGCTAACTGCAGCCATTTCATTATGCTTAACTTTGACAGATTCGAATCTAATAAACTTGTATTGAAGTGCATCTGGTCCTTTTTCATCCCTTTTCTGAACTTCCATTGCTTACCAATGCAATGCCCTTTCACGGCTTCAACCTATTCACAGCACCCTGTTTTGTAATGCTGAATGCTAAGCACCCAGCCCGGCAAGAGAGCACTCTACCTGTTGAAGATATCGCCTGACACCTTTTGCAGATACTGAAGTGCATCTGCCACCTGCTGCACAGCCTCCTCCCTGCGTAGGTCCGGCTGGATCAGGGGCACTGAGTACGTCTGCCCTTCCAAAAAGTGCTTCTGGGCTACTGTGGCCATTGTACCTAAGGGAAAGAACAAATAGGTCATTACAGTAAACACACCACCATTTTATGGCAGCAGTTATTCTACTTCTACTTTCTGCTCCACTAATTGTTTTAGGAAAGCGTTTGCAACAGAATTGGTGAGCTGAGGAGAAAGGCACAACTACTAACGCTGACATATTAGACTTTTAATACATTCAAGGCAGCTACAGTGAGGTGGGACTCTCTTGCTTATCTGAATGTTCTTGGAAACCATGATTTTATTTTAGCACGCTACTTAACAAATCTTTGCTCATATTGTGCTGAAAACAAAGACCAGAGTTAGAAGCAAAGTCAGTTCAGAGTGGCAACAAGACTCATGAGAAACCACCCTGTCCCCTCCTCTCTTTCCTTATATTCCTTGTGGGTATTTCAGGTCATCCAACCCTATTAGCAAAAGGCAGTATTTCATCTTACACTTCTGCTCCAAGAAACACACCATCAGGCCCTTCCAAGAACAGAAGCCATGAAATTACAAGGCATGCATGGGCACACACCCCCTTGCTCCAAGTAGGTTAATGAGAGTTCTTTCATTCTGAGACTCCCAGGAGCTGTTTGTTGCTTCTGGTGACTGGATTTTTCCTTAGTAACTATCTTGAAATAAGCCTCCTTATCGTAGAATCCTTTCACATCTCAAGCCTGACCAGTGACGGAAATGTTTCAGTTGCGAGCTGTATGCACGCTTTTGAAAGCAGCTGGGCCAGTACCACTGCTCTATAGCTCAGCCAGAAGGTCACCCATCACCCGTGTTTCCATGCTGAGCCTTGCTCACTTCTCCCTCAGCAATTCCCAGAAAGTTTGCCTCCCATGTCTTTACTCACAAAAATAACAAAAAAGTTTCTGGGACTTGGAAAAACATAAAGAGAAAAAAAAAAAATCCATTTCTCTGAGCACATTAGAAATTGCAAACTCACAAATACATTACTGTTAAGACACTCTGAAGAATGAACAGAGCAGTTCATAGAGTTCATTCATAGTTTTAACCCAAACTCTACTGCTAGGTCTATACAACTCCCTTAACTTGTTTTGTCCGTATGTCTTCTCATTTAGGCTGTAAAAACCACACAGTTTACAGGTGCTCATTACAGGGTTTCATCACACAGAGCTGCATACATCTGTATAAGAAAATATTCATTAAGCTGAGGAGAAGCAAAACAAAGGAGGATGAAAAAAACAAAGGTATCAGAAACAGACAGGGATATCTCAGGATGCACCATATTCCCTCTGTGGTACTTGGAAGTCTGCAGGAGTTAGTTCAGAGAGCAGTGCTGTGTGCAACCTGCATTCCTGGCTCTATAGCAGTGCAGGCTGAGAATAATGTAGAAACACAGCCCATACTGGAGAAATTCACAAATCAGGAGCCTGAAGAGAGATAGTCACAACATAAAAAAAAAACATTTTAATATGTGAAAATTAGAGGGGTCTTCACACATTATTTCAATTCCCTATCTTGCTTCACAAAACGAAAAGATAACAGATTAGACTTGCCTGCAACCATTTCTGTATATTTAAGAAATACCGTCCACCCTCTCCAAATTTTTCCTTTAAGATGATACCACAGTAGGGTAGGAAAAGCTTTCTGTAAATGTGATGTGGCTGTTATTTAAAGGTATTCTTTTGGGATGTGGGGTTTGCTGAGTTGTTTTGAGTTTTTTTGGTGGAGGTGTTTAGCAATGAATCATATAAGACGTAAGGGCACACAGAAGCCTTTCCACAGTTAATAAATTTGCAAGATCAAGCTCAGCCATTAGAAAGCTGGCTCTGCTGCCAGTCTAGGAAGCCTAGACTTACTGTGTTTCATTTCATGCATCACTGGCAGCCAGACTCTGTATCTGCACTCTTTAGTGGCAATGTATGCACACTGATTAGTCTTCTTGACTTTCCCCTGCTCTGCAGACAGGAAATTATTATTTAGAGTTGTAAAACATACAAGTTAATCTGAGAGGAGTACAGCTAATTTTGAGACAGCAGTTTTTGATCTGCTGACCACAATCAAGCTTCAATACTTTTCCTTTCAGATCTACTATTTGACTGCCACCACGGAATAAAGCCGGTAACACATAAATAAACCAGATAACACAGCAAGGATGTGGTTATGAGTTAACTCTGGCCCCAGCAGCAAAAGGAGTTTATAATCTTCCCTGCCACTGGTCAAATCAGTGCTGCTGATGTTTGGGATGCCTATTTTTAACTCAAATCAGTTCAATGACCCAATTTACTGCAGCCAGATAAACAGCTGTAATTGTCCAGTCATGAAGCATAGTGGGAAGGAGGGGCAAGAAGCAAACTTCTAAAACTTGTTTCGTTATCAAAACCATTCCTGTGTAAAGGTAATCCTGAGAAAGCCAAGATTTTCACCTCTTGAGGCCAGATGAGATTATACAGCCCCAATATGATCTCTCAGACTCTCACCAATCCCAATTCTCCTCGTGTCCTTTCTGAAACCAAGCTCAGGTCAACTGCTGACTGACAGATGCTCCCACTCAGGAGCAGCGCCCCTCTAGCTACTCCTAAACCATTTCTTTCCCTGCAGCCAGAAGTTATTGACTCTCCTTCAGGTCTCACTGCTCCCTTGCAAAGAGAGGAGCACCCAGTACTGGGAAAAGCAGGAAAATCCCTGGGTGCTCCTGCTCACAATGTCACAGTTTGTCTGTAAACGTCACCTTCACAGGTCCTCAGTAAAGACGCTCAAACGAGCTTCAGATTCTCACCTTTCCTAAAAAAAAAACCACAGTGGAGAAATATGGCAGACTGCCAGAGACAGACACAAGAGACAATCCTCCTGTGCAAGAGAACAAGTTGGAGGCCTATAGCAAGGAGGAGGGAAAACAGCAAAAACTAACTGACTAGACTTGGTCAAAATCCCGTGCTACAGCTGCTATTTGCTACCTCTTAGGACCAAACTAATTGGAGAAATAAGACAGTTTTACAAACAATTTGAATAAGGGTCTCACCACATGGTTAGAATAAAAGCAGAATTGCTTCACATAACAGAGAGAGACTGCAGGAATATGGAATATTTTAAACGGGAAATTCAAAATATTCCCTGCAGAAGCCAGGAAGGAAAGCAAAGACTGAACATCACTCAATAAGACTCACTCTTCCTTCATCTCAAACTCCAGAGCACTGAAAAGGAAGCAGCACATTTTCTTGCCATGCTCCACTATCACGATTAGTACACAAAAAAATAAAAAAGCGAGTGCTGCACGTTAAAATATGTCAACTCTTCCACCCTATCCAATGGGTGCCAAGCCTTCATGTACCATGAACAGCAAAGGTGCAAATAAGCTGCTTATATCATACATATAGAAGGGACTTCTAGCAAAGCAACAAACTGGTTCCAGTATCACTCCAGATTCTTACAAGGGGAGCTGGTGTGTTCCCACAGGAAGTACAGCATACTGGAATTATGACAGCTGACATGAAATACCCTGATGCTACATTGTGAAATGGACACAAGTGCCCAAAGAAAGTATGAGTCACAAAAAAAGATGTGAGATCACCCAAGAGATTTAACCACTAGTGGCAATGGTCACACAAAGCAGAAGAAACAGCAAAAGAGAGCTTTTTTTTTTTGCTTTTTTTTTTTTTTGCCTTTTTTTTTTGTGATCGAAAAGGCTCTGGAAAAGGGCTGCAGCATCTAAGGGCTCCAGTCATTTTTTATTTAATTATTTTTTCTATGTCAACTTTCATGATGAAGACAAATATGCTCTGGTGTTATATAATAACCTCATTTACCTTATTAAAGTGAAAAGAAAGAGAAAAAGGTTGTTTTCTCACTGCACCACCTGCTTCCAAGTGCTATGTCCTGATTTGGAAGTTCTGACTAGAGCTTCATATTTGCACTTCTGCCTTAAGCTGTCTGTGCCTTTCACCTCAGGCAAGCTGGTCCAAAGCTTCTCAGGGCTGGTACCTATTCCTCCACACTCAAAGCTGTTCTCTCCCTCTCAGTTCCAACACTCACACTGCCAAAAGCTGAGAGAAACAGCAGGAGTGGGAAACACAATCAATCTCCACCAGACTGTCTCTCCTTCCCAAAAGATGTAAACCAGGACAGATACAGGCTGAGCACTCCAGGACTTTCAGGCATTTGGAACCAACAGCTGGGCTTACTGTTCACTCGCCACAGCCAAGTCTAATACTCTGAGGGACACGTGGAGCTCTGCCCTTGGAAAAGGAAGTATACAATCCACTGCTCTGGATAGGTAGAGAAACACTACACCTGCTTTGCTCACCTCTCTCCACAAGAATAAAATTTATGTTAAGGCAAGGCCTAAAAAAACTTGTGACAGAGCAAACAGAGTTTGTAAAAGAAGCAACGCTTCCCTAAGTTCTTTAGAAAACATTGGTCTATGGAGTATTGACCATTTGGATGATTATCTAAAAATAAAACAACCCTACAATCTTAAACTATCTTAGTTTTTCAAAGGAACATAAACAAAGGCAATACTAAAAAACTAGCTTGGCTGCCCTTAACACAGGCAGAATGTAAAGCTATATACAAGCTCTTACCAGACGTGTGCTTTGCTGTGAAAATAAAGGGAGAATAAGGCAAGCCATCAACAATACCTGCTTCCTTAAGATGTTTCAAGAAACTAAAAAGAGCAGGCTCGGGGAGAAGTGGGATTAAATACTTGGAAAAAAATCATCAGTGTGTATACTTCAAAGCTACAATGCCTGCTTCAGCAATTACTGTGCTGCTGCTGCTGGAAAGGCAGCAAGAACTAGAGGCCTTTAAATCCCACAGGCAGTAACATCTCCAAAAAGAAGCAACAGGCTATCTCTAACCCTACGTCTCTCTTTTTTAGGATCCTGATAAAATGCCTTGTAGCCACCTGTAAGGACATTGGGATCAGCAATATGCAATAAAACACACATCTGCATATCCGTCATCACACCCCACTACCCCACCACTACCACTATGGTTCCAAAGTGGGAACAGACCAAGCCAGAAATGAACCACAGGTTAAGATCAAACACACTCAAAAGATGAAGGAGACAGGCTCTGGGCATAGCTTATCAGACCGTGCTGTCTCCTCCATAGTCACATCCATAACTTGGTGAACCATTAGCATTCGCCCCAAATTGCTCCCTGTGGGAATAATTTCTTACACATAATACTTTCTACCATATTTACCTGGACAAACATTTTCCCATGGTCAAATCTGCTAGCATGTTCAAGTCACACCTTGATTGTTCTGGAGGCTTGCCTAGAGGCTATCCCAACAAAATATCAGAATTAAATCCTCCAAGGACAAAGTAAGAACAATATAAAAAGTTAATTATAACACCTCACTCTCCACAGATAAAGCACACTCCTATGAGTTTACCAGCTGCAAAAATAGAAAGCTGTATTTAAAAAAGAGACTTGAAAAGCAAAACATGTCATTGCATATGCTCTTCCTGTTCAGGGGCAGGATAAGGCAGTGTGTGCACACACTCACACAGATGTAGACACTGAATCTAAAGCTAGAAATTGCTCAAATGCAGCATAGTAGCCTACATACAAGTCCTGTTACTATGCAGCACACAATCACTCTGCCCTGTGTTGACATTCATGGGAGAGGATGAAATTTAGCCCTTCAGCAGAGCACACAAGAGGTAACTATGCTGGGTAAGAGAGCAAGATGCATTTCCAGCAGTGAGATGAGAGGTTCACCACAGTCCCTGTGCTAATCCAACTTTGGTAAGTTAAGAGGATGAAAAGTCTATTTATATTTTTTAATTAACCATCTTCTACAGTGTTATTAAGCAGCAATCAAAGATGCAGATGCTACTGATTTGACTGGTAGGAAAGTACACTGTGCTGAATATTAAGGAGCTCTGCCCCTATAAATAGGTCTAATCACCATCTGAAGGCTGGAAGGCAGTGATGAAAGAAAGCATTAATAAGACCCTAATTAGGCCCTGCAGCAGGCTGTACTCCACCAGGGTGCTCATGTTACTAGATGTCTCTTATAGTAGCACCCTCAAACTCCACTGTAGATGTTATTGCTTTGGTCTCAAGACCTCTAGTAGCTATTTTAGGCAAGAGTGGGGTTTCTCCATTTTTGGAGTGCTTGGCATCAGCTGGGATTTTGCCTCTCAGTGCTATTTCGGGAACAAAACGACTCCAGATTTCAGCTGTCCCACCCTGCCCACTATCAAGGAGGGAATTAAACTGAGGAGCTGGAGTTCCCCAGACACAGAAACTGGCAACAGGTGCAGGAAAATGAAACGCTTGAGAAGCCATCATTCTCCCTCTTAGTAGCAGAAGCACACCATGGCCCAATCTACATCACAGGGTTACTCAACCTCAATCTTTCAGCCTATCCTTATGGTATAGCATTACCTCAGAAGAACACCAGCAACAAAAAGTCCATGTAGAAAATGAATCCTCCAGGGCATCCCCCGCTCCCACAACTGCTCATTGATATGGGACTACCTGAACAGCCAAAACCTATTCAAAAGGAGTCAGCCTCACATCACACCATGACCCTGTAGAAGCAGTAGAGCACTGAGGAGCCTGACAGCAGGACTACCTGAAGAAAAGCACTGGCCTGTCGAAAATCTGCTTCTGAAAGTGTGAACCCAGCATTTAAGGCACCTCCTTCTCAAGAATCCAGAGCCTTTGGCTCAGACACTTTGCTTTCAAAGAAATAGTAGCTGTGGCAGCTACTGTAGGTGAAATCTGGAGACTCCCCCTTATCCTAAAAACTATTCAGAGCCACTCTGATTTGTTGGTTTGTCATGTACTGCTGTATTCCACTTAGGCTTAAGTGAAAGAATCAAAATTTGAGATCTCAGAGCCCAGCTTTACAATAGCATGTGGCAAGCCCTTGGCAAAATACCAGACATTTAAAGATGGATTAGATACAACAAATTATACTGACTCTACAGAAGAGAGAATGCTATTACAGTATTTTTTTTAAGAGAATCTGAAAAGTAGAGACTTAAATGAATTTGGAGACGCACTTCAATCCTGCCAGCTCCATAAGCTAAGGACCACCTCTAAGCCACTACTTACTTGTCTTCAGAACAATCTTTCCCCTCAACACTGAGCTGTTTTGTGAAACACAGGCAGCCTCCATGACTGCATCACCTTGCTGAGAAAGTCCTGTCCTCTAAGCACAGGCTGAAATTGATTTCCTCCAGCTGGATACATAAAGCTCATTTTGACAGACGTTGATTTCTAAAGTTAATCAGATAATCCCCTCTGCAACTGCCACCTTTGGCTCCCATCAGTAATGGAGACAATCAAATGCTGTAATGAACAACTGATCTGATTCCAGGGCAGCATATACAACTGACCACAAACGCTCTACTAATTGCCTGCTTTCTCTTCCTATCATTATTTATTACAAAGGAAGCTTAAACAGATAGCTTAGCTACACCTACTAGACACACATCATAACTAGTTAAGAATCCCATCCCAAACGTCCAGACACAGCTCTTTCTTTGATTTCCTAAATGGGGGCACTTTGGTTTTGTATGCCTGAAGTACACAGAAGCCACTGGCTATGCAAAGTCCTCTAGAGAGCCATTTCTCTACAATAAGTTCTCTTAAACAATGGAATTCCCAAACCAGGCTAATGAGAATGATAATGCAGAGCTTCCTGCAGAATGTCTGGAGCTTCTCATTGTCACTATCAGACCACAGCAATACTTACTTCCAGAAACACACCGAGGAGGAGAGGAGGAGAGGAGGAGAGAAAGAGGGAATTCCAGCTAGTTTTTCCCTCTAATTTTCTGATGCAAAATCAGCTCCACCCTCCTGCAGAGGAACCTTGGCTGCAGATCTAACCACTGCCACATCTCACTGCCACAAACCAAAACTGGCAATGTCCTGGTTTTCACCTCCACATTCATACCCTCTGCTCCAAAGTTCTGGAGTTTTCACGGCCTTCAGGCTCCAACATGCTGTATTACAACAAAGCCTTAGACATTCAGTTAATGAAACAACTGAATCAAACCAGCAACCAGATCAGTTCCTGCCTGTTTTAAACATTCAGAGGCAACGCTTGCATTTCTAGATGACAGGAGGGGAACTCACTAAATAAGGAATGTCTTCAAGTCTGTTCACATTTGCTAGAAGGAATATCCCTACGGAGTGGCCTGATTGACAGGAGCTGATGAAAAGGTGGGTCAAATAAATGACACCTGAATGGACCATTTTCTGGGAAAGGTTATCTTGTGGAGGGGTCTAAGCAGAGCTGATTAGCTACAGAAATTGCTTTTCTGAGTGATAAAATTGATTCCCTTCAATCTCTTACACCACAGCCATGGGAAACGTAACTATTTCAGACATAATCCTCTTCTACCTCTGCACATTACCTTCCATCTAAAAAAGTTATATAAAAAAAATCTGCCTTGCTTCCAGGATTACTTCAATACTATTTTTCCCCAGCCCTCAATTTCTACCCTTCCCCTTCACTCCCCAAGCTGATCTTGACGTGACCACAGTCACCTGATATTACCAGGTGCAGAGTAGTTCCCAGGAATCTTCTGCTTTAAGTTTTCTGGCCCATGAACTCCTGAACTGAGAGAAGAGAATAGCACTTTGTATCTGAAGGAATGAAGATTTAAAACTCAGTTTAAGTATCTGGAGTGTTAGAAGAAGGACAGATGCTAAGAATAGCAGCCTGTGCTGCTCTGGGAGTGCCTCAGGCACTCTTCTGCCTCAAGGCTCTGGAGGTGTGGCCGTTTCTCCCCCATTCAAAGCATCCCAGGAATACAGAGATATATCCAGCAGCCTCTACATCCCAGCTTTACTACTCAGACAAGACAAACATAATGAAATATCAGGAGTACTTATCAGCCAACCTTCCTAAAATAAAGTCTAAGGAAGGGACAGTTGACTGGATCACCTCTGATTCCCAGAAAACTGTCATGCAAAAAAAGCCACTACAAGGACATGCCAAAGCCACTCTACTTCCAGGCCTTGCCTCTGGCAAGAGCAACACTCTCTGCTCTGCTTCCTTTCACTGCTCTAAGAAGGCTCAGTATTTCAGGGAAATGCCAAGGAATGGGGGCAGTTGTAGCTTCTACCTCATCTACTCCAGGACAGGTCAGCCCAGTCTGCAAATCGTGGCCAGCAAAACCAGCCATGCAACCTCCACGAAATAAAAAGGTCATTCCAGGCAAACTCCCAGCTGACATTTGCCTCTGACACGTGAAATGCCACAACCAGTGTCAGCACTGTCCCACACTCCTTGTTGGAACCGGCATTGTGACTTGCACAGAGTCAAGAATTAGTCTCCTCTGCACAGGGATAAAGACCCTCCTCTTTGGAAAGAAGTCTCTGGGAAAACTCAGGTGCTATTCAACCATTCAATATCTGAACCACATTTAATAACCAAAAAAGACAAGAAAAAACCCACCCAAACAAAACCCCACCAAAACACAAAACCCCCATAAACAAACCCAAAAAGGAGGGGGGAAACCTTATCACAGGATTTCCTGTTGATTACCAAAATAAATACTATCAATGACCATCACTGCTGGATGTAAATTCACATCCATCAGCATCCTTTCTTCATGTGTACAGCTAGGTCTAGTAGTCCTGTGGTCTTCTTACCGCTGGCCAACTCATTCTTTATTTCAAACATAGAAAAAGATTATTCCACTAATTGCAATTATCATATCAGCATTTGGGTTCACTTGCAAACACTGACAGTATGGTTTTATTTGACAAATCATTACAACCAGCACAACTACTGGCCTAGGAGAATTATTGGAGTAGTACAAAACACCCAAACCACATCACAAGCCATTAGCTGGCTTTCTGAGGAAAAAGCACATTACTCACAACACAGAGTCCCATGTCTCTCTCAGACACCTTCTCTTTTTTTGTTCCTCCCTTCAGGCTGCAGCATCTCCCATCTGTCCCTACAGGGTACCTGATCTACACTGAAAAGAGATATTGCCCTTGACATTCCCTTGATCCCTTGATCTCCCAATTCATGTCATGGCTCAGCACCGAAGAGCCACATAACAATCACAGAATGGCTCAGGCTGGAAGGGACCTCACTGGGTCAGCTGGTCCAACCCCTTGCTCAAGCAGAATCATCCTAGAGCACCCAGCACAGGACTGCACCCAAATGGTCCTTGAATATCCAGTGAGGGACACTCCTGGAGACAACCTGTCTGGAAAATCTTTTTTTGGGGCTGAACAGACCCAGCTCCCTCAGCCTGCCCTCACACGAGAGATGCTCCAGACCCTTTACCAACTTTGTCGCTCTCTGCTGGAGCTCTATGAGTCACATGCCCTGAAGAGTCCAGAAATGGACACAGCACTCCAGGTGTGGCCTCACCAACACTGGGCAGAGGGGCAGGATCACATCCCTCGACCTGCAGGCAATGCTCTTCCTAACGCACCCAGAGTAAGAAGTGCAATGAACCATTTTCTAACCCTGCTGTTAGGGTTCTCAACGGGCAGCGTCTGTGGCCCCCGGACGTGACAGTCCGCAGTCCCAGCACAGCCCCCCGAGGAGGCTCCGCTCGGGCCCGGCAGGAGGGTACCCACCGGAGCCGCGGCGGCTCTCCGGAGCCGTTCCCGGAGCTGTTCTCCTGCACCGCCGGCCGCACCCGGGTCCCCGCGGCCCTCGCAGGGCTCTGAGGGGCCCGTGCTCGGCCCCGCCCCCGCGCGCGCTCCCCGCCGCGCCGCGCGCCCCTCACCTGCCGCCCGCGGCCACGCGCCCGCGCCGAGCGCCGCTTCCGCCCTCACGTGCGCGTCACTTCCCCCCGGCCAGGGCGCCCCGCGGTGGCCGCCGTGCGGGAGGAAGTGACAGCTTCGGGGGATGTCCTAGGCTGGGAGTGACCCCCGGGGACGGCGGAGTGCAGCTCCCGGCTCTGTGCAGGGCAGCCCCAGAGTCACACCGTGTGCCCCAGAGCGCTGGCCTGGAGCTCTGGCAGGCTGCTGCTGTGCCCAGCCACCCTCTGGGGGAAAAACCTTTCCCTGACACCCAACCTAAACCTGCCCTGGAACAGCCTCAGGCCATTCCCTCCCTGTGGGTCCTGGCTCTGTCACCACAGAGAGGAGATCAGTGCCTGTCCCCCTCTTCCCCCCTCAGGGAAGTTGACTATCACTGTGAGGTCTGCCCTCAGCCTCCTCCAGCCTGAACAGACCAAGTGCCCTCAGGCGCTCCTTATAGGTTTCCACTCGACTCTTCACCATCCTCGTGGCCTTCCTTTGGACACTCCCTAACAGTTCCAGCCCGACTTCTGCACCTGGCTGCTTCTTTGCTTCCACGTTATCTGGCATAGAGTATGGCAAGCAAAAGGGGGGATCTCTGTCTCACACTACTCTCCACTGCTCATGTTTAGACAGAGCTGGCAATTTAAAAGCTGACTTAAATACAGAAATTTTAAGAATGTTGCACTAGTTTGTTATCGTGTTGCTTTCACACTTGCCTTTTCCGTTTCAGCAACCAAGGTCTCCCAGCACAAATGCTCATGAAAAATGAATTCCAAGAGTGCATCTATAAACATTAACCCCACACTTTAAAGGGCTTTGTGCTGCATATGACAGAGGTATTTGAATGCTTTCCCACTTCAGGCTCAGAAACAATTTCTCAAAACTTACGGAAACAGTTACAACTTCACACCATTTGAATAGCAAATACCAGCTTTTGGATGCACCAGGGAACACATGTGATTGAGATGTAGCATTAAAAGTGGTGCACAGGGGAAAAAAAATAAGGCAAGCCTCTTCAAACAGGGAATGCACTTGAAGACATCAGCACCCACTCATGCATATTCAGCTCAGGGGAAAAGGATAAATTCATTACATAAATTACCTGTTGCAGATTGTTTCCTTGGTTCCACACCTTTGCAGTGGGAAGCACAGACTGAAGTGGGGGAGTGAGGTTGGACCCAGTGGAGTTGCTGAGGAGATCAGTAGCCAGCAGCAGCTTCCCTGTTTCAGAGCCTACAGGAGGTGCAGTTCTTGCCCTTGTGATGTTTTAATGATGGGCCTGGTAAGACCCGTAAGTATGGAAAGCATAAGGGCACAAGGCCTGAGCACTAAGGACCAGGCTAGGAGCTATTGAAACTCTCTGTGAGGAATGGAAAATCCTGCCAAAACCTCAAAGCAGATAAAAAATCAGATCTATCCATGTCTGAGCAAGGAGCGTGTGTGTGGGTGTCAGGACCTGTCAAAAATAAAATGGGGAAGCGGATGTAAGAAGCAACAATCCAATCTATTCTTATCCATTTTTATTTATATACTGCTGACAGAAAGCCCTCCAAATGCTTTTTGCTTCTTGGTGAAATGCAAACCATTTACAAAATTCAAGAGAAAGCAAGAGGTGATGGTAGGCTGACACAGTCCCTTCCCATGTCCCCCTCCCAACCTGAGGAAGAGGAGCCAGCATTAAAGGACAAAAAGAGAGCTAACAGAGAGAGAGAGAAGGAAGACTGAATCTTAGGCTGGGTGGGCAGAGCAGCAGGGATAACAGCAAGCCCTAGTTGAGACGCAAAAGCAGGATAGCACTGGACTGGGTAAAGCACTGGGAAGACCCTGGTAGTGGATGAGAGGCTGTAAATGGTTGTGACTCCTGAGTAATGTTGTCATATATGAAACTTGTCTTGCAGACAAGATCTGTCTAAACAGGCACAAGCAGGTGTGGACAACAGCACAGAAAGAGTTTGGAGGCAAATCAGGAGAGCAGCTTCTTGACACAGTGTTTAATTCAACTGCAAAGGCACCAGTCTCCATCCAGCTGCATGGCTTGGCTTATGGAACTGGTGGGTGGAGATGGAGCAACACCATTCCCAGCCAGTGGAATACTGGACACAGTTTCTTCTCTCTTCAGAAAGATGTTTGCTTCAGGTCTGACTCTAATGCTTTGCTTGTAGCATTGCCTTAGACGAACAGGCAGGCAGGAAGGAACTCTGTCCCTTGTTCTGTGTCTGGTGACAATTAGCACCCTGAGTGCACACTAACAATCAGTATATGCTCACAAGATGTTGAAATTACACAAAACTAAACAGTGTTCTGTCATTTGGGAGTGAAAAGTAAAAGGTGAAGTATCTTTATTTCCCCATGGCATATAGATGCTCTAACTATAACATGAATACCTGTATTACATCTGAGGTATTCTCACTGCAAGGGGATAAAAAGAGGTCCAAGTGCAGCCCCCTTTTCCTTTTGCACAAGCTTTCTTTTGACTCAGGTATCTGGAGACACTTTTCCCACACACTTCCTCACAAATATGTGGCCTTCCTCTTCCCCTAGCAGTGGGGCTTTGGGGTAAAATGCAGTGGAGTGGAACAAACTAGAGCCTGAAGTTGATAGAAGCACCATACCTGTACCCCTTCTCAACCACTCTTGTTTCTCCTCCTCCTCAACTCCTTCTGCTACTACACTTTCTCCCCTATTGTCCAAGCCTACTGCTCAGCCCTGGAGCCACAGCTTGAAACATCACTCACCAGCATCACATTACTTATTCCTCATGAGTGCCAGAGCCCTTCTGATACCCTGTCCCTGCACTGCCCGTCAGACTGAAAGTTCTCCAGGGCACAATGTGCCACAGTAGTTCACACAGGGCTCGGGCTGAAGCACTCAGGTAATGCTGGGAGTGCCCCCCAATAAACATGCAACTTCTTCAGTGCACACATGAGTATAAAATGACTCTTGTATTACTGGCACGGGGTAAAATGGTACCTCTTTGTATGAGTGCACTGAACTAGTGTCTGACGCACCTTGAACTGGTTGGCAAGGAAAAGCTGGATTGCAAAGTTCTCTGTCTTAAGAGTCACTGGGAAGACTCTTAGCTGTGAACTCCAAAGTGCCATTCTTCACATTGCATCTACACAGTTTTGCATTCTCACAGTAATAACCTTTGTTGACTTAAAAAAAAGTGCATGTTTCTGAAATAAAGGTGTATCAGTGAAACAACGGTAACAAAAAATAGACCACAAAGAGTAGAAAGTCCCTGGAGAGGAGTACAGATGAGGACAGTGTCCTAGGCACATTGTTTTATTCTGTGGCTCCTTTCCACACTGCCAGAACATCCCTGGCCCTGAGAGTCCTGAGTGGGGCTGACCTTGCTGCCCATGTGAGAACTGTGGGAGTACAGCACAGCAGTGTGGCTGCAGGCCAATGCTTTTATTTCTGTAATGTGTATTCCTAAGAGCATGGTAACAGGAGGTAGGGATCAAATCCATGCTTCTTGCACAACTGAGCAGAGCATTCCCGCTAGGCTACCTGGAAAGAGATCAAACCTCCCATACCAGGACTTTATAAAAAAATAAAAGAAAGAGAGAAATATTAAGAACAGCCATGGCTAAGAGAAAAGCAACAGGTATTCATTCTAAGGTTATCCATTTAGCTCCCAACAGGCTCAAATTACTTGTTTAATATTAAAGTCAACACGCACAAGACTCACAGAATCTGCAACGTTCTATTACACCCTCACATTCTGTAACAACCAGGCATACAATCCTATACTCACATTCTATAGCACCCAGCTATTTGCCATGCAGTCCCAGCTACCATTTCTTATTCAAGCCAGAAGCCAGCTATCCAAGGCTTTTCCCCTTTCCTGCAGCCACGAGCCCCATTACTGGCTGTTCTGTTGCTATAACAAAGTCAGGAGTTGTCAGGAATTCACTAATTGCCCTCTGCCACGTAAGGAGGGCATGAACCCAAGGAGGAAGGAACCAGCTACAACTCCCAGCTACCATGTTAGTGAGTCATTAGGAAGATCGCTCTTCTTTTGACTCTGACATCCATTAAGTTTATTTAGAATGGTGTGGGTGCTAAATATTAGATGTTGCTTCCAAAAAAAATGAAGATTGATTTTCCTTTTCCATCCTGAAAGTCTCAAATAAAAAACAGCATTCTGATGAATTCACTTCACTCCCTCCCCAGCTTTGGACATTACTTTTTTTTTTTTTTTTTTTTTTTTTAATTCTTCTGGACTTCTAATTCCTAAAAGGAGAATAAAAAAAGATGGAATTCTCAAGAACATTTCTTCCTTTTTATATAAATATGTCTTTAAAAAATCATATTTTTCAAATCACATATATTTAAACTAGGAACTCTAATAGCATTTTATCAGTTTCCAACATTAGCTTAAATGTTTTTAACTGTATATTTTAATGCTTCAATACATAAGTCATTGCTGGATACAGATCAGGGGATTTCTGAATATATTTGGAAGGTTAATAAAAAGAGAGGCATGAAAAGTGATGCAAGACCCTACATTAAAGATTAGGACTAAAAGGAACTGGAGAGAAATATGTTCTATTAAAAGCCTACTGAAAATATTAGTGTGTATTAAGACATTCTGACAAATGCTTGTCTGAATACTGACAGCAGGACACTCAAATCATTTTAGGACAGTCTGTTTCCAAGCAGAAGAGTGAGAGGTAAAAGCAAGGGAGAAAAAAATAAAAAATAAGCTTTTGGTAAATAATTCATTTTCATTATTGTCACCATCTATTAGGACTCAGTCCTGAACTATTTAATTGTACTTTGACATTGCGTCCTAAAAACATATTTCAGAAAATTAAGTAATATATGATTAAGAAAAATTTGTACTTAAATGAAATTTGCACTTTAATAAAAGCTTGTTCCTGAAGACTTCGTTTCAAGCTGGAAATCATTTTTCATACTTTCAAACATAAAAGCTAAATAACAGAAATCAATATTCCCTAGGAATAAGACTCACACCTGTGAGAAGTTAATTCAAATTCCTTGCTGTCAATAACAAGCTCCTGTTTTAGGATGTAAGGGGATATTCAAATTGGTTGCTTAGTGCAAACAATTCATTATTTGATTTAGTTTTTGAACCAAAAAATTAAACCCTGCCTTTTTTTTTAATTTTTTTTTTTACAAGACATGCCCAAAACATTGTTTTCAATGTATTTGGTAAAAAATAAAACCTCCATAGTTTCAGGGTAAGTTATTTGCTATTTGTTGGTTGGAATCAACATTAGTTCTGTAACCCTTTTTTCCAGATATGTGCAATAAAAGCAAAGGACTAGATTAACAGAAGAGCCTAGGCATTACATTCAGAGAATTTTTTTCCCAGTTTCTACTCAAATGGAAATTTAGTGAAAACTCAAAATTCCTACCAGAAATATTTTCTTCCTGAATGAACAGTAAAACACATGTTAAACATTTCCAATGAAACTATTAGTTTTGCATTTCAATCTTTCAGATGCTTTGTACTGCTCTTCAATAGTCACATGAAGCTTACTATATGAGGCTATTATAATTCCTCTGTGCTGCAGGCCAAATTTCCTGGTGGTCCTTAAAGTTATGCCATATTAATGCATTGTAATACTGTATGCCAAGGTGCCATGTTAATTCCACAGGATTTTTTACTAGAAACATGAAATTTTTTTGCATTTGTGTTATAACATCAGGGCCCTACTTAATTCTAAGACCTACAGATGTAATCTTTTTTTTCATTTACAAAGCAGCAGGATACATATCTTCCACTTCAGCCTTTAATTCCCCTTCCATTTTAGAGTGATGTAAAGAGGCCAAAATAATAGTGTGCAACACAACATACATTTTAACACCATTTTGTAATTGTTTCATAATAAAACTAGTGCATTTGTTTAGTAAGCATTTCAGTTAGTATTTCTATATGCTAGTGAAACTGCATAGCTAATTTAAAAAAAAAAAAAAGTAGAGCTAAGCATCTATAGATTACTCCAGGCTTTAATTTTTTTCCTGTTCCTGGGAGAAGACAAAGGGCTTAGGAAAAAACCCAACAAAATATTGTCCTCATTGTTTTAAATCTCAAAAATATTCAGTGAGTGCATCCTAAATTCACAAATAATTTTTTCATTGTTTATTTTGATAAATAAATGATTTATTACTACATCAATTTTATCATGGCCTTCAGTTATAGGTGAGCACATCCACTAAAATGAGCCAAACTCCTAATCTCCCAGCTCAGGCTGGGCTTCAATCAACAACGAAAGACATGTTCTCAGAACTACACAGAATGTGAATATAACCTTGAATTTCCCACTGAGTCCTAAGCATCAGGGTTGAGCCCAGAAATCCTGCAGGTTTGTTTGAGGAGGCCTCTTCGTCTATTTTTATCCAAGTATTTTGCTGCCAGGCAGAGGTGCTGAGTTAGATTGCTGAAGACAGGCTGCATCCTGCCCTGAACAGTGAGACTGCATCCGTGTCCTCTGCCTGCAAAGCCTTGGGGCACTCCTGCCTTTAATGAGGGCAGTTGTGGACGTGTCCATGTATGGAGCAGGGACTTGACCTTTCTGGCATGCAGGGAAATAAGTAAGCACAGAGATGGCCAGGACAGCCCAGTCCAACAGCATTAGGAGCAAGAATCTGGCTTGTAAGGTAGAGTCAAAGGGCTCAGGGCCTTCACAGAACAACTGCTGCAGGGGAAAAAGAATATCTGAAAGGATCCAATCATATAAACATAAGGAAGAGAAGGATTTTTGAATGCACCTCAAAACGAGCATGTCGGACTTATCAGAAGGAAAATAGAACTATAAACCAGCTACAAGAATATCCCTTAAAATTCAAATTGGTCTAGTAGTGGTGGCACTATATCCAGAGGACAGTTGGGGCAGCATCTACTTCTTATTATGCTGACTGGGATTTACAGTTGAGAGGTTCTGACTTTATTTTGGGCTTAGTTCACAGAATCACAGAATGGCCTGGGTTGATAGGGCCTCTGGAGATCATCTAGCCCAACTTCGGCTGCTATAGCAGGTTGCACGGGATCACATCAAACTGGGTTTTGAATATCTCCAGAGAAGAGTCCACAGCCTCTCTGGACATCCTGTTCCAGTGCTCTGTCACTCTCAAAGTAAATAAGTTTTTCTTCATATTCAGATAGAACTTCCTGTGTTTCTGTTTGGGCCCTGTGCCTCTTATCCTGTTGCTGTGCACCTCTGAGGAGAGTCTGGCCCCGTCCTCTTGACTGTATATGTGATAGTCATGCATATGGTGGCACAGCATTCTACCTTGTCTTTATCACTGCAGAGCAGTCCATCTGGACCAGCACTTGCACTGATGAGGTAGTTTTGCTCCGTTTCCTCTTTGGAAGTCTAACCAGGACAGGCAGACTATCAAATTAAGAGTTCCTCCATTCCCTCTGAATATAGGCAACAGGAGCTTGGCCTTGAGTATGCACCATTACCTTCACAGAAGGGAAGGAAATACCAAAAAATTAATGCCAAGTCAAATATTGTTTCAGTCACATTTGGTATTTTATGGGCCTGTTTTGTTCAGTTGGGTATAGTACTGTTTATGTCCTGAAATCTGAATAGTCTGAAACACAGGAATGTATGTTATGGAAGAATCCCCCCTGCTGCAGAATCTCAGCCTCTCCATTTCCAGGAGCTCAGGACAACATGACAAACTAGTGCCAGGTTTGCATTAAGAACAACTGGTTTTATTTAGGTCCTCCTGAAAATTAATTTTGATCTTTTTAAACTGACTGGCTTCATTCCACAACCACCAAAGAATAAATATCACATTTTTTTTTCATGATATCAAAACTCATGCCATATCAATAAAGTGTTATCTGCATCTGAAAGACTGGCAGAAGGAGGTGAGTGGAAGATGGCTGCTGATGCTTTGGCTAGACAGACTTTTGTGCTTGGCTTGAACTCACTGATTTCAAAATGAGGCCTCATGCACCTGCTTGTCTGGAGCAGCTTATAGGATTGGGGTCAGAACTGCAGCTACCAGGAAAGCCTCTCCCTCAACCCTTCCTCCAGTTTTTTCTTATCATTGTCACACTTATATCATGGTTAGCAGCATTAATGCAGCCTGATCTCTCTAAACTATGTCATACTAGTGGAAGGAAAAAAGAATGCCTGTCTGCCCTCTCCTTCTGTGTACTCTCCTTCTTTTTATTTCTTTATTATTATTATTATTATTATTTAAAATTATGACTGTGAGAATGCCAAATTTATTTTGGCAGATATGGCTGCTAATTCATATCTACTATCACTGAGAGACTTGATCTGAATTTGGGGTATCTCTCTATTTATAATCCATTTGTTATCTTAATAAATATTTGTGATTTGTTTATCTGACACAGATGACATGTTTATTATTATAAATAAGCTTCTTGGTCATGATTCACATTGGCCTCTATTATTTTGGACTGTTTTCATTTGTCTGTAGGCAGCTCATTCTTTTTTATGTATTCTGTCACAGTTGGTTGTGTTTTGCCTTTTTGTGCTGATCTCTGTAAAAAAGGCCCAAAACATCACATAAAAAATTAAAACCCAATGAGAATGTGTCCAAAATCACCACTCTATGACATCCATCCAGCAGTAATTTCAATGTAAAACAGCGTACAAACCTGAACAGATGGAAAGCTTTTAAACAAATCATAACTTAAGTTGTCAGCAAATAGCTCTGACTCCTTTAGGATCCAGATCTATATGATCTTCAAGTCTTACAAAATGGACTTCATCCCATCTTTAAAGTTTTGAGTCTTCCTTTTGACTGTACTCAGGATGTCTTCACTACAAATATTCAGCCATTCTCTTCAGTTTACTGAGAACACTTTAGCACCTTTCTGCCTCTTTTCGCACATTCACTTTTCTTCCACAACTTCCACACCAGTCTTGCCTGCAGACAAAACATCAGCCTTCCCCTTGCCTCAGTTCTGCCCACCACAGTGACTGACAGCCTGTGCATCCCTGCCTTCTGTCACTACCACTGACCTCCCTGTGTGTCATGCTGCCCAATTCACATCAGTTTTTGTTCCCCACCATCCAGCCACTGTTACTTCTTATGGCTCCTTAGCCCTCCCTCCTTCCAGGGACAAGACCCTTTGTCCTTTGCCATTTCTTTGCTTCCCAAGTTGAACACTACAGAGTTCTGCAGAGGGAATGAGTAACTGAACTCTTATCTCTGCAAGGGAGCTAGTGTGAGCTATGGGGATTGTTTTCTGTTTTTCATCTTATGAGTGTAGTGTTTCAGAAGATACTTCTGCTCACTATCTGAAAAGATCTGTTAGGCTGCTCTTACTTGGGAGGTGTACAAATAAGCTAGCCAGAAAATCAGTGAGCAATTTCTGTCCGCCAATATTGTAAGTTTTCAGCTGCTTGCCTTGTCACCAGATTGGCTTCAACCATTGCCAAAATCCCATCAGTTGTGAAGAAATTCACAAGACTGAATGGCTTGCACCCAGAGCTTAGCCTTATGTTAAGTGAATTCATGCAAGATGAAAGCTAGACCTGCCACCATTTGACCTATCTCCTGCTCTTTAGCAGTCTCCCAAAACAGAGGGGTCTTTTGTGTCCTTTGCATGAGACAGAGGTTCTACCCTATGGAGTCAGTTGCAGCTGGGTGGATGGTGGTGGGTGTCTGAAACAATTCCGTTGTGTTCCTCAAAGAAGAGTCTGGAGCAAGTTCTTTCAATTTTGAGGTTTGTTTCTTCATATGCTCCTTGAAATTCTTTTAGACACCAGAGTAGAACACAGAAATATTTGTCACAGGTCAGCATGTCAGAGCAGAAGGGATCCTGTCTACAAGCAGATTTGAGGGCAAAAGTTGACCTGAGCAAAAGCCTGACTCCATAAATAATGAGCAACAAGAGACAGGAGCACGTCTGAGCAGCGACCCCTTCCGCAAACATTAGTGCTGCCTCTAGTTAGACCATGCTGCATATAAGGAAGTCTGAAAGATTACCTCAAAAGCCAAAGAACCCCAAAGACTCAAGTTTTTAGAAAATTACATCATCTAAAGAGATCAGTCCAATTATCTTGCTAAAAATAATATCATCAGGTGATTTGATCAGTCACCTTCAAGGAGAGAAAAAACTTTAGGATAAGGAGCTCTTTAGCCTGGTAGAAAAGGGCATAATTACTCATGTCTGGAAAATAAAAGGATAACTTCATATAAGAAAAATATTCCAACTTGTCAACCATAACAGAGATAATCCACAGTAACAAAATATCATGAAACGAGACAAATTCTCTACCTTTTGCTATCTGCCCAGTGGTTCCAGAAGCATTTCTGGAGGAACATTTTTCTTAAACTCATGTTCCAAGCTTCATGACATAAAGTATGTAGCACATCAGGCCAGATGCTTTATCGACTTGTCCTGGCCTTAATTCTCCTGAGAAGTCAGCATCTGCTTACCCCTGTTATGAAACCTGAGAACAGACCAAACGAGCCACACTGTCAAAGTGAAACAGGACTGCACTGAGGGTCTGTAATCAGAAAAGGCTCTGTCTGCTTCAGATGAGGATTGAGTAAAGGCAGGAAGTAAAGGCTCTGGTATCTTCATCTTTAGTCCTGCAGCTAAAAGCCAGGTGTTATGGTCTGCAGTCTTACCTTCTTTAAGCTGAATTCTGCAACAAGGTAAACTTGTGTTGAGGCTGCTGAATTGTTAATTCATACTGATAGCACAAAATTAGAAGCGAAGGGAGAATGTCTTCAATATACCAAACATAGAGTTGAAATGTGGTGAGGACAAATGCTGCTTCTTCTGTCAATTTTTTTTTTCTCTTCAGTGGAACACAGCTAAGCTGACATAAATATTTTAAACAGCTGCTCATCAGAAAAATGCTGCATTGTAGCCTGAGCTGAAATGCATCCTGTTCATGAATATTTTTTGTTTTCTTGACAGGATTTGATTTCTGCCATTGCAGAAAAAAACTAGTGGAGTATGAGTTTACACTTAACATTATTCCGTTTCTTTTTATTTTTTATCTTCTTTTTTTTTTTTTCCCTGCGTATCTTATGCAAGGTCAGATCACACGAACTTCTCCCCTCTGAAAATCTTAATGTAATTTGGAGGAGCCAGTCAGATAATACTGGGAGAATCAAGCTCATGTTCAGGGTTTTGTTTCCATTTTACTGCAGTGTTTACAAAAGACTGAATAACTGTCAGCTCAAACAAAAACCTGACTGATTCTGAAGAAAATGTCTCTGTGTAGCTTTTGCTCTCTAGAACTAATCAATTAAGTGGTCAAAGCTTAATTTCATGAAAAAGGCAGGAGACAATGTAAAATTTTAGCAACATGAAGAGGGGCAGTGCAGTCTGAAGAGACCCCTTTTAATTTGCAGTAAATGACAGAAGGCTGCAGTAGCACAGTTCAAGTACAGTCAAGATTTTAAAATGTGTCGAAACCATACATCTCAACCAAGGCTACAATCCAGAATTTGTACCTTCTCCTGATCAGCAGCTGTTTTAAATATTTACAGGGCAGTTTAGCTGTACTCAACTGAAGAGGAAAAAATCCCCATCCAAAAAGGAAAGAAACTGAAGTATTTGCCCTTACCACATCTCAGCTCTTTATGTTTGATTTATAAATTGAGATGTTTCCCACTGCTTCTGGTTTTGTGGTATCAATATGAATTAACAATTCAACAGCTGCAACACAAGAGAGACAGAGAGATTTCACCTTGTTGCAGATCACAACACCTGGCTTTTAGGTGCTGGACTAGAGGGTGCCAGAGAACTACTCGCACCTTTACACAGTGTTCACCTGACGCAGAGGAAACACTGTTGTTGATTCCAACGTTTTCTAATTACAGGCACTGAGCAATGTTCTGTGTGATTGTGGGCAACACGCTCCTTGTGTTAGTTTCATTTTATCGATCTGTTTAACATGTGTAAGCAGATAGTGACTTGGCTTGGACTCAGGACAGTGAAACATCATCTCATTGATCTGAATAGTTTTGGATGCAGCACCAAGTGGAAGAAGCCTGAGTGAAAGAAGCATTCAGAAGATGTACTTTGGTGTTTTTTCCCTCTGTCCATAAATAAGGCATGAGAACATTATTATTGTCTTGATTCTATTTTGAAATTATTCATCTAACTCCTGCAGATTTTTTTGGGGGGGCTGCAGGCTGTTTGCAAGTAGTTCTGAGAATCTCTACTTGAGCAGCTGCTAGCTTCCAGGTGAGACTGAAAATGCCTGTTTTCCCCCAGAAATCAGAATGAAAGATGGAAATACAGGACCATGATTCTTGCAGCTCTTACCTCCCATCTTCTACTCTAGTTCTGTGGGGTTTTACATGGTTTGTGCTATGCTGCCTTGTGTGTTCTTCTTAAGAACTTAGGTCTGATGGGAAATCCCCAGCTGTGGGGATTTCACCTGCCTTTCTGACAGGAAGAAGGGGAGAAAATGTTAGGTTCGTTAAGGTGAGTTGGCCAACATTAAATGTGCCTTTCCTTAAGTACCAAGGACTTGATATTAAACAGCAATAATCTTTGTTGCATTCTATGTACACACCTTCCTAAATTCTCTTTCTCCTCAAAGACAATAGAAATGCAGGTCTTATAGAAGTATAAAAAAACCATTATCATAAGTGTATGATAATAAGTCCACAGAATCATAGCCAGGAACCTCAGGTATATACCCTGCTTCTCCAACTGGAAGCACTTTGGATACTGAATTGCCAGGGGTAAGTTGTTACCTTGCAAGGCTGAGGCATGGAAGGTGGAGGAAATTGGGATCAAATGCAAGAAATGAGGAAAAGACTGCCTGGGTTTGCTGTGATGACCTCCTGTCCAAGAGGAGATAGAGTGTAACTGAGAAGGGAATGCCTCAAACAGCATTTCAAATGGAAAAACACGGGAAGTCTCTACCTGTCAAAAAGGCTGGAGTGATTTGTTTGCATCGAGTTTCAGTGAGGTGTTGAAAATTAAAGTGAGATTAGGACCTCTCAGAAAATGTTACAAGAACATTCTGCAGTGAAAGTTTTCTACAGCTGAAACACTTACAACACGTACATCACTAACACTATCATGTACGCTTTTATTAGTATACCTTTATTTATGGATTAATTTTACTCTGAGTTAAATAGCTAAAGAAATATAAAATTAAATCATGTCGTATTAGACCTTTCCATTAAATCCTGGGGCTTGACTAATTTTTTTTTGTTGTGGCTTTATAATGCATGCTTATTTTAATTACTACTGCTGCACTTTATTTGTAATTGTCTGTGCAATGCCCAAGCACCTTGCTAAGTGGATAAGGAAAGCACTTTATTCCATAAGAACATAATTAATCCATTAATATTCACTATTATTTTTTTCTGGAATGGACTGAAAACAATCAGTACTTTGAAAAATACAATACCAACAAATTATCTATGGCAAAAATAATTTTAGCAGAATTCAGGCTTTCCTTATCTTCGCCATTGTTTCCTTCCAGATAATATCTCTACTAAAGAGAGAAGCAGCAGCATTTAATGACCTGAAGTTTGGGCTAAATGCTAAAGATGCTTGAAATCAGAGATCTCTTGTGGTGTGTGTGTGTGGTGTCATCATGCGTTTCCCCCGCCTCATCCTCTTCAGTTTCTGGTGATGTGCTTGCAGATTCCTCCTGGCTGAATACCCCATCTTAAATGAATTTTCTTATTACAGAGAATTATGCAACTATTAACTCCTGAAGTTTTGTAAGGGGATACTTGCATAGTCCCTCATGTTAGGCATAAAAGCGTTGTGCTGCATTTCCTTTGGCACGTGCCCTCTTTAGAAACCTGGAAGGTCTGGGCTGGTTGTAGCATTTTGGCCACCAGTCACCATATTTGTGCAGAAAGCAGATTTGTTTCTTTTTCTCCTACTAATCTGCTTGGTTTTAGCTTACCGATATGTGGCCATAGGTCTCTGTTAAATTTATGACAAAGATTAGTACAGATTAGGCTAATGAGGCTAGTCAAACAAATTAAAGGTGCAGAAACAGTGAGTGAATACATCAGGTTCACTCTGTGCAGTAAAACTCACATCTTCAGATAGGCTTTGAAGCACCATGACAAAAGACTTCCAAGCTGTTTTACCCCAGTTATCCAAATCAGCATTATTTTTTCTTTTTAGTTAGTATTTCCTTAAAAATACATACATGACCTGGCTGACTTTACCTGGATAGGCCAGTGTGATGTCTATGACCCTTATTTCTTCATCTCTTTTATCCAGCTGAGCTGCAAAGGAACACGATGTCCACTGCAAAACCAGAACCCTGCACAGGGCTTGCCTTAAGATTTAAAACAGTCTCCTCTCTTCTGCCACATAACCAATCTGTGCCTGAAGTCTCTCCTAACAATGCTCTGTGTGTGTGTGTGTACATACATGTATGAGTGTGCATATAGCCACTGTTTGTATCCCAAAATCTACTAATGCCTAAAGCATGTTGTTTCCACTGCTGTCCCTGGACTCTGTTCCTGTGAGGCAAGACTGAAATACTGCAGTTCAGTAGAGCCTTTGAAAGCAGACAGCATGCCAGCACAATTTCTCAAATGATCACTTCCACTCTTCCCCAAATATAGCTTAGGTGTTTTTACCTCCAGTCTTCCTGTGTGTGCTTTTTTTCACACTCCCTATAACCACCCCTCCCCTTGCTAAGTAATGCCAGTTTCTGCTCAATCTCCTGTCATAAAACATTAATAACACACTATGCAATGAGATGGAGGAAAATTTCCCGTACAATTTTCCAATAAAATCATAAGTGTGTTGGATTTGAATGCTCATATTCCTTAGGGTTCACCCTGGGGTCTTCCCCGAACACACAGGGGACATCTGGCAATGTTTTGTGATACCCCACCTCTACCAAGTGTTTGCAAGAGAACTGAGAATAGCAGTTCTGATTTAGGAGGAGTCTCTGAACAGTTTCTAATCCTGGTGATTTTGTTTGCATCAGTTTACATTCATAAGGCTACCTATGAACAAAAGAGATTGGAAATACATCTTTCAGCTCATCTGAAACAGAGATTCTCTTTTACATTTCTTCTTTCCTCACTTCATAAAATCCTTGCTACAGTGTAAGTTTTGCTGATCTGAAAAGGCAGAATGAGAGTAGCTCTACACTCAAAATCACTTAAAACCAGTTGCTTTTCATTCTGTGGCCTTGCGCTTTTTCTACAATGAGTCAAATCTACTGGCATGCTTGTCTGAAACCTGACTGCTCATGATGCCTCCTGGATCTTCCACACTCACAGTGACTGGGTAGGATTTTACCCATTACAGAAATAACTTCATGGATCTACACAGAAGTTCCTGAAAGTAATTTCATTACCCTTAGCCAGGTTATTTACTGATGAATGCAATAGAAAGCATGCAGATAGCCTCTCAGACTCAAGGCTGTAAGTTTGCAAATACTTATGGCTGTGGATAAAGAAGGGCAAGAGAAGGTATTTATTGAGAAATGAAGAAAAGTCTCCATGGAGTCTAACAGCAAAGGACCTGCCTGTCAGCTCTCATCTACAGCACCTACACCCCCAGAAAAACTTCACAATAAGCCCTAGCTTTCTTCCAAAGAACTCAAAGGATACCAAAAGTTCCAAGCAAGTTCCTTTAACACCCATTTTCCTCAGAAACTGCTTCTGAGACATTTAACCCTGAATTCAGATTGCACAAAGGACATTGAGGTGCTGGAGCAAGTCCAGAAAAGGGCAATGAAGCTGGTGAAGAGTCTGGGACTAAAGTCATGTGAGGAGTGGCTGAGGGAGCTGGGGGTGTTTATCCTGGAGAGGAGAAGGCTCAAGGGAGACCATATCACTCCCTACAACTTCCTAAAAGGAGGCTGTAGTGGGGTGGGGATCAGGCTCTTCTCCCAGGCAACCGGCGACAGGGCAAGGGGAAATGACCTCAAGCTGCTCCAAGGAAGGTTTAGGTTGGATATTAAAAAAAATTTATTCACTGCAAGAGTAGTTAAGCTTTGGCACATGCTGCCCAGGAAAGTGTGGAAGTCCCAAATACAAGCAGACATGGCTCTTAGTGCTATGGTTTAGCGGGCATGGTGCTGTTCGGCCAAAGGTTGGACTTCATGATCTCGAAGAAGGTTTCCAACCTTAATGACACTGCATTTCTAACCAGGTAAGCTAAAAACAGGGACTTTATCAACACGGCAGCCAAAACTAGACACAATTATTCAAGTCACTTTGGAAAAAAACCCAAAAAACAAACTCGAAACAAATCACCAAGCCACCCTGGATAAAGAAAGCACAGCAGCACTCAGAAACACAAGTCAGGGAGGAAGGGAAGACCGGGTCCTGCAGGGGTTGCGAAGGGCTCCGCAGAGGGCTCGCCCCGGCACTGGCCACTCCGCTCGGCAGCGCAGCGAGGCGGCACCGGCACTCGGGCGCGGCCGGACAGGCAGGGGGCGGCGGCAGGCAATGCTGCCGAGAGACCACCGGGACGAGACCGCGGGACGGACGGGACCGCGAGACGGACGGGACCGCGGGACGGACGGGACCGCGAGACGGACGGGACCGGACCCCTTCGACACACGGCACCCCCGTCCGCCGCCCCGCTGCCTCCCGCGCGTGCGCGGCGCGGCCGGGGGCGGGCCCGCGCGGGAGCCCCTCCCGCCCGCTCCCGTTCCCGTTCCTGCCCCTCCGCGGGAGCGCGCGGCCGCCGGCGGCGCGGGGGCGCGTGCCGGGCGCGCGGGGCGGCGAGGCGCGTGCCCGCATCCCGCGCCGCTCTCGCCGGAGCGCCGGCGGGCGGGCGTGCGGGCGGCGGGGCCCGCGCCGGCGGCCGGGGCATGGAGAGCCTGCTGGAGAACCCGGTGCGCGCCGTGCTCTACCTGAAGGAGCTCACCGCCATCGTGCAGAACCAGCAGAGCCTCATCCATACCCAGCGCCAGCGCATCGACGAGCTGGAGCGACGGCTGGACGAGCTGAGCACCGAGAACCGCAGCCTCCGCGGGCAGCAGCAGCCGGCCCCCGCCGAGCCGCCGGCGGCCCCCGCCGAGCCGCCCCAGGGCCCCACGCCCGAGCAGCCCCCGCCGCCGCCGGGCCAGTCCGAGCCGCTTCAGCACCACCAACAGCTCCCGGCTCAGCCGCCGCCGCCCGCGGGCAAAGCGGCTCCGGCGGGGCCCGGCGGCGGCGGGCGGGCTGCCGGCCACCAGCACCCCGCGGCGCAGCCCCACCAGCACCCCGCCGAGAAGGACGGCAGGGACAAGGGCTGCTGCGCCGCGCTGCTCCAGCACAAGACCCCCCAGGCCATCGGCAAAGGCGTCCTGAGCCGGAGAGCGGAGTAAGTGCGAAGGGGGAAGAGGGGGCGGGCAGGGGTGGCAGCGGGGAGCGGGAGGGTAGCGAGCTCTCTCCGGGCCCGCATCCAGCGGGGAACTGGGTTATACCCCCCTGCAGCTTCTCAAGCAGGGAGAGGCAGCGTGTGGGTGGGTGGGGAATCCCTCTCTCGATACGTTCTCGGGGAGAGCAGGCAGAGTGCAAAGAGGAGCCAGGATGCTGCTTCCAAGATGCATCAGCCTCCCGGTTCACCGCGCTCATTCCCGTGGACAAGTGTCTGTAGCCCGTTTGGAGCCCCTCGGGCAGCTCATCCGCGGTGCTCACACACGGCATCGTGCCCTCATTGTCTGTCAGAAATAAGTAAGTCCGTGATCGACGATGAGTGTGGTTTAGCACAGGCACGGAGAAGCCTCGGAAAGCACAGCAGCGTTGAGGTCTCTTCTGCTTGCCTTAAGTTGCTGGTATCTGTCAAAAAAACCCCATCATCCTTGGAGTGAGTTGGGGTTTTCCTGCCCTCACTGATGTAAGGGGTGCATTATATTTCACGTGATGCGATAGGTTTACAGAGATACAGATGCTGTACGTAGATACTGAAATGTATCGTGTGTGCATGAATGTATAGTAAACAAGGATAAGCATTCCAGCACTATAGGTGGTGGAAAGGGGTAGTATCGAAGAGCAACATTCTCTTGGATTATGTATTTGGTATACGCCATTAGTTCACCAGCTGATAATTACAGCTGCAGTCAGTATTGTAATTTCTTTTGTTTAGGCACTTGGAAAGCAGGGGGATGTTTTCTGGTTGAAAGCCAGAGTTAGTAAAGTTAGAAGGAGAAGGAGCATAGTTTCTGCTGTGGCTTCTTTTAGATAAGAAAGAAACTAATATAAATCTATAAAATTAGATTAAATGTCTTTCCTAGAATTGTCTCTATTGTCTTGATTATAGTGATGTCAAAACAATTGAAGTGCACAACACACAAGTACATATGAAACACACAAATGAAGTACACAAGCCTAAAACGTCTTCCCTGTCTCTTGACAATTTAAATAAAGGGAACCTTCTCTCTTGTGTTTGTTTTGAATACACAAGCAGAACTACAACATGGAGTTCGATTTTCCACTGGTGTAAGTAGAGTTACACCACTTCAAAACAGCTCAGCATCTATCATGTGATTCTATGAAAATGAGTGAAGGTATTGCTATTGAAAGGAATGCTATTAAAGGAATAGGTATGGTCAAGGCATGCTTGAATCCCAAAAAGCATACCATTGCTTCTAAAATACTGCACCGTAAGACTCAATTTTGCAATCACAACTTAGAGGAAGTGAGTGGGCTCCTCAGAGTATTAATGCAGGTAGTAAGCCTTTGCAGGATCTGGCTCTTATTCATCATGAAATAGCTGGAGTTTAAAAAAAGAAGTGGGGCCGGATCCTGAACTCATGCCAGTTGGTGTAAATCCAGAATAGCATGGTTTGAATCCGTCAAGTCAAACCAGTAAGAAACTCCCCCAAAATGCATAATCAATCTCATTGTTTTTTCCGGAGTGACTCCCTGCAGTGAAGGCTCTGTAAGAAGCATCATCTCAGCAAGGGCTTTCCTTGCTTCTGCACGGAGTTTCTAACATACGTCATTACACAGACTGAAGAATCAATTTCTGTGCATAAGCCTAAACACTTCCTCCTTATCTGAGCTCTTTTTGCAGTGGGGTTTGACTGGGTGAAGAATCATAGGGTATTTTTCTTCATGCCAAAATGCACGAAGAGAAGTGCATTAAGAACACAGCTGATTGCTGGTGTATCATATGATGATCTTTCTATTTCAGATAGATAGATAGAAGGTTGGATGGAACCTTTTCTATGTAAAGTCAGGGCTGCTGCTGGAGATAACAGAGCAATTTCTGCAGCGTTCTTCGCTCAGGAAGATTAAAATAGACTGATTCTGTTTCCCTCTATATCTTAAGCAAACCAAAATCTTCGTATGGAAGAGAAAATATGAGAGATGCCAAACAGTCTAATTTCTCACTCCTGCAGGTTCTTTTTTCCCCCCACTGATTGTATATACTGAGTTTCATACTCTCTTGTCTCTGACTGTTAGAGGGAAATCAAAGAGACTGCAAAATCTAACTTAAAGGCAACTTGGACGGAAGGTGACGAGTCTTTCACCACCTATTGACAGGATGCCCAATATATGATTCAACTCGCCAACCTGCGAGTTGTATTTTTGCTTTTGTGTGACAGCAGGGGACATATATGTTAATACCTATACAGACCAAGTATCTGCTCTCCCTTCCTTCCTCCCTGCCATGTCCAAACATGTTTTTCCCTGTTATAAACTCTGAAATTCAACATTATCTATTTTTTTTCTTAGCCAAGAGTAGAGGACTGACTGCTCATGACAGAAAATGGCCACTCTAAACAGAACAAAAAGGATAATTTAGCATGTTGGGACACAATGGCTAAAAGGAGGGGTTAAAGCAGCACCCAGGCAATGCCCCACTGTCTCTGCCCAGTAATGGAATTTCCTCTGCCCTCACAAAACAGGAGATTCTGGCAGGATGTCTAAGCATGGACTTGTGCTGGTCCTTCTCACCTCAGACACAGCCCAGGGATTTTGCTCATTTTGAGTCAGGTTTGAGGGTTTTTTTTGCAGCCCAGCTTACCTCAGGCTGTAGATAAAAGTGAAGACCTGAGCTTTTGGACACATGTGACTATTCATGTCAGCTGGGACAGTCTTCTGCAAGGGATGTCTTCTGCAACAGAAGAATCTCTCTTATTTTAAAGAAAACTTCAGTCTTATTTTTGTTGTTAGCTTTTGTAAAAACTGACAACTTTTTCTTCTCTAAAGCCTTAAAAAGCCCCAAACCCAAACAAACCTTATGTTTTAAAAGGGAAATAAACAAGCCTAAGTTTGGAAATGGAAGACCTGACCTATGCAGACACCCAAAATCGTTGCTGCATGTCTTTGTGTGGGAAAGGTGGTACTCAGCTTACCTATGAAAGGAGAGGAGGAAAAGGAGAAAGATTTTTGCAGAGATTTTCAGCAAGAATTAGGCTGATTATTATTCCACAGCATCTGTCTCTTTCTACCTTAGGAGGCTATTGCATAAGCACCTCACAGCTTTAAAAACAAAAAATAAGGTCATTCGTCATGGAATGTTTTGCTTCGAAAATACAGGTTGCCAAATTAGCATAGCTCAGATCACCCTTACAAGGCAGCCTCTTGTCTTAAGGGACCACCCCAAAGTGTCGGCAAATTCTGCGAGCATAAATTTTCCATCCCTTCTTTATCAGAATACAGCCTTCTTTGCCAATCCCCAGTACCCTTCATTGAGTATCAGGGAAATGCCACAGGGTTGAATTTAGCAGATTAAGTCTAAATGACCCAAATCCTTCTGGTTTTTATCAGAGAAACTCTCAGTAGGAGCTGTCTATGGAAGGACTTCCGATTCTGAGCCCAGGCATTAGCGAGAAAACTCACTCTGATAAATACAATTAGAATAATAGCTAATAATCCGTTATACTTTCTTCCATCAAAATACATGGCTGCAATTCACAAACATTCTGTATTAAAGTGGCATTAAAGTCTTCTTTTAACCATGTCATCAATAGTGAAAAGAAGACACAGAAACAGTATTTGCCTAGCATGACATAATGGATCTAAGTATTGTCTTTAAATTATTAGCCTGTGTTTGCTCTACAAGATAACTCCTCATGGAAAACAGAGTCCATGAACTCTTAGAAGAATGTTTCTAAAATCACATTTTCCCAGAGGTCTTAGAATTAATTTTGGATTTGCATTAGACTGAAATCTATATTATTGTATTTTGTACTGGTTTAGGTCAGAATTTTTTATCCTAGTAAAGAGGAAAGTTTTAAAAGATGATGTTAAAGTCTCTTAGTTGCTCTTGTGTTCTGAGACTGCTGTTTTTTAGTTAATTTCAAAAGCTCAATTATGTAACTTTAAAATGAAGATATTGCATATGCAGAGGTGCTGTTTTCCATAATTTTCCTTTTTAACTATGTGTTGATGTTCTATTCTATGGATTATCTCCAGGGTAAAGGCATTAGAAAAAATCCTACTGATTTCAATGGGAGCTAACAATAACTGTAAATATTATGGTTCACCATGACCATATTTTGCTATATGTGCGCATTGCACCAGCACAAAAAAACCTCCAGCAATTAGGAAAAAAAGATGAGAACAATTCCGAATGGCTCATGTACCCCAGATATCCATTCCTTTCACTTTGGGCACACAAGGAATGCTACTTTTGCCCTCTTCTTTCAGTCTCTCAGATTTCTTCCAGCATATTTTGGGGTTTAACTCCCTTGAGCTTTCACACACCAGAAATAGTTGCATTGGTGCTGCCCTGGGTTCTGCAAATCCCTGCTAGCATTGCAATGCATTCTGATGCAATGTCTCAGATCAGAAGTTATTTGGAGTCGAGTCCTATAAGCAGGTTTCAAATGACAGAGGTCTGCATTGGCACAGCTTTACATGCTGAAGTCCTGCTTAGATGATATTGGCATAAAGAACATACTGAGAGGAAAACAGAAAGTAGACTCTTCTTGACTACAACTTATTTAAGATATATCCATACTGCTTCCATTGCAATCAACTAGGACATACTTTATAACACACACCTGCATTGTACCTACAGCAGGGCCTGTAAAATACCAGGCAGAGGAGTATGGAGTCAGTGATTCATGACAATATTTAAGAAAAAATAGATGAAGTGAGAGATGGAAAAAGAGTTACCTTAGGAAGGGTTCAGGATGAAGTTCTAGGTATAAAATTGCTGAGTAAGGACAGCCCAAGGACTTCCTCCCACAGTGATAAGACTTCAGCAGGGTGCTGTTTCAAGTCCCAGCCAGAGCAATACAGTGTCAAGGCTGAATTTTGTATTGTGGGAAATCTCCCTTGTGGGATGGGAGCATCAGGAAGTAATATCAAGGAAGGAATTTTTGTGAAACAATGTCTCGCAGTGCTTTGGACAGACACCTCCTCTCTGTGTCCTGAGCCCAGTTAGAGCAGTACCTGGAATAGCAAAGGCTTCTACCAACCATTTAGCAAGAGGGGCTGGGGCCTGAAAACAACAGCAAAAAGCTGAAATTTAAAATACTTCAATAAGAAGGGACGCTTCTTATTGAAGTATTTTTGGGCTTTATTATAAGATGGTGATAATTTTATGTCACTCTGCTGCATGTTCTGTTGCAACCAGGCTGTTCTGTGGTGGCAAGGGTACCTTTCTTCCATATGCTTTGTACTGACCCATTTGCTGTCACTTCCCAAGCAGATCCAAGGTAAGGCTCTGTGAGAAGACTTTAGGACCAGTGGACTCACATGGCAACACTTAGCATTCAAAATAATACACACATGGCTGCTTAGAAAAGTATTAAGGGAAAAATGTCCCAGGTGAGTTGGTGTTAACAATGCCCTTGAGAATTTCTGCTAGGGCCTCAGTGCCAGGTGACTCTTGGGCTGGCTGTCCCACTCTTCACAGCAATTGGCATCCTTCATTAAATGATTAGCACAGGAATATACAGTTTAGGTATGTTTCAGACAGTTTATGCATGCAGCAGGTGGCTACTTATATGAGGTAGACTGTACACATTCCCACCAATGCCATATTTGAAATTATTTACACTTTTAGCCAGAATAAACCAGATAAATCTCACCTCAGGATGCTCATCTAGTCCTTAGATAGTGCCAGAACAGAGCCTGTCAGCTGGAATTTGTGGCTTCTATTAATTATGGCATATACTCATTAATAAAATAAATAAAATTCATGTGATAAAATGATGTGCACTTCTGTAAGCAAAAATATCTCTACACAAATATCTATATTTGACTGTAGAAATTTCCCAGCTGTATTTTTTCCCTTTTGCCTTGGAATGCAGGTTGAAACAGGAAAAAAGAGCTACTACCTGTCTTCCATAATCTTTCTGTACATAGAATTTATTCATCTGCTTTCCTGTTATTTTCCCTGTGAATGCCATTTTAGGTTGCTTGTTTTCTTCTTTCTTTCCTAGTTCAGCAGTGGTTTATTTCTCTTTTCCAGTCTCAGTTATGAAACCTTTTGTTTTTCTCTCTTAGGAAAACATTATAGAAAGCCAGAAATAATTCTCTATTTAAGAGATGGAAAATATTTTATTCACTTTAGAATTACTTGTAGCCTGTGCTTGTTACTTGGTCCACATTCCATGGAACCACATAAAATCAAATAAGAAAAAAAGAGTAATTTATAAAGACCGAGTCTGAAATGTGACCATTTTCTCTCTTTTCCTAGTTTTTCCTAGTTTTTAAACATATATATATATATATTTTTTCCCTCAAAGAGATGTACCTTGAAACAATCTAGTATTATTCTTGTATTCATCTATTCTGGAATATGTAATTTCATTTACTTAAGCCCTAGGTGAGAAAATGAGAGTCTTGACCATTGGATTTGTTCTGCCCAATGGCTCTGTTTAAGATCTCAGTGCAAGCATTGGACTAGCAGTCCTAAAATCAAACCTTAATGCCTCCTAAATTTATTTTTAACAGACTTGTGATGCTGGACTGACCCTTTCATCTCTGTGTATTTTAAGATCTGTGACAAAGCAGTTGGAGATCTATTGTTATAGACAGGAGTGGGCAGGTAGATCAGGAACAACCTTTTTCCTAAATTCCAGCATAGGAAACAGCCTAAAGCCCCTGTCCTTGTTTGCAATGTGTACTGCAAGGCAATATGTGTATTTGCACATAAAAAAGAGAATGTATTTGCATGAGCATTTGTCTGCAGAAGTGTTTCAGAGCCAAGCTGAAACAGCACCTAGTTTCTGTGCTTTTTACATACAGAAAAGCAAATCATCTGCTGGAGGAAATCAGTGCATCTTTACTGACGTCAGTACAGCCATGACAATTTACATCACCTGAGGATCTGTACCAGATTTTGTGTATCTCTCCTCACACGCAAACACACATCCCGCCACTGGTGTAAATGAGAGCTGATAATAGCAGTGGATAGCAATGCATGGAGATAACTGTGAACAATGAGAAAACCATTAAGCAGCATTCTCATTCTTCCTGTAATAGGTTTGAGATGTTCTCTTATGGTATTTTAATATAAGGTGGTAGGAATTTTGTTGCTTCAGGGTTATAAAGATATATTTGTTCTTTTGATAGTGATTTTTTTTTCTTTTCTCTGTGCTGTGTATGCACAGCCTGCTTCTCACACAGGTATTATTGCATTATTTTTTATTGTTTTTGCTAAGATTATGCTCATTGCTCAGCTCTTACTTTCATGTGGTCCGGAGTTGCGCTTTCTGAGAGAGATAGAAGTGGATCAATATCTTCCATGATTAGTCACATCTAAGAGAGAACATTTCTATGAAATTGAAGTGATTTTAAATACAAAATTAAAAATGGAAAATCTTATACCTCCTGCCCTCTTCTAGCTGAAAACAAGGGGATCTGTCATCTGCAGAACTAATGAAGCTTTGCTTCCAAAAGACTTGTGTCACAGTTACATTTTCTGATGCCTAACAAGATGTGAGTTCTGATCTAAGCCTCTCCTAGTGTTGAGGCTTTTATAACATCTCGCTCCAACATGGAGACTTCTCTGTGGAAATGGCTTCAGTTCACTCAGCAGCCTTTTACTCATAGGAGAACCTACAAAGTTCTCTCTGTTATACCCTGCCAGCTACTTTTATGGAACTTGCTAGAGGATAGTGTCTCTGAAATCACTGTAACTGACTCAAACTTGGTTGAAACTCTCTGTGGGATTTGCAGTTACAAAGCAGAAACCAATATAGACACATGCACACAGAGAGAAAGAGACACACATGCATAGGAGGAAAAAAAGAAAATATTACATGATCACAGAAATCACATTTTTCTTAGGAAGCCAGGGAATAAAGACCAAGTCCTAGATGTTTCATTGAATCAATGTACATCAGAATGGCTCAACAGTCCACTCCAAATCTGTCTTGGAACTAGTGTTCTGTTTTTAATAGCTGCTTAAAAGTCTTGGAGTTATAAGTTATATAAAGTCTTGGAGTTATAAAGAATCTGAGAATTACTGTAGGAATTCAGGGGACATACAGGTAGAGGTTTACCACTGGCAAATGGAGTCTGTTGCTCCTCCTGGCTTTGCATACAAAGTTGGTGGATCATCTTGTTCCACCTGCCAACATTTGCATGGGCATGGGCTGCTGCTGAGGCAGTTACTGCTAGAGAGTTTATAGTTGCTGAAGGTCACTAAAGCATCTGTGTAATTCTCAAGAGAAGTAGAAAATTGATGCTGAAATTATTATAGATCTTAAGGAGGCTTGGGATTTTCTTCACGTTTTGCTGTACTTTGGACATTTCCTCGAATTCTGACCTTTCTATTAAAATTCAGGACATTGTTGTCAATCTGTTTGCCATGTTGCTTTCCAGGCACTCCTCTGAAGTGGTTCACATTATCCTGCTCCATTGTGAGAATTCCTCTAACACTACTTCTTCTTCAGCCTCAAAATCCAGCATCTTGATCATCTTGGTATTGCAGTGCCTAGGTGGACCCTGCCTCCATGTACATCCTTGGCACATTGCCCCCTGGAGAAATGTTGTTTGACCCTAAGGTTCTTCACAGATTTTTAAATGATAGAATTTTTGAAAAGAGAGGGTATCTCTCTGTATTTATAGAGATTATTTCCTTTCTTTTTACCTCAGTTATGGAACTCTTTTCTTGATCCTGCCCCCCCACCATGAGAAATCCTGACTCTGCTTCTTTTTGGGCAGTTCAGCTCTGCAGTCAGTTCAGAATTCTCACAGATGTCCTTGTCTTTAATTTGCTGTTTTTTGATTTGCAAATCCATTCCCTGTAAGGCACCAGTAAATTTCCTGTGGCTGCCTAGGTATTCACATGGCCCCCTTCACCACAGTAACTGAGTATTTGGATTTGTCCTGATATCCACGGACACTGGACCACTAACCTTCATCTGAACTAGCAGGGCATCTGAGGAATCTCCTACCTTTTCTCTGAGGATTCACTGATTCCCATGCCAAAGACCCCTCTCCAAGTAACCTTCTTCTACAATGTTCTGTGCTAATAAATCTATGTCCAGTCAAACTTCTGAAATAAATAGACTGCATGGCTCAGTAATTCATGCTATTTTACAATCTAAGTAGGTCTAAGAGCGAGATTCTGTCACCACTTAAATGCAAATCTGCGTGGCTGAATTCACTTAACTAGGTGGCTTCAAATTGGAAGAGACATGAGAAAACACCATACACATCTTCTGACGTTACAGATCTTCTTGAGCCGACTTCTGTCCCACCACTGGAACTAGTTAAGAGTTAGTTCTGCATACTGTTAGATTCTCTGCATATTTGCCATGACATTCATTTGGGATGGCACAGCCAAGTGCTGTAATGCTTCCCCCAAGAGTTCTTTATTACTCATATGGGAACTGTGATCCCCATGTTAGCTTCAGGAACATCCATTGCTGTTCCCTTGTTTCTGCTGAGAAAGGGGTGAGTTTCTCCTTTTTGTTAAACTGAATACAGAAATATTTTCCTCCCTAGACATGATCTGATTGGAACCATTATACCACCTTTATCACCTCATTTACCATGGCTCCGACACAGTCATATGTACAAGCTGATAGGGAGTACCAGATTGTATCCTTGTTGGATGAAAAGTGATGGCAGAGTTTGAGTCTCAGACATTTAAAGGTATTTAGCCTCCCAAAAATGGAAGAAAGAATCTACTAGTTTTTAAGGCACGGATCAGACTTTTGCCAAACGGTTTGCTTTCAGCAAGTTATTTTACAGGCAGGCAGAAGAAAGGAAGTACTGTGACAGGGGAAGAGGAGAAGAAGAGGATGGAGAGGCATCTACAGTGTGTCTCTACTCTCTGCTAAGGGCAACCCTTAGGCTGGCTTTAAGTCTATATTAACCCAGTCTTTAAATCCCAAGCCTGGAAGCACAGCTGCAGCATTGCCTCAGGAGTACATTCCGGCGTGGTGCACATCTGCATGCTCCCTGAAGCCTTTGCAGCGCTCAGAGATAGGATATGCCACAATTTGGGCTTCAGCAGAGGTTATCTGTGCAGGAGGCTATGAGGTGGTGGAAGAGTGGACAGCAGTGGGGAGGAGTTACAAGGGTAAGGAGAGAGGAACCAGTGGAACTGTAGAATGCAGGAGGGCCAGGAGCCCCAGCAAAGACTCCTGTGAAGTTTTTGAATGCATGGTTCATTTTCATGTGCCACTGTAATTATGCTTTGGTGTAGCTGGAGGAGGGAAGGAATGATGGGTTTATGTTCTATTTTTATGAAGCCTCTCACTCAGGAGAAATTAATAAAAAACAGCAAATACTGAACATCATCCTTAACAGATACCAACTGGTTGTAGCCCAGTAAGCAACTCCAAGGCATAAGGAAGGAGCCCACTGCTGTATGCCCAGAGTTTATGTGACTAGTTCTTATCACTGTGGGGTGAGAGGTTTATCAGATCTCATAAAGCAATGCAGTTTAACTTGGTTGGGCAATGCTTGGGAGATCTCCAAGGAATACCCAGAGTGCTAGGATAGGACAGTGGAGTATGTCTCCAGATAGCACAGTTTTTGAGATGTCTCTGCCTGCCATTAATACCTCTGGTTTTCAGGTTAAATGTTGGGGGTCCCCTCACAGGATACACTCACACACAGAACAAAGGTGTTATCCCTGTTCACATGGCAGAGTAAATTCATCCTCACACACCTCTCACTGTTTTTCTCATTGACAACAGGCCTCCTTCTTCATTGTCTTCATCTTGTGAAGCTTTCTTTTGTGTGATGTAGGTTTGAGATGCTGACAAATCCTCACTAAGCAATTTATATCCTGCTACCTCAAGCACTAATAGTAATATAAAACGAATCAAACCCCATTTTTCTGCTGCAGTTTTTTACAAGGCCTCATTGCAGTCTGCTATGGCAAACTTTCAGATCTAACACCAAAACCACTTGCATTTAAGAGATGAGCACAAATACACATTAATGTTACATTTTAAAGTGCTTTAGGAAGTAATACACTTATTCATGGGTGGAATATTTCTAGTAAATGTCCCTACCAATATCTAGAAGTGCATCAAGTGGCACGCACATAAGATTTTCCTCTAGTATACGTCTAACCATGGGAAGATCTTGTGGCAGGATGAATAATAGAAATACCAGGCAAATGTAAGTAACAATAATAATAACAATAATAATAATGTCTCTTCTGCATTACTATCTAGCAGTAGACCCTTCAGTCCCTACAATGGCAGTTTTCATTTGACAGGAGGGAATGAAGACATGGAAAATATTTTGCTTGAGTTCACCCAACTAGTCAAAGCTGAGAGTAAAACCTGTGTCCCATGGCTCTGATCTGTCAACTAGGTACAGTGCCTTAAAAGACAGAGACAAACAGGACAAGAACCATTAAATGTTCTGAGGTAACTTCTATGGCATAAATAATATTGCTCTAAATCATGAAATCTGATTTTCTCCCTGGACAGCTTGCTATCATAAATAATTTTGGCCAACTAAAGATCTGTAATTTGGCCAAAAATCCTTAACAGACATTCCTGATCAATGTCAGTTATGTACACTAGAAAGAATGAGCAGTGGAGGCTGGAAACAAAACTGAATATTGAATTTTAGAAGGAACTGAGACACTTGGTGTCAGGTTGGCAGGGCTGTGAAGGTGTATTTCATGCAAGTCCAGCTAGGTTTCTTACAGCAATGAACCATTTATGAGTTGCACAGAATGATGAGGGATAGAGAAAAAAGGTAGGTTAAGAATCTATCGTGTGCTGTTCCAGTCTGCTTTGATGGCAGAAAGCTCAGCAAGCACGTGGAAAACACCAGAAATATTCCTCTCATGGAAGCCAAAGGAAAAGCCTCTTACAGAGGCAGGCACTGCATGCAGTGGAAGCAAAAAGTAATTATCACAGACAGAAGTCCACGTTAGTAAGTTAGTAAGACAGAGTACCTTCTTCAAAAAACACTGCCTAGCCTAGCAAGACACAGTTTCTTCTTCACACTGCTGTATTTCCCCTCTCCCTGTTCTCCTATTAAGTATAGAGCCATAAGGGGTCTGTGGCCTTGTCCTCTCATCACCTGGTACAATCACAGCAGTACATGCAATCACCAAGTCATGCAAAATCTTGTGCTGTCAGATCTTTCCTGCTTCACCCAAGGAGAGCTCTTGTATGGTGGATATGTCTGGCTTAATTGGATTCTGGGCTGAATTTTAATGTCCAGTAATAAGAAAAGCGTTTGTGTTTACCCATCCCTCCTGGTTGTAGTACAGAGATTGGTGGTAACAAGTTTCATTAGCTTACCCTGATTAGCTTTTACCCAAGGACAGCGCTTTGAAATGGATCCTCCATCCTGCCTGGTTTTCCATTCTGCACTGGGGCTGACCCAGTGGTTCACAGACCCAAGTGCTCTGTGGCACACTCTGGTGCATGGATGAGAGCGGGAACACCCTGGGAATTCTTACAGAACTTTGTACCGCAGTCAATGGGTGTATTCAGTGTAGACCTAGGCTGTATTTATTAACAGCAGAGTTGGCAAGGGAGGTCTGGTACAAGGGCAAGAATGCCTTCAGGATGTGAATGTGCCTTGGATGTTTATGGAATTTCTTTCTCTTATCAGCAAGGGGTTATTTATTACTAAGGGGTTACTTTCTTCTCTCAGTTTGTACTGTAGGAGGATACTGATTTCCTCAATTTGAAAAGACTTAGGATCTTGGAGTATCATGATCTCACTCTCTCTTCATTATCTTCCAGCTCTATTTTTTTATTTCTCCATTCTGGTGTTATTTGCTGCTGCTTTGAATTCCCTGAGGTGAACACTAACCAGAGAGACAATTAGTAACTGTTCCCTGGGGATCCAGTGTGGCACTAGTTGGAGATATTTCACAAAAAATAGTCAAAATATGACCAATTTAATTCTCTATTACTAATCCTTCTGTTAAAGTCACAAAGAAAAGTCAGGACCTGAGTGCCTCCTTGTAGTACAGTGGCAGTACAGTGGCATTTGCAAAGCTAGCAGGAACGATACTGGCCTTCAGGAAAAGACCTCAGAGCCCCTCTCCAAACTTCACTGGCTTCTTCCAGACAGCACCTCCTGTTTATTTGTACTGAACTCACCTTTGTTCCTCTTCCTCACTTGCAATTTTAATCTCTCTTTGCCGCATACCTCCTACAGCTCTGCTTTGAGAGCAGAGTGTGAGAGCTATGCTGTAGTGGCTGTGTTTGAATATAGCAGTGATGAGAACAAGGCTGTGAGGAAGGGTTCTGCTGCTCAATTCCCAGACAGCTCTTGGGAGGACAAGGCGCATGGCATACCAGCATGTAGGATAACAGTAGGATAGGTAGGATGAAGTGGCATGTGGATGATATACCTGTATCCTTATTAGAATATGTCTTCATTTCCCTCTAGATATACATCTCTGGCAGGCAAGTGAAGTCTGAAGGAATGAAGGATTCAAAAGTACATAAACATATATAGTCACTATTGTCTATGAATTGTCTGAGTAAGATGAGCTTTATGTCACCTCTACTCAGTTTTTATAGCTGGTGACTTACATGGGTTTCAGAAACACCTGAATTAACAAAATCATCAGTAAGGAAACACGGAAGGGAATGTTTGCCCAATTTTTTTTTAAAATAACTTCACATTTAATTGTTTTATTTAGTGGTGCAGTGATGACTACAGAAAAAAAGTCAGCTCTTTTGACCTGTGTTTTCTGCTTCAAAGAGTAAGTGAGCACATTCTGAACTGGTACTAAAAATGCCCCAGAGATAGCTTAGGAGAAACTCTGAGTAAGCAAAAAGTAAGTCATGCTACAAGAATGAAAAACTAAGTAGAGCATTCTAAGCAAGAGGAGTCAAGTTTGGGAAACTTCTGACAGAGCAAAAAAAAAAATACAGGTGGGAGTTCTCAGTAGGCAAGCAAAATGCAGACTGAAGCAAGCCAAATGCTGTCTACCTGTCACCCAGTTCCTGCCCTACACTGAAACAAAGAGCCACAGTTACATGTGCTACTCAAATCAAACATAGCCTTCCTCAGTATTAATCTTCAGACCACAGTCTGTGGAGCTAAAAGATTCCTCTTTAAGGAGGAGTCTCTCACTCTTTTAGACATCCTCTTTTGCCTCTCCATTCCTGAGCTGTTGGAGCAGATAGTGTGGCAGGTGCTATGGGATGAGCAGCAGCCATGCCTTTGCTTTGGCACAAACTTCAGAGATGTATTTATCAATACTAACGCTGCAATGGAGGATGCTCCTATTTAAACTGAAATAGTAGATTTTGTCTACTACCACTACCCTCTGCTAGCTGGGGAGATCTCCTATGGCAGTCTAACCAGAGAGGTTACTATCCCAGTAAGCTACCATGTGATTGAATTAAAAGAAACTAAAGTGAACTTAGTGGTGTTTGTCTACCCTTTATGAGGGTATTTCTGTGGGTGACAAATCCAAGTTTGCTCAGCAGAGATGCTGCAAAAGTCCAGAAATGCATTTGTGAGGTTGGGGTTGCTGGGCAGAATTATGATGAATGCAAGAGGTCTGCATTTTAAGGAAGAGACATGGGGGAATGGAGGACTGAAGGACTCAGATGAAGACTGTGTGTTGTGCAAAGGACTAGCAGATGCTGCATGTGGCAAGGTGGGTGAAGGAGAAACACTCCTGAGAAGGAGTAAAACAGGGTTCTAATGCATCTAATCCACACTGGAAGAACAAGCAGTAACTTATAAATCTTTCTGCATGAGCAGCAAAGCTATGTGGATGAGTAGGTCTGGGCTACCAATGTTTGGAGGTATGGCAGCAATGTGGGTGCTCAGGACTGAGCTAAAGCAGGTACTGAAGGTGAGAAGAAGCTGCAGAGCTGCACAAAGGAAACCTGCCTCCACTCAGCTTGCCACAGACGGTTGTTATTAATCTTTTGCTTCCCCAAGCAATGATATTCATATAAATTATGAAGGAAAAAGAGAAGTTCCTCAAATGAAGAGGGAAAGGCTCTGTAGCTTCATATTTATGGACTTAGATGAAAGAACTTTATAGGGATCTGGAAAAGTGACATCTCAGTTTTATCCCGCCCATCACGATGATGAGTGCAAGCATTGGCTGATTACTTGTTACTGACCCCTCCTTTTCCCTTGTCCCCTGTAAAGTTCTGTTTCTCAGGGGTCCTTTTCACCGAACAGTTTAGGCTGTTCTTTGTCCTTACAGCCTTGTGGTCCTCACTAGCACCAAGCCAGAAATCACCTCATTTGCTGACAGGTATTCTAATTAATAATAGCAAGTCCCTCCACTGAGGATATTCCTGGCCTGCTTTGCAAAACGGGATTGCTGTTTCAATGGCACAATGCTGCCATACATGTGGGAATGCTTGCACTCATTTCTGTACCTCCAGGCTGCACACAGTCTATGAACCCCTGAGAACTTGGGATGTCCCATGACGCTGGCCAAGCTGTTTTTATAACGGTGGAAAGAGCATGACAATTCCATAACTGGCTGAAAATCTCCTGGGTAGAAAGCCTTGCTGAATTTCCATGCACAGGATTTCTCTCTGTGTGTATGACTGTTTGGGAATTTGACTATGAAGAATCTAAACCAAGTTTCTCAATCAGTCTTTTGATGTTGTTGCTTTAATTATTAATTACATAAGGATGGGTTTTCAAGAAAAGATAGATGAAGCTATCTCCCAAATAGCATTCAAACCAGATTCCAAAATAAAGATTTTCCACAGAATAAACTACAGACCTAAAAAGAAAATTACTCCTATATTTTGTCTGTTTCCAGTGTCTTCCAGATGCTTAGTATGACATTCCTGTTCTGGTACTTTGGAACAAATGGAGAGTAACCATGGAAGGCAATGAAGCCAATCCAATGGAAGTCCACAGCCATCAACAGACAGAAGTGAGGAGAGAGCAGGGGCCCTTGATGTTCTAGTGGACCCGCAGACAGCAGATTCAGATTTAATTAAACTTTTAGTAGCTGGATTGAGCAGTTGATAGCAAAAGTTATTTCAGCCTTGGTAGAAGTACAGGCTGCATTGCTAGCTGAAAAACAGATCCTGAATAAGCAAACAAGAAGAAGGGTAGCACTGTACCAGAAAAGGCTGTTGTCTGTGGGAGAACAATTAGCTGTAGTAATGGACCTGGCATGAGCCCCAGTGCCACAGCAGATTTCGGTGCACTGCTGCATATCTCAAGGTTCATGCCCATCCTGGTTCTACCACAAGTGAGACAAAGATACATGGGTAAATATTTTTTTCTTTTAACTTGTGTTTTAACTTCTAGCCCCAACAGATTTTTATTTTCTAACAGGATAAGTATGAAGTTGTTGTTACCCTATTTCCTCCTTTTTGTTTAATTCAGTCAAGAATACTGGAGAATCACAAATAGGAATGTCAACACACTTCTTTCCTTCCACACTCCAGTATTTAAATAAAGAAACCTCAAAGAAACTCATCATCATCAAGACCCTCACAAAATGGAATGTAAGTTACCCTGCCTTTTTCCCTCTTCCCCTACTTCTTCCCTGACATACACTGCTGAGAACAAGAGCCCCAGGTTTCTTTCAGTAAGGATCTGATACAAAAGAAGGTATATTTGAATAAAAACTGTGAGAGGAAAGGAGATATGAAATTAAAAATACAGTGTCATATGAAGGCATCCTTTATAAATGCTATAGAAGCAAAAAGCAAATCACTTTATTATACCTTGCATTTCCTTGCGAAGTATTTAGAGGGACACAGGAGAACAACAGTCAGTTGTAATACATGCATACTTAATCAGTTGCCTCTGTTTTGCCTCCTCCTTTAACAGACTGAAGGTCTTGAGACAGACAGCAAGCCTTCCCAGGGAGAGATAATAAGGAAAACATTGATACAAGAACTTGTTAAGAAAAATGAGTTTCAGAAGAGTGATTTATGTAAAGGATCTAGTAATCACCCCAGCCCCAATGCTGCCTGTCAACAGTGGTTTTTATGAAGGAAGTTAAATACCAGAATGACTGCTGCATGGCCCTCTCCTTCAGAAGGCTGGCTTAATTAAACAAAGCAAAGCGAAACAACAACAGCTGGAAGGAGGAGATGAGGTAGTAGATAATGCTATCAAGTGCTACATTTCAGAGGCACATGCCATCCAGGAGCCAGAAAGCTGCAGCACATTGTACAACATGAGACTTAGTCATCCAAAGTTTCTGCTCCTGCATCAGATGGACTTACTGCTTTGCATGTTGAGCAGTCCATTCTCAGATCCAGCATTGTTGTTTTGAGGAGAGCTACAAGTGAGGTGGCAAATTTCCCATTCTCAAATGTGCGAGTATCACCTGATCCCAGAGGTTCACAATTACTTCACAGCTTACAGAATTTCAAATGGAGGACATTAATGGAGGAGCCTTTGAGGACCAACCTCCATATGCATCTGAATTTCAATTTGTTAAGATTGTACAAATTAATTTTTTCTTTCTTCTTGACTGTATTCTCCATTTCCTTCCATTATTAACGATTCTTCATCTCACCTTTCACTGGAGTACTCCTTGGATTGATGTAAAAGCCCTAACTTTATTAATTGTTAGGCAGAATTAGGATGCCCAGACCCTATTTTAACACTCCCCATCCACCTCTGGTACTTCCATCACACTGTTTCTTTCCTTTTTTTGTTTTGCTCCTGGAAGGTTTTCCTTCCTATGAATCTCCCATTGGTGAAAAACATCACACAGCTAGAAAGATAGAGGAATTTGATTTCATCTGAGGTCAAACAGTAAATGTAAGTGTCATTCCCTTGATCTTTTTGAGAAGCAGAGACTGCCACAGTCTTTCCAAACCATTAGAAGCAAGAGAAAGGCTGAGGAAGGTGAACAAAATGCTGGCATCTCCTGATTTTGTCTTGACACTTGGAGCTCTCAGTATCAGCTCTAAAAAAGTCACTGGTTCTAGTTCCTTGCAGACAAAAGCAGCCGTGCTGTAGATTGTCTAGTGACAAAAATCCACAGCACTTCTATTCTGTGTACACTGCAGGCAGCAAAACAAACCCTTTCCAACAAACTTGGAGCCTCCGGCAAAAGAGCAAAAGAACAGAAGCCAGAACTAGAAAATGTCACAGAAAGAGAGCAAAAGAAAGCAACAATTTTACACAAGTCTTAATTACTGTAAAAATAAAGTGTGATAGCTCGAACTCAATGACCCTGGGAAGCAAGACAATCTGTCCGTGGGAAAGAGTGAGGATTAAAAAACACAGATAAACTGAGGAACAGCAATAAAGAATGCAACAAATGCTTTGGGTTTAGGATCTCGGCAAACAAACAAAAGCATAGACTTACATATGTACAATCAAACTAATCCCTCCCCAGCTGTAACACCTGAGCAGCCCATAATTAAGGAACCTGTCTATTCCTAGGCATCCACAGAATTTTGTTCAGGGCACTTTGCACATGAAAAGATTAACCTGTTGACTTGGACTTAGATGGTCTGCATCTTTCATACCTACATAGAGACTATGAAATTTTGAGTAGTATATAAAAGAGAAAGCCCCCAACCCCATAAAGAACACCATTACTTCTTCTCCATTTGCTAACATCTCGTTGGCACCTCCTGGCCTCAGCTGGGGTCTAGCTTCTAAAAGTTGAGTCAGTCTAGTTGCAGACCTACCTTCAGACGTTTAAGAGTTCACCTGTGGATTATGGAGAAGAGGGTGATAGGAAAGGTCACAAATAATTTTTCTTTCCCATTTTATGGATCATGACAGAAAATTTCAGGCTATGACACTGAAATGTTGAGTGAAGAACATCAAAGAATATCCTTCCAACCTCTAATATCTTATCCATTCCAGCTAGCCACTGTTAGATTTCCATAATTGGTGTAATATGGAGCTGCACACAGATGTGAAAGTTCAATTAACCCTTAGTCTCTTTGCTATTTAATATTCCTAAGGAAAATCAGGCACGCATTTCCTTTCTTTATGACCCTCAGCAGTACCCAGCCCCACAGATCATCCTCAGAGCTTCCCTTTGACACAACCAGGCAACACCATTACTCCAAGCATGCTCTCAATAGTGCTTCTCTTCCTCTACAATCCCAGATCTATGGTCTGCTAGAGGCTTTGGCTTGCACTTCACAGGGGTTCTTACGCAGTAGTGCAATTAAATTTCCATGTGCTTCCAATAGTTGTGTGAACTTTATCAGGGCAATTCTTGACATTCCTGGCTTGCACTGAAGCAGTAGCTGAAGCAGCTAAGAAATTCTCTCCCTCTATACCCTGCCTTAACAAGATTTTTCAGAAACACTATTCCCCTTAGAAAAAAGAGTTTGTGAATTAAGGAGTTCATAGCATATGTAATTGGAAACAGTTCCATCAAATAATGGCTGTAGACTGGAATTCTCTTCTTGCCCTGAGGGACATTGTACTTTTTTTTTCCAACCCAGAAGAACATGAATTTCCATTTACATAATCCTTTTTCTTTCTGAGCACTCAGACTGACCATTATTTGCCACTGAGACACAGCTGACTCTGGGACAGAAGGCAGTTGGTTCCCTGTAATCGGAATTGCCATTTATTCCACAAAATCTGTTGTACAGGTGTTGGGCTGGCAAACTGAGACCAGGCTGTTACTGGTGCCCTGGTGATTTTTGTTAACCAAATGGCGTGTGACAGAAGACTCCAAGTTTAGACACATAAGCATGGAACAACAATAACAACAATAAAAATCCATTTAGTCTTACCAGGAGTTCAAGTGGCTTCAGCATTCCATTCTGCTGGGGGCACTGAGCCTTACAGCACCATGCCATGGCTCAGGTGCAGTGGTGCCTCAGAAGGAAGGGTACCACTTACTGCAGCATCCCCTTCAGTTTTTGTTGGGAGTCTTCAATCCAGCTGCATGCCCAGAGTGATGCACCTATAGGAGCAAAGGAAGCTTCTTCACCTGTGGGCCCACTGCTTGTTGCTAAACAGACCTTTCCAACTCGGTAAAGGAAGTGTAACAACTGCAGTAAAAACTTGTCGCTCTCTGCTTTGGACTCACCCTGAATATGACCTTGCTGTGAATTTTGTCATTCTAAACACAAGGATCTCACTCCCGTTCTTTCCAAAGGAGAGGAGCATGCCTTTGAATGTGGCAAGGATACAACACAAGTAATGCCCAGTCTTATTCCTAAAACATTTCTAAGTGACAGTCTTGAACTAGCTGAGCCTCAATTTGTGCCTGTTTCCACATTTTTTTCTTATATAAAGGCTCCTCATGCTGCAGTTTCTACTGGTGAAAGGAAACAAAGGTATCAAACACAAATGAAAGGGTAATTTCCCTTTTTCTAATAGTCAGCTGCAACAACGTAGTCAGAAGTGCAGAAAGGCTAGTGCAAAGTGATGAGAACCACACAAAAACTTATAGAGGTCTAAAAGCAGCAGAATGGCATACTATTGCAGAAGATCACAAAATCCAGCCTGTACGCTTGCTTTAGGACAGTGAAATAATTTCAAGGAAACCAGACGTCTTTCAAGGAACGTTGGTTTCTGAGGATTTGCTGCAATCAAGTGTGGTATCTTTAGCTTAACTGCAATCTACAGTCAAGCAGGGCGGCTCTTAGTTCCTATCCAAAATGGCTTACTGATCTGAGCATTTATTTGCAAAGAGAGTTCTGTTCAAAGGCAAAGAAACTGTCTTCTCGGGGGCTCATGGTGGAGCAGCACATCTCAGATTTGGCATCTGAACAGCAGTGTTCCCATCTGCTCTGAATGACTTTAAAAGGCTCAGTCTTCCAAAGTCACCAAGGACATTTCAGGTGCTCAGTTTTCATTAACACTCATGCAAAAAGAGCAGTTAGATCTTCCCAGAATTACTTAAATCCTTAAATAATCTTCCAGTATATTTTGCAAGAGAAAGTGTTTAGATATTCCTGGCTCAAAGCTCCTCCTCACACAGCTCTGCAGCATACTGACTGCCAGATCCCACCTAAGAGATTGGTAGGCATCAGTGGCACTCTCTTTATTTTTCTCTCCCCACTACCTGCCTCATAAAGCACTTAGAGGATTAATGGGAGTATTTAAAAAGTTGCCATATTTATTATTCCAATCAGCTGTTCTACCTTAATTTTATGAAATATGTTAGTAGTGCCACAGAGGACAAGGTAGCTTCACTGCTTTCTTTGACCAGCTATGTCTCTCACACTGGTTGACGACTCAAGACAGTTAAGTTTAGCATCCAGGCATTAATTTTTATTTCTTTCACATCTTCTCCAGCTATCAGGTTTCTAACACCTCCCACTCCTTAATACAAATGCAGTCACATTTGTACCCATGGTCACCACTACTGTGTGAGGTGGTGAGACCGTGTTATGCCCCAGATCAGTGAATAATTTTCCAATGTCTTTCCTATATCTACAGCATGGGAACAGACATCAGAATGCCAGCAGATGGGATGGGTGTGGGAGAGGAGGTGAGTGTCTTCACAGGCAGTTCTGAACTGTACTAACACCCTTTTACAGGAAAGTAGACTTCATTTCTCAGGTGAAGTTCAGCCACCCTAAGCCAAGCTGGATCATGCTGCTAAACGAGGGAGAAAACACTGCACTCAATATGTGATGATGGGATTGTGCTACCAGAATAACAGGATCCAGTGGCTAGTCTCCAAGATGATAAGTTAGAATTCAGAATCCCTTTCTACTGAGCATAAGCGTAAACTCTTGTAATCTCCCTCTGGCAACATTTGAGAATATTTATGAACACTAAAACTGGCTAAGAAACCACCTACACATTTTCAATGTATGATAAGGTCTCATGAGAACCTGTATGTTTCAATAAAATGTGATGCTTTAGAATCAGCAAACTGTGTTTTGTTCCTAGATTGTTCATTAGAAGGTCATTAAAAAAAGTTAACCAACACTTAAAAGTCTTTTAGTGTTCCTTTTGAGCCAAACAAGCACTTTTTGTCAGGAGGTTGTTTGGAATCTAGCAATTTTTGACTAGTTGTTGTTTAATGAATTGTCATTTAAACAAAAGCCTGAATACTTTGACTTCTTTTGCTTCACCCAGAAGTGATATGGGTCATGGCATCTTTGGAGCAAGCTGCCAGAGAGAAACTCAACAATTTTGCATCTAATTGGACACATTAATAGAGCAAGGAAACTTCCTACACATTATTCCAAGAATAGCAACAATGCCTTTTGAAAGAGGATTAGTGGAGTATTCAAGTGTGCTGGTACTCCCCAACTCGGAAAGCTCCTCCATCTGATGCCAAGCAGCAAGATTAGTCTGCAGGAGGAGGAAGCCTGCACAGCACTGATGTGGTGGTGTTCAGCAGGGGTGACATAAGTTACAATGGGGTGAAAACTCGTAGCCATGCCACGTGAGCAAGCACAGTTATAGCAACTCCTACTGGCAGGCTCAGTAGAAGAATTCCCATCTGCAAAAGCTAGCAAATTCCTCAAACCTAAAACCAAAGACAAGGCAAAATGCTAGAACATAGGAGGGAAAAAGGTTTCCATTCTATGTGCACAGTACAGCCTGTCACTTTTGTGTTCCTTCTTCATACTGTGAGTTCCACATAAAGGAATATGTGTTGGAATCCGGCACAGAAGAGGATAAACCTCACTATTTGAGGGCTATATTTTGTTTGTGTGAGTTGTTTTATAAGGAGAAAATGTCTCAAATGCTTATGTGGAAATTTGTTGGTATTTGTTCCTGTTGGCTGGCTGAAATTTCCATTTTGCTGGCTCTCCATTTTATTTTTCCCTTTGCTTGCAGTAGCTTTTAGTGAGAATCAATTAGTAAAAGAGATTTGGTGTTGCCTTTTAGGGCATGCTGCGACTTTTCAGTATGATCATTTTATTCTATCAACCCAAATTAAGTATATTACTTATGCTGCACTTCCTGCCTCTTGAGATACTTTCTGCCTGAATGGAAGTAGGCAAGGTGGAAGGACTCAAAGCATGTTAATGCATGCCTTGGAAAAGGTAACATTTTTAATGATCCCACGAAATAGAACCAAGTTCTAGACAAACCTTTATCTCTGGTTTTCTTTGAGCATATGTGCCATCTGCTTTTTGCAGTACAGTAGAATAGATGGAGAATGTTTGGTTTAAGTAAACCTGGAAACTGGAGGAAATAATCCTGATGACACCTACACATTCTCACAGAGATCCTCTTTTATCTCAACCAGGAAAAGGTTCTTTCTCCATAGGAAGACATCAGGAAGTCCACTTCTCTACTCTCAACCTACAAGCAAATGTTTAGCTTTGTGCTGCTCTGCCCATTTGAGTGCTGCTGCAAGATTTCTATGAGCTTTAGGAGTGATTCCAACAGAAAGGTATTGCTTGTTGTGCTGAGGAATCACTGGAGGTTGTCAGTGCATTACTGAGGTTCTGTGTTGTCTTCTGGAAAGGAGGAGCCTGGTTAAAAGTCAGTGAAGCTGGCTGTTAGCAGCAACAGAGCAGCACAGGTCAGCTTTGCTCCTGTTCCTGTGGTTTATTAGTGAGGTGAACCATTTCATTCCAGTTCATTTTGTGTTGCCTTTGCTACTTGCAGTGAATGGCTTGCTTTGCTCAGTCTGTAAGCCCAGGTATACACTGCTCAGGCCTTTCAATGGTTATGTGAGCTCATTTGCTATCCCACTGACAGGTTACATGGCATCTGCAGCCCTGTCAGAGCAAGGATAATGCTTAATCCACACAGACACAGCATAATGCTTTTGAGACAGACATACTCTGCTTGGACCACAGTTTAGGTTATGTAGTACAGCACTAGGACTCAGATGCCATTCTTGTCACAGAGGGTGCCCAGTTGTGCTCCATGTGCCAACTGTCCCGTAAAGGAACTTACTTTAAGGGGACCCACTGGGCAGAACTGACTTTCACTCTGTTCTATGGGAAGTTTCTTCCTTATTTAAATAGTCTTTTTGGTCTGCAAAGTATCACAAATCAGGGCAGGGGAAGGAGTATGGGAGAGATAGATTTGACAACTACAGGCTTTAGCACTTAAGTGTAGGTTGTTTCTGTCTTTTAATCAGCACATAGCTTTTTCACCCCCTGACTTGTTTAATTCTTTGTGCTGGTTTCTTTCTTTCCTGTGAAATTAATTCTTTTGGCTCCTGTTCAATATGGCATCAAGTGCCTACTTAATCCTTTGCAGTAGTTTAAGTTGCTGAATAGAGAGGAAGCTTGGGCTATTGGTTAGAAACAAGGACTGAGCTGCTAGAATGGTAGGAGCTTCATGCTATAGCCAAGCTTGCCGTGTGACAGTGGGCAAATTGCATTGCCTGGTTTCACTTCAGCATCCCCCTGTGTGCACAGATGAGTGTTATTCATTCCCCTTGCAGGGGGTAGCATGAGGTGTCTGCCAGTGGGGTTTGTGGAGGGCTTTGAGAATGCTGCCTTTGAAAGATGAACATTGTCGCTGCAGTGAGCGCTGGATGGCTGGACACGTTTGACAGTACTCTGTGGAGCAAAGAAACGAGTGGGACTGCTTTGTAACAAAGGGGAGACAGCTTTTGAAGCTCAGCTCTATATATAGTTTTAATATATTTTAATTTAGACACAATACAAGGTGCCACAACTTCAGAAGTTAGAGTAGGAGCTGAATCAGGCATGCATACTGGAACATTCCTAGTGCTGTCCCAAAGCCAGCACTGAGATGTGGACTTGAGAGCCTCAGATGGAGAGAATCACATACAATGCTTAACAACTCCATTTTCTCTTTGAGTCAGTTTAGGTGGAGCAGTTTGACTTACAAACACTGTTTGATGAGAAAACTCTCAGGAGGGCAGTTTTAAATTGCTTACACATAATTCCTATTTTTCCAGCAGCTCAAAGTAACAAATATGAGTGACAAAATAACCTCTCTCCCAACAGGTGGAAGACGGAGCCTGAAAAGAGGCAAGACTTGTAAGGCCAAGGAAAGCAAAAACAGAGAGAGCAATTTCCTGGTCTCAGACAAAGACTGATGTTAATTCTTGGTATTTTTTATGTTTTGATGATTAGATCTGTAGAGATGTATGACACCCCAAATGCAATGGTACAATTTGCCAGTGAGAATACTAAGAAAAAGTTGTGGAGGCTGAAATTTAGATTCAGCTTAGCAGTTTCTGCAGTTACGGTTTTTGGATTTAGAGCTCATTTGGGAAGGGAGAGAGGCATAGGTTCACGTTCCCACTGATTCAGAGCAAAGGTTTTCCTCTCCAGTCACTCAGAATTAGGCAGAAGAGGAACACAGCTCATTCAGTCTTCCACATGCCATATCAACAATTGGAAAAGCCTGTTATGCAGGTCATTTATACAACAATCAGAAATCTCCTTCTGGCACACTCCTGAGAGGCTGATGTAAGACAAGATATGAGATAACTAAACATAGAGATCGTTCCTACTGCTCTTTTCCTTTCAAGTGGAATTTAGCCCTGCTGAGAAGTTCAGAGTTGACATCACTGAGGTCTGAGATTTCCTGTTTACCTCAGAAAATAAGTATAGCACAGGCTGTGGTGGCTCAGGCTTCCATGGAGTGCCTCAGCAAATCATCATCACCCCTCAACCAAAGGGATGCACCGCAGGAGCACGGGGCCATGTTCCTGCATCCACCACCACTTCCCTCTTTCAAAGTGTCTTCAGCCAAGAACCAAAGGTCTTTCCAGACACTCCTAAATAATGTTCCTACCACCCACAAGAGGTTCACTGATCTCAGTGAAGAAGTGGGGCAAGTACTTCTTTTTATTTCCTGAAAGTGAAGTACTTACCACCTGCTACTGCCAACTGTGCCTGCTCTCAGCATCGACTCAGTGGGACACTGCAAGTCTGGTAGGACTTTGTAATACTGGCACACAGACTGAAGAGAGATTAAGTGGGAGAGCTGACACCTCTCTTGCTGTTGTTTTAGTCTTTTTGTGGCTCGTGCTGGATGAGATTTTGGTTGGAGCATGGTGTTAATAACACCAAGGTTTATGGGCTCAACCCCCATATGGGCCATTCGCTTTAGAGTTGGACTTGATGATGATCCTTGTGGGTCCCTCCCAACTCAGGGTATTCTATGATCTGGAAATAAATATTATGTATTGTGGATTATATGTGAGTCATGGATTTTTCAGAACTGTATGCCTTGCACACATAATCTCTCTCTAAACCCATGCTCAAGAAATATTCAGGATGAAATCATTAGGGGCTTTTAAGATCAGGCTGTCAATTCTGCCACTCATAGTAAAATATTCCCATTTGAGAGTGTTTAGTTACAAATCTAAAAAGATTGAAGACAGAGGAACAACATAGGCATTGCAACGAGAGGCTGCTGTGTAAGAAGCCATATTGTTTGTTGATTCTCCCACTTGAAATGGCAATAAATGACATTTCTCAAGCTACAGACATAAGGATAAGATCTGTTCATAAGTAAGAAGAGCCTTCATTTGGATGCAGATAGTTAGCATTTGAGTCAGGACAACCCTTAAGAGCTGAATTGGCTAGGATTCACTGCATGAGACTTGAAATCAGATTATGTACAATCTCAGTGGAAATACTGTTTTAGTGGGGGCTGGAGGAGATCCCAGATGAATAACAATCAGATTCCCTTTCAACTCTTGCTCTTGGACAGCTGCTTCTTTTGTATGTGCTGGGAAAGATTAAAAAGTTTGGAAACAGTATTCATATGGTGCCTTATCACAGTTTTGGGGCATTCTCTGTCCTCACTGCACAGAGGTGGTAGCAGTTTAGTAAGACCAAGGTTTGGCATTCTGGAGTGTGATGTTAAAGGATTGTGGGCCAGCCAGGGTACATTCTGTTTCACTCAAACTTGTTCTGCCTTGGAAAAACTTAAAGGACAAAGGATGATTAGATGTAGAATCGATGCCTACACAAGCAAGTAGGTAGTCAAAGACACTGCAAGCTTTATTTACCCTTCTCTGGCTGGCATATTGACAGCAGTTATTATAGGCTTCCTCTGAAAAGAGTAAGAATTCCAAAGAGGCCTCCAAACTCCTCCCTTATATTCCATACCTTGGTCTCGACATTGAGGTCTCGCTGTGTGTCATGGGAAAATTTTAAATCCTCTGGAATCCTTGCAGGTTTTTTGCTAACAGAGAATCTCTCAGTACATGTATGTTCTCCTTATATTTTATTTATGGGATAACTTCTAATATGGTTTAACCTTTGCTAGAATCTCTGATCCTGTGAAAAGCTGACTGCTCCAGGCAGCACCTTAACAATGGTACCTGAAACATGCAGTGGAGTAATGGTCAACAGTTATACCCCATGGCTGAAGCAGAAAAAAAAACACCTATTTTTTTCTCTACTGATGCTTTTTATACAATTCAGCACTGTTTTGCAAAGAGACTTGAGCTGTCCTATAGCAGTAACAACTGTGAGATCTCAATAAATGTTAAAAAAGCGTGGTCCATTCAAGTGCAGCCTAACCACAAGACTCCAACCTGTAATGCAACCTGTTCAACAAGATGGGAAATTCTGTCTCCATCCAACAGATAGTGGGTCACTGTTTGGAAGTGAGCATGGGAATAGAATCCAAGTCCTGCTATCGTAAGACCTATTGAGACAGAGTCTTCTATTTAAGTTATTTCAAGAGCATAACTTTGGCAAGACCTTGCAGGTTCCAAAATAACATCCTGCTAGAACATCCCAATGTACTCTTCCACTGAGCCTTGTCTATGCTGTATCCAAAGTATCAATATGATCTTCACTGCCTTAGTACTCTATTAGTGTAGAGACACAAGAATAAAATTGTAATGGCAGTAGTTGTTCCTAGAGGTAAAGGAAATAAAGTATTTAGTTATGAGGACATAGAAACAGGGTCTGAAATGTCTTATGTATTCCAGGTATTCTGGTAAATTACTTTGAAAAAAAGAGTAGATGGTGGTCTTCAACCAGCCTAAAAGGGTGAGAAAATTCAATTGTTCTGCTCAAAGGTATAAAGCCTGATGACCCCAAGCTGGGTGGGAGTGTTGATCTGCTAAAGGGTAGGAGGGCTCTGCAGAGGGATCTGGACAGGCTGGATCAACAAGCCAAGACCAATGGTGTGAGGTTCAACTAGGCAGAGTCCTTGCTGGGTCCTCTCCTTGGGTAACAGCAACCCCCTGCAGTGCTACAAGCCAGGGAGAAGAGTGGCTGGGAAGCTGCCCATTGGAAAAGGTCCTGGGGGTGCTGGCAGCAGCTGAACATGAGCCAGTGTGTTCCCAGGTGGCCAAGAAGTTCATTTTTTATTAAAACTTATTTTGATGAGGTTCTTCTTCATGCAAGAAGCTTCACTATCTCTTCACAACCTTTTGTACAGCTCTGGGATCTCTTCATGAACTACACACTTTTTATAACACACAGCTGCTGCCAAAACTGGAACTTCCCCCACCACACAGTTTCCAAGGCTAAACTAGAGTCTAGGCAGAATGTGTTCACCACAAGAATCAAGATTTCAACAGCTCCAAGTGCTAAGGTAACTACAGATGCAGATACAGCCACTGCTGTTGCCTTTTCCCAGGATGGGAAGTATTGTCACATCCCAGCAAGCAGGGTCTGGAACCATCGCTGATGTAGCTTCACAGCTGAAGTGTGAAAGCACAAATAGCACTGCCAGCTTATGCTGAGCCACATGGTGTCAGCTTATGTGACAGCCCTGCTGGCACCAGGGTACTGAAGCAAACCTGTTAAATCTCAGTTGCTAGAGGAGATTGCCCAGGTGTAAGAACTGCAAAGTTCAAAAAGTCTGCATCAGCCATCTTGTTTCAGGAGCAGAAGCATAATCAATCCCATAGCTCCTCACTCTGAATTCTAGTAAATGTTTATGAAACTTTCCTGAAATATCTCTGCAGAAATCAGGCTCTTGCAATAGAGGAAAATCTCTCATGTTTATGTTTCCAGAATCACACCTTAGAGGTATTTTTTTCCCTCCAAATACAAAGGGCTCCAGCACACAGTGGGAAGTTCCAGGCTTCATTAAGCAGAGAACAGTCGTGGTTTTGTAAGTGAAATGCTTAGCAAGTTAAGAGTCCCCACAGGGCACAAGTTAGCTGGAATAAGGAACTACAGAGCTAACCAGTAGTACAGACGGACATAAGTAGCTCATTTAATTCCTGGCGAACTGTACATAAGGTTGCAGGTGCAGGCTGTATAGGTTCCCATAGTCATCGCTGACTGAAGCGCTGCTCCTTTGGCCAGGATTATGCATATATCTTTGGCCAGATATATATCTGTACCTCCATATCTATATATGAGAACCCATATCTACATATCTATATATGAGTGTTAGCTGACATTGGTATCTTGTTCTGAGATAGAGCATGGATGAACAATTACTGTATGCAAGGCTAAGAAGATATGCCTTCTCCATTTTTGTGATCATTTTTTCCTAGTTTTGCTGCACCAGAAAGAGTATAAAATAATCCAACTCCTGGGACTAAGACTAAACTAAACTGTCATTGTCTTGATAAATTGACTTGACAGAACATTGTATGTCCTACTAGTTATAAATCTCAGGAATTATTGAACAGTTAAGATGGGCAAAGGGAACAACTTTCATACATTATCCAAATCTTAGAACACCTCATTAATTCCATCTGTTCTTCTGCAACTTTAGCAAGATCAGGATTTTATGAAGCTGTGAAATCTCCTCTTAACTAAAACCCAAGTATCTGTGATGGTCATGTGCTGAGCATTCAAGTTTTGTCCTCTCCCCGCTTGCATTGGTGCCAAATGGTACTTTCTTTCCAGGGCAATTACTTATGCAAATACAGCTGCTCTTGGTGTCAGCCAGCTGCTGTGTCCACAACCAGCCTCGAACACTGCCTGCTTTTCATATGTCAAGGCCCTGGTGGAAGCATGTGGGTGTGTGTGGATGGGAAATGGGCAAATTAAATTTCCTCTGAAGCAGTAGTGACTATTGCTAGCTGCCCCTTGAGGCATTAGAGTCGGCTCTGCAACTGGGCCTGCACTTTTCCTCTGCTCTTCTCTTTCCCACAGAAGAAGCAACTCAGCTCTCCATCGTTAGGAAACAGCACCATTTAGCCTTGGGTATGCCAGCAAGCAACCTGTGTCCAGTTCTGCATTCCTAATTCTCCTTGTGGTCCATCCCTGTTAGGAAATCACTTCACTTTCAGTTATGGGGTCACTGATGCAGCAGCGCCAGATACCTGTAGATGTGGTAGTAACTGGGTTTCCAGAGCCAAGGCCCCAAACCAGACCTCTAAAGCCTTCTGCAAGCCAAGCCCTGATCCTCCTCACCACATTCAATTGCAGTCCTTGTGTTAGAGTTTTGTGTCAAGCCTCGACAGCAGAGCCGGGGCAGCTCAGCCCTTGGCAGCAGGACTTACTGCACAGAACAATCCTGAAAATCCTTGGTGAGTGTGCAAAATAACATCACCACTGACATTTAGTGCATCGGCCCAACGTGGTAGGAATGAGCTTTTCAGCTTGTTTTTAGTTGCTGGTGCAATTCACTGTCACGCTGTGCTGATATCTAGTGTGGAATACAGAGAGAGCTGCCTGTGGGGGCACAGAGCTGCAGGGGTACCAGCAGCACATCTGGCCCTGCAGTGTCAGCCAGGGACAGGTCTGCAGCAGACAGTGCTGCCAAGGGGCACAGAGAGCTCAGAGGTGACCTATGGATGGAGCTAATTTGCATGTTTATGAGATTCTGCATTACTGAACAGCACTCCTTCATTTACTTTTGTGTCATTCTCCTCTGCTAGGGACATTTTGATTTTAGCCTCTGGAAAATTCCAGGGCTTTCTTCCTGTACTAAGGGGCTAAGCACAAGAGAGAAGCCAGTAAAAAGTGTAAGCTTGATTAAAAACAGATTAAATACTCAGTCATAATAAAAATCCTTTTACTGAGTCCAATTCTGACACATTCAAAAAGTAAAAATAATTTATTCTTTCTGAGGAAGAGACCTAAATTCCATTTATATCTCACAGTCCCAGTAATTATGAAAGGGGTTGCCAATTCCACAAACACAGGCCTTTCACTTTTTTTTTAGTGTTCATATGTATTGGCCCAAAATAGGAGAGAAGAAAAAAGGTGTTTGCTCTGCTAGCAGAGCATTCAGGCAGAGTGCTGGTTCTGCATCTCTTCAGAAGGACCACATACTCATTGGTATGAGGCTGACAAACTATAATTATTATATGAAGTACTGGAGGGGATTTGGAGAATGCTTATCAGTGTAATTAAAAGTGAGCTTTTGACAGCTATTTCTGTTTTATGTAGTTATAAATCTATTATTTGATCAAAGAAGAAAGGGCCTTTGCACATTACAAAATAGAAGAGGTATGAAAAGATGTTTCAAGCTGTGGAAGATCTCTATCAGCATGCATTTGTTGACACGTAATTATTCCATTACCTTTAAAAAACAATGATATTGAAGATAGTTGGAAGTGAGGGATGTTGTCTTGGAAGAGGTCACATGTTATCTTGGAAAAATAGCTTTCTATTAAGAAAGTGTTTGACACAGTTTCTGTTTATGGTAATTATTTAACTGAAATTATTTCAGGAACTTACACAAACTCCCCCTCACACATGCTTTGGATTTTTAGCAGTTTCCTCATTGTGGTATCTGAAGTATACTTTTGGCTACAACTTATGAAACCTCTGCTCACTGCAGTGAGTGCTGCGTGTGTCACCAGAGGATCCCCTCCACGTGATCAGATGTGCACACACACACGCAGAATATCAGACAGCTCTTTTATACAATAGCTGCTTTTTCTGAGTGCCACTACTCAGCCTGTTGGCAAGCCAAAGAAAATGATGTTGTGGCTTGTCTAGCACAAAAAGTCATCAACTGTTTCCACCACTGACAGAGGATCTGAAGATCCTGAAGGTGTGCATTGGACTGCACAGTCCAACACACAGTGTTTCCTCCTCCCATGGCCACTTTGGCCTCTTCCTTTTTCTGCTTACAGGCACCAATCCAATTAGCAGACAGCCGTGCCAATTTAAATAGAGTGAATGGACTCCCGATTGACATGTGATTCAACAATATTTCAGGAGACGGAGGCCCCCAGTCCCTCTAGCAGCTAATGACAAACTCTCTTCTCCCCAGGAGGTTTTTTCCTGAAAACTGATTATCAAGTACCATTATCTCCCTCATCCCTGTTCCTACTGTCCCTTAGGAAAGAATAGCAAGAAAAGAAACTTCTGAATGAATCACTTCCACTGGGCACATAGGGGAGTATGAGTAGCATCCTCCACAAGCCCAAAGAGTATTTCATCAACAAGTAATTCTGTAAGAGACACCAACACAGCAACATCACAGATATGAGTACCTCTCTACAGAGAGTTAGCTGGTTTTTCCCAGGCCGTCCAAATGTCCCAAACTGGAATGTTTTGATCCATCCAATTTAAGTACTATTTCCAAATCCCTTCAAGCTGCTATCTTTTATGAAGGCACTGCGTGTGCATGCAATACATTACATGTAACTACTTTAAGGATCCAACTTTATACCATAGATATTTGCTCTTAAGTTTCCTCCTATGGACAATTTCTCTCATCTAGACTGTCTCTGGTTATAACAGAATTAGTCCACAGATAAACTGAGAGTGAGTTCATCCTCCTTAGCTCACCTTGAGTAAGTTATTTCATCCCATCGTAGCTGAAGCATCAAGAGCCACAAAACTGCAAAAAGTAATGCCCCAGCTAGCATGAGAAATGCTGAAAGTGGGTCCAAAACCTGGCTCCAGACTTTGCTTCTGGCTTTCACAAGGAAATATCAGTCAGACCGGACCCAGAAGCCAGCATGGACTCTCCCCCTGCAGTTGATTCCCGAGCACATCCCATTCTTTTTCCCACTCTTGTCCATTTCCAGCATGTAGGAAAACCTGGCAGTTAGCCCAACCACACCTGGTAGGCCTAACAAATGGATGAGATTTCTTTCAAGTGTTTCTGGGTAACAAAGGGGACTTGTCAGCAGCAATTTTCATTGAATACAGTGAATTCACAGGTGACATCTTTATGTCAAGCAGCCTGTCACCAAGAGACAGCCATGTATTTAGGTCCATGGCAGAGGAACAGACCCTGCTGAGCCAGAACATGGGGCCACAGATCATTTTCACCATTCACCAGATACACTGCTGACTCTGATCCCAAGTCCAAAAACACCACCTTACATTAAAGAGGATCTATCACTACATGCTCAGACCCTCTTTATACACATCCAAATGCATTTGTCTACTGTTCATGTTCTTTGTACTGGAATTGGTGCAAAGCACCACCATTCCTTTCCAAAATCCATGCACCCATCTGCCAGCCATGCCACATTTTCCCCCAAGAATTTCTTCAAGGTAAAAGTGAAGGTGAACAGGAGAAAGCCCTGCCACTTTTATGGACTGAAGTAAGCTGAGAAACCAACTGTTCAGGAAGATATGGCATTAATCTCCCCATCCCTAGAAGCAGATGGTGATAAATGAATGGCACATTTGACATATCTGTTGTAGTCACCCAACGAGTTAACCAAAAAAAGATCAGATCACAGCAGCATTGGCTCAGACCCTCTTCCTCCAACACAGGAAATTCCATTTCCCCAGCACAGTGCTTTGTGCTTATCCTTCCAAGCTGTGCTGTTCTGAAAACCCCACAACAGCTCAGAGACACGTTTGCGTCAGTGTCACATTGGATTGTCACTTTCCAAACGTTAGTGTATGCATATGGTATTTTATACTAGCAAGGGCAATTTAAGGTATTTTATAGGGCCTCTAAAATCGACATACTCTAGTGAGAGAAACTGTAAATACTCTGGCAATGGGAATCCCATCTTCATCCCATGTCCAAACACACACACACAAAAAAAATAGTAATGCTATGCAAAGGATGTATGGCTTAAAATGAATTTTTGTACCAAAAAAGAAGAAGATGATTAAGCAGGTGCTAGGTACGTTTTAGAGGATGAGCGCTGATCTTTTGATAATCAAATTTATACAGAAAGAAGAAGACATATCATAGAAGAAGACATTTTCTCCAACACTCATGAGATGATCAAGGCAAGCCAAGTTCCAGACTACAAAACATATTTGATTTTTCATTTTTGGCAGGCAAGCAGAAAGAATAGATGCTCCTGGCAAGTTCCCCCCTCTTCCTCCCTCCTAGCATAACTTTGAGTGGTGAAGAGGAAGAAGAACAGCTTTGAGAATTCTGAAGAGGTGTAGAATGATAGGCACTCAGATGGATGGAAAGAGGGGCTACCGTGCATCCTGGCAAGACACATCTGTGTATCCCTCACGCTGCCACTGCACAGTGGGGTTTCTTCAGCAGTTTGCTTTTGTTACACAGGACATCATCAAGACACATCCTCATTTTTGTCATGCAGTTAACTAGATATGGAAGCCTGTGGAGGTTTAGAGGCAGAGCTAGACAGACACTGTTCTGAAATAAGTTAGGAAAATGCTTGATCCCTGAATCCCAGCAACACTCAGGTTGGGATTGTAGTAGCTACTGGTAACATAAAATAAAATCATAGTGATGGCTTAAGATTTTTAGCTTTTTATATTTTTCATGTATTTGTAGCTTTGTAGATTGCTAATGCATGGCTGTAGCTCCTATTATTTTAACTACCCTTTTCACCTACATTTTGGAACAAAAAGAAACCTTCTAACTATATTCCTGAAATATTGCTTAGTCTTACTCCAAGAAGAGAACAAACTACAAGGACATTTTGTTTTCCAACCAGAATCTGGAAAGACAACACAAATTGGGGCAAAGAAGCCCCTGACCAATTCCAAAGGGGCAGTACCCAGGGAAATATTACCTAACCAACTACTTTCCCAATTGGAAAATACGATAGGTACACTAATCAACTAACCTTATAAAAATTGTAGAATTACTGTACCACGTGCAGGTTTTGCCATATTGTGTACCTGAAGGCTTTCAAGTAAAGGGTTACTTTTGTATTATCATTCTAACATTGTTTGGGAAGGTTTGTTCTATTTCTGGGCAACAATAGTTTCAGGCTTGTTGCACTCCTACACTTCAGTATCTTGGTTAATAAGGCCCATGCCCCTTAACACAAAATTTTCTCAGTCAGTCACTTTTGCGGTTCTGGTTTGTATAACTGTTTTTCTGAGATAGCCAACATCAAATGCTCAAGAGGAAAGAAAAAAAGAGCTATGGGCTTTCTAATATTGATAAGTTTGAGTACTACACACTTGCTTTGGGAAGGATCTGCATTAAGTACTCTAATAGGATAATCTTTAAAATGTCTAGTTCCTCTCTGAATCTTATCAAATTCTTGCCATCAACAGTACCCCGTAACAATGAGTAGGCCACCAGATCTACAGGAACTTAATGAACTTCAATTCCAGAAATTATTTTGAATTTATTTTTAATCAAGTATGTTTCCTTACAATATGAACCCTCCCCACTCTCAGCTGCCTCCAAAACACCAGTGTAATGCTCTAGAACTGAGATGAGCCATTAGAGAGCTAGAAAATTTAGTGGTATTCTATGGTGAAGAGTGAAGAAGTGGGGAGAAGCAGCTAGACAGTACTTAGACAGTACTCTTGGAAACAGTGCTTTTTTGAGATCTCACTTCAGCTCTCAGTTCTAGGTTGACTAGAGTCAAAAACAGATCTATCACAGGAGGGAGATGATAGAAGGAGTAAGGTCTGCAGCTAACCTTACCTAGATTGTGTCACAGCTCCATTGGTAGGTAGAGGTAGCACTGAGCTACATTTTGGGGGAGTCAGAGGATTGAACTGGCCTTTCATTAACTTAGCATTGCTAAATAGTTCCTGTTTGTGGTTCTCCAGTGCTCATCTTATGAACGATAACAGCCAGTAAAACCTCATCTGAGATGACTTCAGTTCTTCTTTGACTCTTTCTGCCTTTAATCTTCCCCTCCTAGGCCATGATTTTCTGTGACTTTATCGGTTCTTTTGGCAGCTATCCGAAAAAAGGCAGGATAGAGACAAGTGGTAAAAGACTCCAGGAAAGCTGAGATATCCAGCACTAAAAACAGTGACTTTTGGTAAAAGCCTCTGGCTTTTCATCAAAAGGTGGAGTCTTAAAGAGAAACCAGAAAGGCTGCATGAGTTGGACTAGTCATTTACTGGTAGTCCTGAAATATTTAGGATGAAATCATTAGGGGCTTGTTTCAGCATTGTCAGATTTCTAAGAACTGCTGTATGCTTGGGCCAAGGGCAAGGCTGCTGGATATGGGCCCAGGTCAGTAGGGCTCAAGGATCAGAATCCAGAGGTTAGTAAGTACTGGCAGTTAGGGAGCATGCCAGCAGTCCTACACAACTGACCAGAGCAGTGGGATGGATGCAGGGGTGTTGCACCATGGTACAGAGAAGCACGCTCCATGTACTTGTAGTGAGAACAATTTTCATTCTGTCTTGTTTTGGCATTTCTTGCAGTCTAAAATCCTTTATGCAGAACAACACAGAGCTGCTCTTTATTTTTGGGAACAGGCCACACAGGATATATGTTTAATTAAAGCTGACTGCTGGAGAGCAGGGAGCACCACCGTTTTCCATATGCTGTCTGGGCTGGGGGGGTTGCTTTTGTGGGGGTGCAGGAGAACAAAAAGAGGTTAGGTTTCTTTACCATAACATGGCTCTCAGCAGATGGGCATCTCTATTTCAAGACAGCCCTCATCGGTGCTAAACTAGTGGGCACTGATGCTTAGGGGGCAACACTGACTGAGATGAAAGCCCCAGGCACTTGTCCAAAGGGAAGATACAGCATTTAAGGGGATTTTAGGAAAGTTTGCTCCATTTGGCACTTGTGATGTGCAAGCTACAAAGACTTTCAACTTTTGGATCTCAGTTGTTTCCTCTACAATGCAAGTTTTTAAGAGAAAAAAAGCTTCTCTCCCTGGGATCCATCAATGAAAGACCAAGACAGCATAAGTCATGGAGCCCCTTTGCTGCAGAGTCCTGAGAAGCCAGAAAGGTAGAGCTAACTCCTGAGCCGACTAGACAGCTTGTGCTAGCCAGGAGGTTTGGCACAAACCTCTCTAAAGTTCATCACAGAGCAGGAATTGCTGTGGCTGGACAGTTCATTCACAGATACCCCTATTGAGGCTGCAGGCAGCTGGCTGCAGGACACCTCTTGTCAGGAGCAATGTTAAAGACAACTGAATAAAATTCAGTCAGCTGTTTTCTCTCAGATGAGAGAGGGCTAACATTTCAATTGACAGCACGGGTAACTTCTGGGCCAAGCTATCTCTGCATTTAAGATAGGTCTGGACTGTCAAATCCTTGCCTCCGGAGCGTGCATCCCATCTAGATGGAGCAAGGCACTGACAGGCTCAGGCTGTTCTCAGTCCCCCCTTTGCATATGTGCTTGCCTTATCCTCTGCTGCTCCTCCACACACTGGTCTCATAGTGCTGGCAGCAATTACCCCAGGATGTTTTCTCCTCCTCTCCCTGAGCCCCTTCCTCTTTTGTGCCACCCAACTCACCCAGAACACCTTTTCTTCTCGCTGCTTTTCCCTTCCAGGCTTTCATCAGTGTACAGCCCAAGAGATAATAATTTGTTTATTTTTAAAGCAATAAACTGGAAACAGAACAGTTCAGCAGTATCCTGGCAGATGGGGAGAAATAATCTCCACAATTACCTGCCTGATCTGTCTACAATAGTGTGTGCTTAATTTCAGTCTCTGCAATGGTTTGAGGAAGGCAAAGTGGAGGATGTACAGAAAAATGCGGGCAAAAAGCAAGCCTTGAATCTACCCTTTTAATTGGTCGACCATTGCCACCTACCAGAGGTATTTAAAAAAGAAACAAAATCACAGATCTGCACTCCAGAGTAATGAGTGCAGTTACATTGTCTCCTTCTCTATTTTTCAAAGGCTAAAACAAGACTCATGCTTTCTAGGGTTTAACTCCTCAGAGGCTGCATATTCAAGTTATGTAGCCTTTCTGGCTCACGAAGTAAGATTTGTTTTAAAACACAATAAAAAGACAGCATAGAAAGGAAAAGAAGAAACAACAAACCACCATCAAAAGTATTACCCTGACTTATGACAGATACTTAACATCTCAAGGCTCACTTCAAACCTCAAACTTGCAAAGGCTGACAGCACTACAGAGACATAAAATCCAGGTAGCCACCTGACGCTACAACACTGACAGGCCCTCTTGAATCACAGCAACAAAAATAACACCTTATCTGAACACTTCGCAGCATTAGGAAGACAGCTGATTTCCTGGAGCACTTTCCTTGAGGCTTAGAAATGGCAGGGCTCTAGGACACTTGCCTTTTGTACCTAGATTAGAGCTGCTTTGTCCTGATAACAATTAGCACACAAACTCTTCAGGTGAGAATGTGTCAACTTCTTCCACAGGTTAACCCTCTCCCTGCTCCTTTCTGGGTGCTATGACACAAAAGTGAGGGCATGGATTTGCAAAATATCAGATATGTGCAGGATCAAGAGATGGAAAGAAAGAGGAAAATGAACAGTCTCCAAGTAGTAGTCTCCAAGGTGCAACCCAGTTCCTGTGGTGTATGCCTGAGGATCACAAAAGGAGAAGCAAGCTGTAAAAGAAGGGTGCAAACAGCCCCAGAGCTCCAACTTCTCCTGGGCATTTGGGGAGCTTGGATTTAATAGGAATAACAAGATACCCATGCCTGCTTCCAGTCACGGGAAAAGCTTTCGGCACAGCCTTGGAATACCCATTTGCACCTCATAATTTACCTCCATCAGGCAGTACCTGCTCTTTACCACCTCCCTGGTGGATTCTCCATGAGAGTCATGGCCCCTGGAGCGGGACACAAGGACCCCAAATGGCCTGGAGGCAGATTTCTGCCTTTGAGCATGATCAGCATCTGGTGGTGGTAGGTAAGGGGCACAAATATACCAGAGATCTTAGGATTCAAGACAACTTTGGTTTGGGCAGAAAATACCAAACGCTGGTGTTGAGCACACATAAGAAATTATGAGAACAAGAGCCAAGAGCTGACTGCAGCTGTGGTGCTCAGAGTGTGCTCACTCTGATGAGGATCTGGGAGATTTTTTCTTAAAACGCCCACAGAAGACTGAAGCTAAAGTCCTGAAACTTCACCCCTCTCTTCCTTTCCCAGTTTCCCTTTCCTTTGTGTTTCTACCATGATAATTAACTAGCAAGGCATTTCATCTATACACAAGCTTCTATTTCTCAGGTTTTTGTCCATCCTTGTTCCTTCCTCTTTTCCCCTATATTTTCCATCCTTCTTGTTTGCTTTCTTCGTGTGCAATTAGGAATTGAAGTTGTGCATCTGCTGTTTGAATAAAAGCAGAGAACAGTGTAGTTCATTTAGGGAAATGGTTGAATTAGAAATGGCTGAAATGTGGGGTGTCTATTTTTTTAAAAGATTCTGTTTGGTAGTTGTCGAAGGCTCTGGAGCACAAGTCTTACGAGAAGCAGCTGAGGGCACTGGAGAAAAGGAGGCTGAGGAGTGACCTTATCACTCTCTTCAACTCTCTGAGAGAAAGTTGTAGCCAGGTGGGGGTTGGTCACTTCTCTCCAGTAACAAGTGGCAAGACAAGAGAAGATGGCCTGAAGTTGCACCAGGGGAGGTTTAGATTGGTTATTAGGAAAAATTCATTCACTGAAGGGGTGGTCAGCCGTTGGATCAGGCTTCCCAGGGAAGTGGTGAAGTCACCATCCCTGAAGGTAGTTAAAAGATGTGTAGATGTGCTGCTAAGGGACATGGTTTAGTGGTGAGCTTGGCTGTGTTGGGTTAATGGTTGGACTTGATGATCTTAAGGGTCTTTTTCAATATAAATGATTCTTTGTAAACGAGCAGTGTGATAGGATGTAGGAGCTGGAGTATGTGTGTGAGCCTGCTTGAATATAGACTCAAATATGATCCCACCATTTGCTCAGTCTCTCATTCTCTCACTGTTGGCACTGGAGAGGAAAGAGGCTACACAGTCACTGTGGGGACAACTGGCCACCACTGCGAGGCTTCATCTCCTGCTGCCTTCCCCTACTGCAAGTGAAGCTCTGCATGCGGGAGTGGCCATTGCACTGGGACCTTATTAAGACCCTACCTCATTTAAAAAGAACCCTTCACCCCTTGCTCAGGTGCCTCAGAGGAAACGTCAGGACCCGGAGCCCTTTTCCCCTCCAAGGGAGCCTCTCCAGCCATGTTCGGGAGCCAGCCTGCGGCTGCCGAGCCCCACAGTTTCTCTGCCAGTGCTCTGGATTTTTTGGTACACGGTGGCCACGCACTACTTACCTGCTGGGACACTCCGTGGCTCCTGCCACGGCTGCTGAGTTTCTGCTACCTCTTGCTTGCTGCCTGGGGTCAGTCTGCCCTGCCATTCCAGCTGCTGCCCCGAAACTCCTGCTGCAGCCCATCTTCACCATCCAGCCCGGCCGCCATTATCGCGTGAGGGAAACAGGACTGAGCCGTCGGCACGGCGCCCCCTGCAGGCGCTGAGCTGAGAGCCAGCAGCGCCCCTGCTGGCTGTGCCCGGAACGGCAGCGCACGGAAAGCGCTGGCAGAGCGGGAAGAGGCCCCTCGGGCTTTGTGCGCGTGTGCGGGGCTGGTACGGCGTTGGTTTGCCTCGGCGCGCACACACACACACACACACACACAGACACACAGACACAGACACACAGACACACACACACACACACAGACACACGTAAAGAACTGCTGCTAGTCCTTTTCCCTTGGCTCGGGCTGAAAGCCTCTCAAGTTCAAAGTTAGAATAATTTGGAGAGAAGTGGGTCATATTCTCCATTCCAAGGGAAGCTCCCACCTTCCTTGGGAGACACCAAGACACACTGACTACAGAACTGCCCAAAACCTCCACTGAAACTGATTTAAAAAGGATATGAAAAGGAACAAGTGGCAACCACTTGGTAACAATACAGCAAACCAATTAAGAGCAAGGAGACCCCAGACCCCAATAATGCTGTTGATCTGGACTGTCACATGAGGTATGGGGAGGTTAGGTCATAAGGGTATAATTGTCCAGGGATTTCTTTGTTTGGGATCCCTCTTTGAGGCATCGAGTTCAAGATACCAAATACCATAATTGATTTCTTACAATAAACCTATCTAATGGAAATGAAAGGCCAGCGTCTAAAATTTCTGTAACAATAGGGTTTCTTACTTTGGATGAAATCTTTTGTCTTTCTTATCTAATAAACATATTTGTAGTGTTTTGTTTTCCTGTTTCGCTCAAGTTGGTTACTTCTTAGGGTTTTGCTTTTTTCTTCTATGGTCTCTTTCTTTTGTCACGGTCTCAGTCCCCCTACTCGTGCTTGTCCTGCCAGTTCTCCACTACTATTCTTGCTAATGCCCAGTAGTGATGTGCTAAGGCCATTTCTGTGCTCTAGGGAGGCTTCACGAGAAATGTCTGCAGAGGTAATTTAGCCATGGGTAAGAAAAAAAATCAACTTTTTTTTTGTACTTTGCAATGTATAGGAAACACATACAAGAAAACATTTCTGTCCCAACAGAAATATAATTAAAGACAGACAAAACTGGTTTTCATGAGATGTATGGGATTGTGCAACAAACGCTGCTAGAAGGAAAACTTTTGGTTTGTGCACTTTTGCCCCATTCCCCACAGGCTGACATCAGCAGCAGAATGGGTAAGGTAAGGGAACAGAACTGTCAGCCTCCTTCTCTCTGCTCCCCTCCACCTTGGAGCAAAAAATGTTAATGTAATAATTAGACTACTCTTTCGCATCACTGGGAGTCACTGTCCCCTTGGAACAGCTCTAAAAATGGCATTCTCCCTTGAGCTTTCTGCTGAGTGAAGTGAACACTGACCCACTGTGGTTTGTTTTTTCTTACAGGAATGAAACTGTTTTACACCAGTTCTGTTGCCCAGCAGCTGACACAGAGCAGAAGCCTTCATCTCCAGACTCCTCACCAAGGTGGGAAATGGTTGCCAGCAAGAGCTTTATTTTTTCTACTTCTTTATCATCCATCACTGATCTTCCTCCCCTAGACAAAACTCATATATTACACATACCAATCCTGCTCCATCTTCCCCTACATCCCATGTTCCCAGCATTGCTGTCCCTCTCTTTTTCCTCACAGAGATTACTGTTCGTACCGTAGTGTAATTGCCTGCAACCCCACCCCCCCATCTCCACTCACACACACGCAAAACGTTTTTTCAGCCTTTCTTAAAACACCCACCTCCATTGACCCACATTCATGCTTGTACCTCTTCTTTCTGTATGTGACACTGACACACACATGCTTCACTCTTCTCCTTCAAATTATTTGTCTCACACTACGAGGTTCCTGGACACACACACACTATAACATTTAAAGTACAGCAAGTCACCCAAACAACTTGGGGTTCTGTATCACACCCTGAGGCAGGGTGGGGGGAACATTTTTACCTGTGTCAAATGGTGTGAGCTTGCCTGTGAAGAACAGCTATAGACAGGTACTATTAACTATTACCAGCTTGTATCCAACGCAGCCAGGTGTGGGGATACCAGCAGTTCAGCTCTTCCTCATCAGTGAAAGACATCAGTGCAAAGACTAAGGGGTCCAAAGAACTTCAGAGGTACTCGAGATGCATAATACTGCATTTAGTTTCTACACTTGGCCTTATGCCTCTGTTCTTGCCATCTCCTTCCCCTTGCACAACTTCCAACCCTTATCTCTTACAGACCTACTCTTTTTTTCCAGGCCTCATCACCCTTCTGACCGCAGCAAAGAGGTTTCTATTTAAAGATTTCTCTCATCACACTGTTAGACTTCTACCTCTGACCTTTGGCACCTGTGCAAAGAGCCTGAGTTACTAGCAGGGCTCTGAACAGAACTGGGCAGCTGAATTGCAGTAGTGAGGCTACTTCATTTTTAAAATTATATTTCTACTCACTGGAGCAGACTGGTTTCTGATCTCCTTCCAATAAAAAGTGAATGCTGGACAATTGTGAAGAGAACAGGGGTAGGTGGGTGGGTGCTCAAAAGTAAGGTTTGGCCACACTTGGAGACAGGGCAAAGACGCAAGACCTCTCCTGCCCATTTGTGTATGAAGATGGAAGGGTTAATCCCCATGAACAGTCTGTGCTGAGGGCTTTCAGGCATTGGTAAAGTTTGCATGACAGCCCTGTCATGGCAGATGGGGAGATGCTGGCAAGGAAAAGGAGACAGCAGAGCAGGAGACCATGGAGATTTCTAGGGTAGGGAAAGCCACCTCTCCCTTACTTTTCTGAGTGAGAGAGTTTTGTTAAAGTGCTCTAGTTTGCCTAGAACAAAGGATCAGCTTTGCCATAATATTCTATCTTTACACCCTCGTCCTTGACCCTGCTCCATTCTTGTCCCAGCCTCCATCTTATTTCTGATCAGATCCCTTAGTTTCTAGAATGTTCTTATTCTATAAGCTGTCAATCATATAGTCTTAAGCTCTAGGATCATTTTTGTCAGGCCTTCCTTTTATCCTCCTGACTCGCAAAGGCCTTGCTGAGTTTGAGCCTGAGTTTGCCTGCCCTTTTTCTGCTGGTATTCAACAGGTAAATTGAAGAAGGAGTGATCACCTGTTCCAGTAATTTAACAACTGGCAAGTTGCATCCAAAGATGAGTCTGATTCAGGAAACCCTGAATTATGGATGAATGACAATGAACCCTATAGCATGTTGCATCTGGGCTTCTTGTACTGATCTATGCTTGTCCATTTGATGCCTTTTGTAGCTTGTCCCACACTGCAGGCCTCATGCATTCTTTACTTTTTTCCCCAGTCTTTCTCGCATCCTTGCCACTTCTAATGCCTCCAGAACCCAACAGCAGTCCTGAATCTGTCTGTGTGTGACACAGTATTCTACGCAGAGATAAAGATGGTTGAAGCCACCACGGCTATTTGAAGGTGAGAAACAGGCAGAGAGAGTTATTAAACTCTCTATTTAGCTTTATGTTAGCCATAAAACATCTCCTAGTCTTTGCCAGGTCAGCCATGGGCTTCCTTCATGTCCAAAGTCACATATACAATGCAGTGAGGAAGGCAAAAGAATGTCAGAGAGGGAAAAACACAGAGTCAGCAAGGAGCTGATATCCACAGGGTGCTCTGGAATGGCTCAGTAGGCTTCGAGGGGAAGCTCATCATATCATTTACAGAGTCTATCACCCTGCTCAAATCATGAACAAGTTCCCCATTGAACCAAGGCAGAACAAAAGTCAATGAAGACTGAAATATGTGGGTCAGATAGGCTGAATAGGCAATCAGTTCCTGGGTGAGCCAAGCATATCCCTAAATAAGCTCATCAGGACTCCTGGTGGGAGAGCCTGGCACACAGGGGCTCCCTGTGCAGCTCTTCCAAGCTTCGCTGAATGGACAGCCACTCAAAAGTGGTGCTGCTGTGAATTCTGATAAACCAGCTCGGGTTTATTCTCTCTTTTCCCCTTCCTGATGGTTTCCCTAAATGAGAGAAATCCTGTCAGAACTGATGCCACTAATAACCATCAGCCATCTAGTTTTAATTAGAGTTTGCTTCATTAATGCCCCAACTCCTCTCTGCACAGCAGATTAAATAATGTACTTGCAGCTCATTTGCACAAACCCCCAAACTGCAAGGCTGAGCTGCAATCCTTTAATTAAACAGCCCGGCTGATCCCTACCGCTGCCTCGGCTCATCAGTCTAAGCCGATTAAAGAGAATAGGGACTAATAAAGAGCATAAACAGGGAAGTGACTCTCAGCTCTTCAAGGGACTTGGAGACTCCAGTGGTGATCAGGTGCCTTCTCCTCCTCTAGCCCACATCCCTTCTGTCTGGGACCTGCAAGAACGGTTCTGTTTTCAGCAGGAGCCCAGACTCATCTTGTGGGACAGGAATCCTTTGGGACAATGAGGAAAAACAGAGCAGAGAAAGAGGAATGTCAAAACAGTGAGATGAGTGGCTGTCTGACTGCAGGAGAGACCAGCTGGAATGGCCATACAGCTTAAGAGAGGAGCAGGAGGAGAAGCAAATGCAGGGAACAACATTTGGAGATTGACTGCCAGGAACAATCTGGAATAAAAGTTTGTCTCTCCTTGTGATTTGTGGTGGTCATTGTAGTTCTTGTGTGGTCTTCCCTAATATTTCCCTGCAAGATTTCTCACTCTTTCTTTGATGCCGGCTAAAAATGCCTTGGCTTCATAAGGATGAGAGTGATTAGGAACATATGAGTGTCTAACCACTCAACAGAAGCCAGCTCAATGAGGTGGTTGAGATTATTCCCACTCATCTTGTTCTGCCTTGCTTCACTGACTGCCACAAGCAGAGCTAGCCCCCTTCTCTCTTCCAGCGTGTGAATTCCTTGTGGGAAAGTTGCAGCTCCATGAGTTTAGCAATGCAAATTTCCCACCTGGCTGCTTAGCTGGGTTGCACCAGCAATTAGCAAAACTGGTGCTGTAGGCCATGAATATTAAGAGACAGATTTGATCCCAGAGTCTGCCAAAAAGCTCAGAGCCAAAGTACAGGATGAAGTGATGGCAGCAGCAGGCAGATTTCTGTTCCTGAACTCTAAGGGCTTTCCCATATCAAAGGACAGTATAAATCCATCATTGTCTCTGCTGGACTTGTGCACCACTGGCTTCATGATCATAAGCCATCTTGCAGGTTGGGTTTCCATTGGGGATGCCAAGTATCAGGTTGAGTGACATGAAGAAACTCCAGGGATGGCAGTAGGAGCTAACCCTGCTTCTTTAGTGAGGTGCTGATTAGACTCTAATTTAGCCAAACCCTGTAATTTCATAAAGCAACGGCTCTTTTTCTCGCTGGCTTTTGCCTATTAATGGCAGGGTTTCATTCTAGGGATTTGAATAGCCTAGTAATTGCATTTCCCACTTCTCCCAGGCACATAGAGTGGAGACTGGCATCCCAGAACAATGACCTTAAAATGTGTCCAGCAGCAGCCCAGTTCTAACAGGATTACATACCATTTTCCTTTGTGTGAGGTAATAGGGCTGAGATGAGAAAGATTTGTTTCTATTAGAGTAATGAGAGGAAATGATGGAGTCACAATTGAAGGGAACAGTATATTCATTCAGTTGCCTTTCATAGGCTTTTCGGAGTCTGCCTCTGGGGTGCTCAATAGGAAATCAGCAGAAAATCACCTCTCCTCCTGTGATGGGAAAAGTTCTACAGGAAACTTTAAGCATCAGGGGGAAGTCTGCTTTGGCAATGGACTTGGGAATAGCACTGGAGTGCTGAAGTGTTGTGGAAGAAGTACAGATGAGACCTGACCTGTTTTTAATGCAAAGGAGACAGAGTTCTCTCAGAAAGAGAGCAGTCTTCTGAAGGGCTTGGATGTGTACTTGGAAGAAGGGCTAGGATCTGAAACATCTTTGGAAAAGTTGGGTGAGCTCTGTTCATATTTTCCACACTTTCCAGTAGGGACACTACTGCTTAGATCAGAGTAAAAACATGATTAGCTCCACTAATCTACAAAGTACTTACCTCATGATTGTGGACCAATGAAATAATAACTCAATATAGTTTAAACTTTGAACCACTGTGGACTCATTTCAAAAGTGCCTGCTGGATTAGTCACCATAACAGATTGGCTGCTTCCTGGCACCAGTTAGTGGTAAGGAGACATGTGAACAACTGTTTACTTCTCCAAGCCAGCATTCCTTGCATTTCTGGAGAAATTCCTTCTTGCCCCACTTGTGACTTACCAAAGTACTGAAATGGAAATCTCCATTCTTGCTGGAGGAAGCCCTTGGTGCTGGTTGTTCCATTTTTTATGTGGGAGACTGATAAATGGATGGACAGATTTTGGACAGTTTGTTCAAACCAAACCTTCAAACATCTTTCTTGATAGCTCTCTGAGCTGCATAAGTATGCTGCACCCTCAGCAGCACATGCTTAAAGCCCAGAATCTGATTTCATTTACTTCTGGACACCTCTGTCTCTGACAGAGACACTTCATGTCTCTTTACCTGAACTCTCTGTTTCCATTGAACATGCATTTGTTCTTTGTCCTGTGAAGTCATGTTGGAAGATGTTGGTACAATGGAGCCATGAATTTTATCCACTGCACAGTCACAGCATCACGTCCCTCTTTGACTCCTCACTGCTGTAGCCCAGGAGCATCTCTCCTTCCACTACAGCTTTCACTTTGCCCTTGGATCACTTTAGGTTCTCTAACAGTTAGATCCTCCTGAGAAATTCCCAAGACCTTGTTTGGGTTGTGATTGCAATGTCCCTAAAGGCTGAGGCCCATGAAGTTGTTGAGAACTGAACTACTCACCAAGTGGATACTCACTCTGGACATTACTGAAGTACCTTGATAAACAGGTGGACGGTGATGATTTTCCACCAGTATCCATCACTCCTTAAGCATTATGGTTAAACAACTGAGCTACTCAACATTTTATCTGAACTTGCCTGACAGGACAAATGCAAATCCAGTTCATGAAATGGGAAATTATAATTTCTGATTTAGGATTGCTGGCAGGATATCGTATATAGAATCTGGAGGTCAGTGCTTCATCTCAGCTCAGAGCTGTTCCATGGCTTTGGCTCAGTTGTGAAGCATGATCAGACTAGAATCATCTGTATCAAATCAGATACAGACCTTCCACTTAAAGAAGCCTAACAACTCTGCCTAATTGGCCCCCAGCTGGCAGTGTCATGTGCATGTTCCTACAATTAGTGGACCATGAAGGCTGAATTCTTCTCTGATTCTTAATGAAGAAGACTCCAGGTCAATCTTAACAGGATGTTAAGGACATGCCAGTGCAAAGCAAGCCTCTACATCCATGGTCTTCTGTACTCTAAGGACAAATGACTATACACAAAGCTCATGAGTCTGCCTTCTTTCACTCCCCTCAAAGTCCTCCAAAGCACTGCTTTTGAAGACACACATAAGTTTGAGCAACACTTCTGTTTTGCTAGCACATCCTGTTTGTGCTTCTCATTTCTTTTCCTTAGAGGTCATGGGCATGAAGAGAAGATTTTTTTTTATTGCTTCTTAACAGCTCATCTCTTACCCTTCCATCCCTGTAGCCTTAATAATCCTGTTCCAGATAGTACCATTGGAGGTTGCGGGGAAGCTGCAAACAGGCAGAGATGGGTCAGCAAAGTTCACATAAATATTTCCCCAACTCACAGTTGATTTCAGTCTGACACAAAGATGTGGGCCATGAGTAACGTCTAGACCCAGATCTGAACTCCTCTGAAGCTTGGGAGTGAGCAGATTCCTCACTTTTTCTGGGTGTTTTGTACAGTGAGGACTAGCAGCTTCAGTTGCTTTGCAGGAGCCTAAGTCCAGAATCACAAAGATGTTTGGTGAATGTAGATTTAGGGAAAATATGGAAACACTAGAATTACAAGAAAAAAAATATTTTAGAAAACGTCCTTAACATCATAGTTACCAACAACCTTGGGAATCTCTTGCAGGGAGGTATAGTTGTGAAATCTTCTGGTACTATGACCTGGGAGGAATGGCTCTTTCTGGAAGCATCCAAAGAAACAGGAGGTCAGTTTCAGATGCATCGTCTCAGTCCTGTAAAGGAGCTCCACCAGGACATTTTGGCACTCTCTCCCACACAGGCATTTTCCTGCTCCTCTCCAACAGCTGGTGCAGCTACTTTCAGGCAAGTGTGGAGAACATGAGGGTGGGGAAGTAAAGTGAGGAATAGATTGGCTCTTCATCAGGAAAAAAAAAAAAATTCTGGTGGAATCTGGAGTCTCCCTGTCACACTGGTTGCTTTGCTTGCCTCTGTCAACACCTTTCTTCAGGAAGGTGGAAGATGCTAGGAGAGAGGCTGAAGAAAACACGCTTGAAGTATCCTGTTTTGAAACTGCAAAGAAGCCCATCAGACACATTTTCTGAAAGCTGAAGCTGTATCCAGCCAGTGCCTCACTCTTTATGTTCTTCCAGCTCTTTATTTTCCCCTGTTGCTTCTGTCACTTATGTGGGCCCTGCCCTAGAGGAATTTAGACTTGGATTCAAATGCTTTTCTCCCACATGTGTCAGTACTTGCTATTTCATGGGCCATGGTAAAATGTGTGAAAGAGGATCAATCATAGCCAACTTTACAGCTACTTGGGAGCCACTTCCAACAGCTGTTAAGATCAGTTGGTGGCATTAATACTGGGCAATTCACACTGGCTTGCAGATGATCCTCATATTCTCTCTCCTATACTGCAAAGAATTTCTTGCCCATACCATGACAACTTTTTGGTACCAGGGGATTGCAACAAAAACACCTGGTCTATCCTGGGTTTTCTGTGTGATAACGCTAGACATGCATGGGAAGAAGCTGTGCCAGCCTTGGAAATTGCCCTGTATCTAGCACTAGAAAATGGGCCCAGATGCTTGGTAAAATAATGGCAGATGGACCTGTGGTGGAGCTCACACCATTCATCCTAATCCTCTGCTAATATCATCCCACCTGATCTGCACCAGCCAAGATGCACCCTCACTCAAAATGGAGCCATTCCAGACCTTTTGTACACCTGGGTGTGCTCTGTTGAACTTGACAGGTGGTTTCTGTGGACCCTCTGTGCACTGCTTGTTAATGCCTTACAAGGCAGAGACAGACAGGGCAAAGAGATGGAAAAAAGAGTCAAGGAGAAAGAAAGGGAGAGAGACTCATCCCAACAAATGTAACAATGCAATTGTAAGAAAAATGGATGGCAAACACACTACACAGAGAAGAAGAATAACAGGAGAGAAGAAGCAGGAAAAGCAGGAAGATAAAAAATAGTGTAAATGAAAGAAGAGACTGCAGGGAACAAGAACATATGAACAGGAGATAAATGAGCAGGTCTCTTGGCTGGAATAATCCTGTTCATGCCAGCATTCTTTGGCAGTGACACAATGAGACCGTGGCCTTTTATTACACATTTTCTTGTAGTGTGATGTCAGTCCAAAGGCCTTTGTCTTTTTGGTGCTCTGCAACACTAACTCACTCCTATGAAGGTTCATCTTCTGGTCACCCCTATGGGACAGGCTCTGTACTCAGATACACTAAGCTCTCCCTTTGGAAAAACATCTCTGTGCACTAGAATTCCTTCTCCTGCATGTGGCCCTGGCAGATTTTAATATGCTTCAGGAAGAACTGAAGAGTCTGAAATGCTGAAGAGGAACACACTGTACAGCTGCTCAGGCCACTCTGAGTTCTGCAAACAGAAGTAGATAGATAGCTGAGGGAGTGCATGCAAAAAAGTTGGGAGGTATTTTGGACTGTCATCTCACCTGTTCAAAAATTGCAGAATAGCTGGAGACTAAGCCATCTTCTGTGAGAAAACATCATCCTGAAGAAAAGTGTCCTAAACAGGATCTGAGTTCAGGGAGATTTTTCTTGTGAGACTGTGAAACATAAACTGTAAGACCCAATTCTGGCCATATCACTTGGAAGTGTGTTCTACTAACTTTTAACCACTTCTGCTTGGCACCTCAGTTCTGTAGACACACACAGATTGTACCATCATCCCACTGGAAACTAATTGCCTGGTGATTAGGGCTGTGTGTCACCTTTGTTTTGTCCCACACTGGTATGGTGCTGCTTTCCTGTAAGCAGGTTATGATGCTGTTGTTGTCTGTGTATCTGGGTTGGCTGCAATCTCTCTCATTCCCTCTTTTGCAGAAAGAGGGAGGATGGGATAGGCTACCCCATGTATACACTGCTAGTGCTTTTTTCCACATGCCTCCAGGGGTGATTGGCAAAATATAACCAATTCCTGTAATTGCCCAGAATGCACTGTTGTGAGAGTGGTAGGTCGAGATGCACAAACCAGAACGGTGCAGAAAGCTGTTGCGAAAAGAATTTCTGTGCTGTTATGGCACAAATGGATCTGATAAGGATGTTACAGAATGTCCTAAAATAGAGCATACTGGGCTAGATCCTCCACTGAGGAAGGTGCAATCCACAGCAATAAAGCCATTTATAACACCAGCCAGGATACTGCTCATCAACTCAGTAGGATTGGTTGAGTCTAGGCAAACTTCATGGGTTTTTTATGACCTTGCTCCAAGAGTTCTGTGTCTGAGTACAGAGAATAGGGATAGGAATAATTTTCATTCCTCATAGGTAAGAAAAGTTGAGGTGCCATAGGGAAACATGAGCTTGTATGACCAAATGCGTAAGTTGCTAAGTCATCCTGCTTTCCAAATGGGAATGAAAAAAAGATAGAAAAAGAAATGGGGCCTCAGGGAAGAAAAGTGACATGAAGTGGATCAGAGTGTAAGTGAAGCAGCAGAGACAAAATAGGTACAAAACTGGAAAAGCAGAGCTTTGTGCCTACTGCATAAGGCTGTGGGGGTGGTCACTGCATTGGGGAAAGGAGAAAGGAATGCTAAGCATGCTGTTTCTATCTTGGTCTTCAGCCAAAGGGCAATGCAAGCCTCTAGATCTGAACACAGTGGCAAAGTTAAAATCTGGATAAAGCTGGTGAATGCTGTTTGGATTGTCTGTATTGAGGGGGATAGTGATTTATGGCTGTGTTTCTTTACGTGGAGGAGAACAAGGCTTCTTTCTGTTTGCTTTGACACAAGCAGTGACTGGAGAATAGAAAGAGAATTTATCTGAGTTACACCAAGATCTACTTGTGAAGTGGCTCACTCACTGCCTTCACAAATCAGTTACCCTGTTCCCTTAGGAAGGAGCCCAGAGGTACAGTCCAACCTAGAGTCCACCACAGCAGGTAGAAAGAGAAGACTGCAGAAGCCCTTGCCTAGGTCTATAAATGCCAAGAGCCATGTCCCTCACCCAGCTCACTGCTGGATTGGGAGAGCAATGGTCTGAGGGACATGCAAGCTTTCCTTGCCTTGTAGAGACTCTGTTGCCTCCCAGCCCTAAATTCATCCTATTTTAGCAGTGGAATTCTATCTTCTGCATGATTGCACCGGCAGGCTTTTGTCAGCGAATTTGGTGATGTTCAAACCTGCCTCAGGGATGAGGAGCCAAGAGATCTGACTCAAAGTGGCAGAAACACTGCTGCTGAGAAGCCAAGTTTCTCTTTCCTGGGGTGCTGAGCGGGCAGTTACACTAATGCAGGATGCCATCTGTTTTTTCCTTCTCTAAAAGGTCGTGTTTACCAAACATTGCAGAGGCAAGAGAGGTCTGGGGTTAAAATAAAAGTAATTAAACCCTGCAGAGGAGGACCTCCCATGCCTTCAGTGTCCACTTGGTGCTCTTCACACCTCAGTGAAGCACAGGTGCCCATGTTCAAGGCAGCCACAAGTAACCTTGTCTGCAGTGCCAGGCTGTGGGACTTGCGTCTAACCTGCAGAGACAGCACAGCAACCAGCCTGGGGTGCCAAGCCCCAAGGTGTGACAGGCAGCTCAGAAAGGGGCTTCACTTCGTAAGCTGAGCCTTGTGCTCTGCAGCTGGTGAAACAGGAGGCATGGATGGGAAGAGGAAAGAGGGGTGCGTCAAAGAGGTGGCCCAAGTGCCACTCTGAGGTGTCATCCAGACACATGCAGGAACTATAAGAAAAAACTATGACAGCCATCCACACCACCCAGCACAGCCGGCCTTGCACCACAAACACCACTTCTCATAAAGTGAGAGCTGCCTTAGCTATTCCAAGCCACCCTCTGGAGGAGCCTGTCTGTCCTCTTGGAAAAGCAGAGATCTTAGTCTTCTGGTAGATGAAGTCTGTCATGGAGAGCCAGGCCCTCAGACTGGCGGCCAGCCACAACAATCATCTTTGCACCAGGAGGGCATGGGGTGCCTCAGCAACATTTAGTTCCTGTAGTTCTGTTGTGTAACAGAACGGCGCAGCAACACAACAATGTGGGGATTACACAGCACATGGGGATCAGGTTTAAAGACTAAATCTGAAATGAAGGCCCTGACTTTGGCATGTCAAAGTGTGGGACAGGAGGCTCTTGCTAGTATTATTAAATTCTCTGTCTGCTTAATGAACATCTCACCCATACCACCTCAAGTGATACTGAAAAGATGTTGCCTGGTTCAGTTTGTGCTAAAGGATGTTAAATTCAACTGATTTTCAAGATATATACTGTACCATACTGTCAAATCTATTTTACAGGTGTGTGTGCCAGACCTTTTATGAAATAAGTAATATATTCTGGGATGGGTAATGAACTTGGCTAATTACCATTAATTCCTCCTGGGTAAAACTAGTGTGAGAAGATGGCTTGATGCCACTGCTTTGCAAGGTGTTATGTGAATGTAGACAAAATCAGAACCTTGTTCCTATATTTGTCTTTGTTGGGGGAGACTGTCTGAGAAAGCTGCAGCTTGGCTGGCAGGGGATGATTTGCCAAGATCAAGTTCCAAGTTCCCTGCCTTTCTGGCAGGAGCGAATTTTGCCTTCCATCAGTTTCAGCAGGCTCCCAGAGAGCATTGCCTCCAAATCACCCTAAAACTTGAACTTAGAAGCAATCAGAAGCAATTCTTTTGCATTCAGGCCCCCTGCATGTCAAAAATCTCTGAACCTTGAAAAGATCCTATAATACATTACCAAGCCTGTCGGAACCATTTTTTTTTTTTTTCATTGAATTCTGATGAACCCATTCACCATATGTCATGGGTGTCCTCAGGGAATACTGAAATGAAATAAACTGAAGAGGCACTTCGGACCCTGCTAAGTCAGCAGCTGATTTTTTTTTCTTTTTTTTCCTGGGCAGGGAAGCTTAGGAAAGACAGAGGAAGCATAAGTTCTTGCAGACTTGGGGTCTCGAGTCCATTCTACTGGCATTACCTAGTGGGCTCTTTTTCTAATTCTGTATGTGGTACTTTGTAGGTTTTTTTTAATTCTGACATCTCTGAAGCTTTGAAGTCTCATATAAGTCTAAGACCATGAGAGGCAATTAATGAGGCCATTTATCACTCACAGCAATTTAAAAATAGCAATTTAAAAATATGTACAATAACCAACCAATCCTCAGAAGGAGCACTGTGAAATGGATGCATAAATTTTTGTGGTCTTTCACAACTAGTCCAGGTAGTCTTTGCCTCAGTTACAGGTCACAGTCCTGCTCACTGACATTGAATACCACGAAGAAGGCATTTGGTAAGTTATACATGGGAAACAGAAATATTAATTTCTCCTGGAGTGACACAGGGAGACAAAAAAGATCAGCCTCCCCAGTACTTTTGTAACACCTCACAGCCATATCTTCCTTCTGTATGTTTAGCTGGACTTTTTTGCATAACCATTGTACCTGGCAACAAGAGCATCCTCTTCTTCAGTGACTGGTTTCTTAAACCACTCACCAAATCCAGAGGTGCCACTGCTATTTTTTCTTACTCTGTTATTGCTCTTATTTATCTGTAAATTCTTTTCTTCTTGGAAAAGGAGAGAAGGCACAAAGAGATGAGTTTTGTGCGGTGACCACATGGGAGCTCTGTTGTTGTGATCAGTGAGAAAGCTCAGTTTTAATTTCTTACAGGATTAATATTTTTGTCCTCGAGAAGAGTAGCTCTTCTGGTTCTTGAGCCCTGTTTAGTCACTCAGTCATCCTGCAAACACTTTTCTGAGAGCTCTGAAAATTCCTCTAAGACCGTGAACTGATTCTGGTATTTGACAGTGGTGCAATGGAATGTAATGTCTGGAGCATCTAACTTGTGTGTTCCTGCCTGCAGGTCTGCCTTGAAATTGCCTCGAAATGTTTGAGGGGAAGGGGCTGTGTGTAGTTTCTCAAGTCATGAAGTATGGGAATGTCTAAACCTGGCAGTCAAGATCCAATAGATAACTATGGCTCATCTCCACAGCTGTCAATCAGAAGTGCAGACCCTTTCCCAGCTGGAAACATGTATTTCCAGCAGTAAAGGGATGATGAGGAGTATGCAAGGAAGTGCAACATCCCGATGCTGCAGCAAGTGCAATGCAGTTGTATCTCTCCCAGGACAGACAGTGACACAACAGCTCTGTGCAGACATGGGGAGCAGCTACGGCTACAAATGGGCATATGGGCTCCTCTGGCTTGATAATTTAGTGTCACTGATTTGGTCTTTATGCCTCCTAAAGAGCAGGCAGGGATAAAAAAGTGAGTAATAAAACACCCTCACTATTATAACATTTCTCCTCCATCTTCTCCCTTCATCCTTCCCTTACTCTAATCCTTACATGAAATCTTCCTGAGAAACCTGCCCATAAAAGCTAAGTATCAGAACTCTGATTTACTTGTGCTAAATAAAAATATTTACGGGTGCCAGCTGAATGTCTCAGTGAGAGCTTTTTCACCATCCTGCCTTCTTGAAGCAAACACTGGGATTCAGCTCACAACCTTGATATCCCTCTTTTGAAATGCTAGACTGGGGATAGTACTTTATATAGGCCCTGAGTCAGATTGTCTGTAGTAACCATTTCTGTTAACAAACCTTCTGCAGCAGGCATATACAAGTCAGCAGTGCAAATGAACAGGACATACCTGAAACACGAAAGATGTTTTCACAGCAGATGGAACCTATTTGTAACAGTGACTAGGCTTGTTATGGGTCATAAAAGTCATGTAGGAACATCTAGGAAGAAAAGAACAGATGAATTTGTAGTCTTCCTTTTTACCTATTTGCAAGTGATTTGCATTAATATTGCAACTTTGAATCAAACAGAACTCAAAAAAATTACAAACCTTCTCTACCTGATTGTATGACTGTGAAAGCTGTGAATAATGGTGCCATATGATACTTGAGGACAAGTAAAGAACACTTAGTACAGCTGAAACTGCAGGGGTGATGCTGGGATTCAAACTAAATTGACCTAGTTGGAGTTTGGCCAGGACTTGGGGATTCACACCTTAGACTCTGCATGGGACTTTTAATTATTACAGGTGGTTAGACCAATTTTCTCATCCAAGAAACAGTATGTGCAATTGCTCCATTCCCTTTCCTCATCCCACAGCCAGGAGTCTGATTGCTTACTGGCCAAGGGAAAGCAACTGAATCCACCTAATTTGCTTAGTAACGTTTTTTTTCCCCAGAGATCTTTCATGCTATACTTTCTATTCTTGTCCTACTTACTTTCCTTACTGGTTCATTTGTGTTTGTTTGTTTGGTGGTGTTTTTTTTTTTTTTTTTTTTTGTGTTTTTTTTTTGTTGTTGTTGTTTTTTTTGGGGGGGGGTTTCTTTTTTGGGGGGTTTTTGGGTTTTTGTTTGTTTGTTTGTTTTTGTTTGGTTTGGTGTTTTTTGTTTGTTTGTTTGTTTGTTTTTTGGTTGGTTGGTTTTTGTTCTGTTTTGTTTGTTTTGGTTTTTTTAAACTGTGATTATAATATCTCCTGAGCCTTCTTTTATTAACAAAACCTGTGTCCCACCAATGCAAATCAACTGTGTCACTCAGGACAGAGGGAAGATATCAGGATTGTTAAGTTTTTACTTATTTCACTATAGCATCAGTTCTGATCTTTAGCAGCGTATTTTATTTCTTATTTGGGGCTTCATCAGTCATTGCTACTAGAGAACAAAGAATAAGCTTTCTGAAAACACTTCCTCAGAAACAGGTTCAAGGTGAGAGTAAACCTGGGAGAAACACAGGTTTGGTAAGTGCAACCATAGGGCTCTAATGGTAACATTCAGACTGCTAATCAAAATCAGTCTTTACCCCTTTTTTCCACTGCTTATAAGTCACTGAAGCTGAAGTTTACCACTGAAGCTGAAATTTCCCAGGTTTGTTCAAAGGTGAAGTAAGTTTGCTTTTGTATTTTTCTCCCAGACTTTTTTCACACAAAAAAACCTTAAAAATGGTTCAACAGTTCAACCATTTTTATGATTTTTTTTCCCCACAACAGAACATGTAGAAACTATTCCCACTTCAGCAGGAGTGTTTGCTATTGTGTTCTGGATAGCACCACAACCAAACTGGCATGGGGTTAAAAAGTTTATATTTAGCATAAAAACATCTAGCTGAAAAACGCCTTTGAGTGCTCCAATGGAATCTGATTTTGATTTGACCGAATTTTGACCCTGAGGAAATTCCACGCATAAGCACAATCCATTCTGTATGGCTGTATCCACTGGGCTCGGAGCATGCATGGAGGAGGAAGATGAGGTTAACGTGTATGTGTGCTTGGCCAATGTCCTTATCCCAGCACAGAGTCTTTAGGGGCCTCAGTAACACCCTGGGGTGCTTCTCATACATCTGTGGCTGAATAGTCCTTGCAGTCTTAGGGCCTTGTGTCTTGAGAATTAACCTAAATGCCTAATGAGATTAAAGGAGGCTTCTTGAGCATTTTGGATTGGTCCAACACCCTCTGCCTCATTGGTCAGCATCAGAATTGGGTGTGGTGAGTGTACCTAGGGTCAGACACAGTCCAGTCATCAATAGGCCTGTGGTGTTGTGGCAAGTCCAAGGTCAAGTTATGGAGTCAGTCTTCAGGGTCCAGATCAAGCGTGTCCATGGCCAGATAAAGAGGAAAGCTGTGGCAGGGCTGGAGACCAGCACTCTTACAGTGTTGCTGGGGCAGAGATTGATGGCTCCAGGCTGGGGAGAGAGCCTGGGGAGCCTTCGTGTCTGGAAATATTTAAGAGCTGCCTGGAAAAGGCCCAGATCAGCCTTATCTGCCTCTGAAAATGGCCCTTCTTTGAGCAGGGAGTTGGAGAAGAGACCTCCAGTCTTCCTTCCCAGTTAGGGGAAGGTTAGTCTGGTTCTACAAAGCCTGCTGGTTTTACTTCTATATTGGCAGTGGATGCAGGATATCCTGTCACTGTGAATGTTACTCGCTCAGGCTCTACACTATGTGTGACAGAAAACGAAGCAGAGAGATGAACCCAGCAGAGTGGATGTCCTCCTTCCAGAGCAGCGGGACTGAGCACTGCAAACTCTGACACACACTTCATGTTCAAACCACAACAGCCAGTGGAGACCTCGGAAAAACAGAGCTAAGCATATGTACCAGTGTTTAGAGGACCATCCTGTCAGGGAATATTTGCAGGCATTTAGAGCCCATTCAGGCTCCAAGGGAAGTCAGGGGAAGGCGAGCTCTCCATCTGACTGCCTCAGGCCCTGACCTGCCCTAAAGAAGGTCTGCGTAGCACACTGGGCACTGTGGCCTTGACTCAGCTGAGCAATTTGGAGTGTGTGTCTTGCTGAATGGGAGCTTGTGCATCTAGCTGAAATTGCTTTACAGGGCACAGTCCAGTTCCCACTGAAATGCTCGGGAAGCTTTTGCCATGCACTTCAATGTGATCAAATCTATGTCACCCGATCATCCCTTAGGCTGAGGATAAAAATTGCTGCTCTGCTGGTTAAAATCAGAATGGATAGAACAGGGGCTGCCAATAAAAATGTTATAGGGAGATATGTAAGGGAAAAGTCCTTTAGTAAGATTTCCTGCAATATGGGTAGACAGAGAAGAGAAGGAATTAAAAATAAAGAGTTAAAAATATCTTTAGGTGTAGGAAAAGTTGTAGCATCAGGGATAGAACAATGCAAACTTTGATAAGGTGGTCAGCCTAAAAGAGCAGTTTTATACCTCATTTTGATGTTTCCTGACTGATGAGTATGTAAAGACATCATTTTAGTAAGCTTTGACAAAGTTGGTTATATAGCATTTATGTAAGAGACTAATTTCTTCTGTGAGTTTATTTTTTAAGTCTAACTGGTGACTATAGGCATGTGTATAAAAGAAGAAACTTCCTAAATTTAAATTCTTCATCTTTCTTAATTCTGAAATTGTGATAGTGTCTGGCTAATCAGATTTGGATCCCTCTTAGAAACTGTGGGAATATTTCTATACTTGATTGTTAAACTATTGGACAGAAAAACTGCCATTGGAGAGAATAAACTTCTTTTTAAGGTACTAGTAAGTGTGCAAAAGTGCTCAGAGGCTTAGGAGGCAAAGCCTACTTACAGCTAGAAGATTTGGACTCTTAAGAGCTTACAGCACTTTTGAAAATGAGACTTAAATGCTTCTAAGTAATTTGGGCACTACATAAAATCATATCTAATTTCCCTCTTTTTGCTCTGACATCAACACCGATCATAGAATGATTTTTTTTATCTAGTTGATAGCAGAACTGGTTTTATGTGGAGCAAATCCAAGAGAAAGAGATATGTTTCAGAAGTGAATTAAATAATTTAAAAGTGCTTAAGTATGGGAGGCAATACACATCCTTGGTTTCAGTGAAATTAAATGCATTGGTTCTGTAGTAATTATTTCCAAACTGGATGTTGTTCTCAGCTGAATGCTCATCCCTTGGAAACCAATGGAACTGTGTCTGATGGACTTGCTGCAGTAGCAGCCAGAGTCCACGTGGGCTTGCCCACTCTTGCAAATCATTAATTATTCCTCTGTAGCCACAGGAAGGAGGCTAAGGTAACAATGAACAAACACTCCCATGGTTCAAACAGAATAACAAAATCTTATTTGAAATCGAATGATTTTGGAATAGACTTGGCAAGAGGGGTTAAGTACAGGCTTCCTCATCACTTCAATGGATCAGACATATGCTAATCCCATCCTGCCTGAAGCAAGATGTCAACTCTCTTAGAGTGCACTGTTGTCAGGCCCTGGTTTCACACAACTGCTGCTGTGGCTGACAGCAGAAAAGAGCTTTCCTTTCTCCACAAGATCGCAGTGGCACAGCAATTTGTGGGTCAGAAAGAGGCAGCTTTTATCATGGAAGCTCTGCAGTCTGCTATGGCTGTATTGGAGACACTCCTTAAAAGGATCTCAGAGCTGGCTGGCTCTGCTGCCCCTTTGTATTCTCAGCTCTCCAAGAGTTTCTCTGGAAACTCTGCAACATTCAGCTGCCCCTGCCCCATTTCCCATATGTCCTTAGGAACTCCAAGGGAAAACTGGTTCCTTGGGAGGCAGGCTCCATGCTAGATGGGACTTGGGATGTGCAGAGATGCTGAGCAATAGGCAGCAAGTACACAAGGGTGACTGCCAGCTGCTCCAGAGGGCAGGAGAGGTGTCCACAGGCCATGACACCTTCCTTGGCTTCCAGCTGCAGCACCTGGAGCAGAGGCAACCAGGCAGATTGAGGAGTCACAGGATTGTTCATACAGGGGAGCCTGCCCTTAGAGAAGGAGGCATCAGAGCTTTGGCTGGATCAACCTCCAGTCCTGATCCATCACTGGAGCAGACCCCCGACAGCCCAGGCTCCCCAGACATTTAAAATGCAGCTCAGGGAACAAGTATAGCGAACAACAATAAACATGATCATAAAAAAAAATAATATAAACAAATAAAAAAAGAGAAACATTGCGTTTTGTTCACAGTGACGATCCCAGCGGTTCCACAAGCAAGCAAGCCGGGTGTGAAACGGAGGATCCGAAGGAGGCCGGCAGACAGAGTGGCCAGGAAGGCAGGTCCGACACCCTGACGCTAAAAGCCCAGCATGCGGAGCTCCAAGAAGAGCAGGCAGCAGCGGGGTGTTCCCCTCTGGTGCAGAAGGCGAGCCTCCACCACACGGGCTCCCCAGTGAGAGTGCAGCACAGCAAAGGGACGGCCTCGTGTTCCCATGCGGCTGCCTCCGATTATGAGCTCTCTCTTGACCTAAAGAATAAACAGGTACCAAGGCTTCCTCCTCAGGCTGTGGGAGAAGGGGATGGGGTGGGTGGGACTGCATTTGCACTGTGGTGGAAAAACTTTCAGCAAATACATTAGCCTTTTGTTCAGCTAGAGCTTTTGCCCTGCCTAACTGGACCTTTGGGTATGAGAGGCTGACAGAGGAATTAGCTTCCCCACCTCTGACTGAGTCACCCTTTCGCCCAAACATGTTGGTGTCTGCTCCTCATTGCTTGGATTCGGCGGTCCAAAATGGACCTAGAAATGCAGTTGTGAGTGTAGGCTTAGAGATGGGTTGCAGGCAGCCAAGAGCAGCAGCATCCAAGGGGTAGTGCCTTGCTCGCAAGTGTAGCATCTGTAGGGCTCCCAGCTGCTGGTTGTTCCAAATGACCTCCCTCGTGGGAGGGTCTCCAAGAACCATCTTGCCATCTTGGATCATGCAGGGCAGGCCCCCAGCACACTTCTGCATTAGCAAGAGCTTTCAAGGGAAAGTGGGGTTTATTTAATGAGTGTCCTGCATAGCATCTACCACGATGTTTATGCACTGCTGCCACCACTGCCCTCAGTCCAGAGGAGGATGCTGAAGAGGTAGGCAAGTTTATCAGGCTGAGAGAAAATTATTCAGTCCTAGAAGTTGTGAGGACTGCCTTTTGTGCCTGAGACTACAGCCTAGCTCCAGAGCATAAGCATGCCTATCTCTAGCTGCACCTCCCGATGGACTCCCAGCAGGAGACAGTGGGACAGGGGCTGAGAGCAGCTGGCCTCCTCTCCCACAGGTGGAATGTGTCCCCTCCCTCCTCGTCTCTGCAGATTACAGTCCAGGAGAACTGCTGTGCAAAACGGAACCTAAGGCATAATTTGTGCCTTTTCCCTGGGAAGGCAGCTCAACCAGAGGCTGTAGGACATGCAGACCCTATATTCTGTGAAGTGAGGAGGACAAGCAAACACTAGTGACAGCGTCCAGATTATGTTCAGGGGGCAAGTTCAGTGGAAGCTGTGCTATTGCAGCTGAAGGGTCTCAGCTAATGAGGTTTCCACAGAAGAAGCTGCTACTTCTGGGACATCTCTCTACCACTTCCCCCAAGGCACAGATGCTGTCCCTAAACATACATATCAGATCAATGACCCAATAGATTTCTGAGCAGAAGAGACACTTTGGCTCTCTAGCTCTGTCTTTCTCAAAATACTGCATACTTAGACAGAATTCTAGCTTCACACCAGGAAAAAAATAACAGACACTAATTAACTGGCTTTACAAGCTAAAATGACATATCTTCAGGGTGGGCCACATCTTGACTGCTATATATGGGCTTAGCCTCCTCGATAGCCTAGAGCTGATCTGGTTTGTCCTGGGGAGTGTCTGTCCTGTGTTATTTTAGCTTTAAGGTCATGTTGCCATATCACTGTTCTTGCAGCAGAGGCCAGATCTGCCCTGGATGCGTGTGAACAAGAGAGACATGTTTAGCTGATTGTTCATTAATATCTGGTGCCTCGCAGAACTGACCTTGAAGGGACTGAGCCTATCTCCTTGGTGAAACCACTTTTCTCACAGAAAAGGGGCCTTACAAATTGTGTGCCCCTCCAGACTCATGGATGTCTTCAGTGAATTGCCTCAAGCTCTAGAAGGGGGGATTTTCAGGCAGTGAAGAGTACTAATTCTTCCACTCTTGCACTGTAGTATGTGTTTTTATAGGTACTCCTATCAATTTACTGATCAGGTGATTTTCTTAAACAGGAGTAATGGTGATAGGACGTGCACAGCACTGTCCCAGTAGAACCCTACTTATAGCAGAACTTGTAATACAGGAATAGAACTTAGAGTAAGAGGAACAGGTGGAAGGAGACATTTTTAGTCTCACTGCACAATTGAAGTCACATTTACTTTTTCAGAGAGGACTGAGTGCTAGTAAGGAAAGAGGGTAAAGTGCAGCCTCCTCTGCAAGGCTTGGACCAGTGGTTGCCCCTTAGCATAATCCAAGAGAGTTGGTGAGTGGCCTCATGGGCCTCCTTGCTCCCTACCCCATGAAACAGAGAATTCTGACAGTGCACAGAGCAGAAGTACTCTGTGCTGGGAGGCTGGAACAGAGACTCAAGTACTAAAGTTCTCCTGTGCTTAGATTCTATTGTAATGTTGGGAAAATGGAGGGGACCACAGGAAAGAGGAGCATGCTTTCAGTCACACATATTCTTGGGCTGTGCTGAAGAGCAGCCGGCGTCCCACAGATGAAGGAAAACGCTCCATTAACAAATAACCCTTATAGAAATGTCCTTCCATTGTGAGAGGCTGGAGGGAAGGAGAAGCATTAAGAGTGAGTGATAGAGAACATGTATGCTTTATATGTCTTTTTTTTTTTTTTTTTCTAATTTTTTTACGATGAGTACATTACCTTGAATGACTCAGATTCTGTCCCTGAGCCTGATCCTTCTCTGGTTATAACATGATAGCACATCACCATGCTCAGTGGCAACCTGGGTGGAAAATCAGTGCTAACTGAGAATAAGATCAGGCCGTGGTCCCTCCTGGCAGATTTATCAATTTATGGCTATGGGCAACAAAGCCATGGGGCGTGCACCTCAAATGTTTGGCCATATCCAGGCCTGCAGTTTGGCTTGCCTTGACCTTGTTAAATCTCCCTTCATAAGCAATCCCTCATGGCAGTGGATATTTTGCAGCCATTTCTAATTCAGCCACAAGGCCTGAATTGCTCAGAGTGAGTGTTCATACTGAGGCCCAGAAATGTATTAAGCTAATTATTCTTTGAAATCCCCCTGACCCCCCTCCTGCTTTTCCCTTCCTTTGGTGTCGGCTGTCGGATTATTCCCCAGAGAAGAGTAGCTTTAAGTAGGCAATTACTTGTGATTCATGGGGTTTATTAGGAGTGAGAGAAGACCAATCATGTCTGGCCTTTCTCGCCTCTCAGATGGGAAGAGAAGATTCCTCCAGCCATCCAGACATACATCTCCATTACCCATGACTGCTGTGGTGCTAACAGATGCCCTTTCCTCTTCTGGAGAGGAAGAACACAGGCTACAGCTGTGTGAAATCCTTAATTCCTGTGGACTGCCAGTTAGCTCAATCTGACAGCAAATGAGTATGTCTCAGACATCAATAAGCAGCAAATGGCTGGGTTACAGCAAAGAAAAAGAGACAGAGACCCGCTGCTACCAAGCAAGGGTGGGGAGGGCACTTCTCTCTATGGGGATGCTGCATCTGGCTCTGCCAGTCTTCTCAAGCATCCCGTGGACCACATCCAGAACCCAGCCTAGCACCCCCAGTATGCGCTAGAAAACAGACTAGTTGTGGAGCCCTCTCACTTCAGATCTTGTTCTGCTCCTTAATGCCTTAGTCCTTTGGGAGGACTGAGATTATGGACTGCAAAACCTGGTGATTTTTTTTTTTATCAAGGTACTGACAGCTTGCTCTGTTCCTTTAGACTTTTAAAAGGATCTTTCCTCACTAGCTATTGAAGTCTGCCATTTTTGGCACTGTCCTTGCATGAGATAAACTAGCCTTTTACTTCAGATCGGCAATGACATCTCATCTTGGCCTCTAATAAGATCAGAGCATATGAACTTCATGTTTTCAGAATAGCTGTCACCTCCTTGGAAACCACAGATAATTGCAAGGCTCTTGCTTCTGCTTTATTTTGCATTTTACTGGTATTCTGTCCCTCCCATTTGTTCCTCTTTCCCTCCTAACACAATTAGCTCTACTTTTTCATTAATCAGATCATTATTTTAAGTGCTCATGGTCAGTTGTCAGTAATAACTGTCTGGGTTGGGCCTTTGCAGGTTACTGGTTTAATTTACATCTATCTGCATGAGCCTTCCTCCTGAAGGAATGGGCCAAGGGATAGTTCAGTCTCTTTCCAGGCAGGCCAACTTTAAAGATGTGTCAGGAGTGTTGGTTTTATGGCAGGATTTAAGATGTCCTTGTTTATCCAAAAGGCCTGCTGCCAGATCTTGTGGTAAATGACACTGCATCCATGATTATTGTGGGGGTGATTTTTAGCAACATTCATGCAGACCTTTTCCAGGAGGCCAGCAGTGAAAGTATTAGGCAAATGATCTTTAAATTAGGGGTAAGCAGAGCTTTGAGCCAGCTACTTCTGCAACTGTGGTGGCCAACCCCATCACTAAGAAAATTGCTGGTATTTATTAGTGCTGGGTTTTGACGCTTGCCTTGGACAGACAGCAAGCTCAAGGGCAAGGCAGGAAGAAAACAGAAGCCTACCTGATGTTTGAGCACAAAGTAAAGGTCCCTGCTTCATGTCCAGAGAGGGAAATATGAAAGGACGTGCTCCCCATCCCACTCTCTTCCATAAATGCCAGCCTCCCAGTACTTGCTCCACAGCCAGGATACCAGTGCAGGCACAAAATGGCTGGGCTTATGTTGTTCCTCTCCACCTGTCATCTCCCAAGGTTACATTATCTTCCTCTGCTTCCAGAGGAGTTAGCATTGGAAAGATTCCAGAGGTCATTTACACTTCTCAGAGCTGTCAGACCAGGTCCCTTCACGTGTACCTACATCACTCACTGATGGTTTTATCTGTAACATATGTCATGTTGGGAGAAAGAAGAAGGAAGCAGATGACATGGCATGACTCTGTGAGCTGAGGCTCACGCCTCACTCATCTCACTTTGACTGTGAAACCAATTTGCACTTAAACTCAGATCTTGTGGAGCTCAGTTTTTCAAACTGTGAGTACTGAGCCAACAAGGCGTGGTGAGGGACAAGTGGTATGTCCGGGGATGAGGATGCAGTCAGTAAAACTTGTCCTTTGGTTCTGCTAACGAGCTCATATTTAACACATGACTGATGCAGTGAATCCTCTGCTAATTCAGGACTGACTTCACCAGCACTCTCGGTCCTGCCCTTCATCTTTTTTTGGTTTTTCCACATGTGTGCACACACATATTAACACTACAGTCTGCACCTGCACTCTGCCCTGTGGAGTGCCAATGATGTAGAGTTTAGCTCATAGTTCAGCCTAAACCTCAGTGAAGGTAGTCTGAGTTAATTCTTTTTTTTTAAACCCCATCTTCCACCTTTATCTTCACACTCTCCCCCTTGTCCTCTGTCAGTCACTCATTGGAACCAAATCATCTGTCATTCTCCTGGAACTTGCTAGTGAAAGCTCAGCTGCAGAGGAAGAGGGGGGGATTACCAGGAAGTTTAAATTCTAGACTACAGGAACAACCATATATACCTGCTTTGCTGAAGCCGGTTGAGATGGTGTGTGTTGAGGTATTTACATGTGTTTGTCGTTACCAGCTCAGGTAAATCCTCCTTCTACTTGTTTTTAGTATCTTGTCTCAACATTTAAAATTCATATTTTTTTACCTTTCAAAACTGAGCGTCTTTCTTTTTCTGGGTACTTTTCTTTTCATTGCTGGCTGACACCTGAAAACCTCAGATATCAAAAAGGAAGACACTTTGAGATTTCAGAGTGCTTTTTAAAAGACACAAACTCAGAACAAACCCAGCCTCCACTAACTTATATGGAAGTTTATGTTTCTCACTAACTGCTAGATCAAGCAAACATTCTCTGCATTTAAAAATTAAATTTTCTTCCCTTTTTCTGAATGATTTCTCCTTTCACTGAGAGTATTTCCTAAGGTTGCTAAGAAGGGGAGAAGCATTAGTAACACTCAGAGAAAAGAGATAACACTTGACATTACCAGAGCACCGCTAAGCAGGAAGACACAATGCTGGAATGTTGTATTTGCAGTGATGAACTTGCCCTAAAGGCCATCAGAAGTGAGTCTGCAAGAGAAGGGCACCTGCAGGCTCCAGCTTTCATGACTGTCACTCTAGGAAGAGTCAGGATCCCGTTACAACTGTGAGGGAGCTTGTAGTGTTGATGATTTAGCCAGTCATGTCCAAATGGGAACCCTCTGTTGAAATCAAGAGCAGGGCACTGCAGAGAAAAGCTAATTCAGTGTCAGAAGTTCCTTTGACAGTCATTGAAGAGTAATCAGTGTAGGAGGTGGGGCAACAAGAAGCCATCAGGAGGCAATTAGCAAAAACTAACGTCTCTGTTGTCTGTTTTTCAGATCGAAATGCTAGAGCACAAATACGGCGGCCACCTGGTGTCTCGCAGGGCAGCTTGCACCATCCAGACTGCGTTCCGGCAGTACCAGCTCAGCAAGAACTTTGAGAAGATCCGCAACTCCCTGCTGGAGAGTCGCATGCCACGCCGCATCTCCCTGAGGAAAGTCCGCGTCCAGAACTCGGAGAGCTTCTCCGCGGAGAAAGCCCTGGTGGAGGGGTACAACTTTGTGGGCATCCCACTGGTGAGGTCCCCGTCCTTGCCAGCCACCATCAGTGGGGCACTGACTGAGCTGGAGGACTCCTTCACGGAACAAGTTCAGTCCCTGGCCAAATCCATCGATGATGCCCTCAGCACCTGGAGCCTGAAGACCATGTGCTCCCTGCAAGACGGGGGCTCGTACCAGATCAGGGAGACCTTCAGTGCTAGCTCCATGCAGCCAAACCAAGACTTAGAAGCTGAGCTGCAGGATCAGGAGAAGGAGGAAGGTCTCCTGCCAGATACTCTACCCAAGAGCAGCAGCACTCTCATGATGGCTTTTCGAGATGTCACAGTTCAGATTGACAACAAGAACATCTCTGTCTCATCATCTACCTCGGTGTCTATGGCAAACTGTCTCAGCAGCAAGGATCAGGCTGGGCCCTCTCCAGCTACCATGGCTGAAGAAAGCCCAGGAGAAGGCGAGGGAGAAGCCAGTGAACTACCGTCTGCCCCAGAGAGTTTACCTGAGAACAGCCTCACTTCCACCGAGGTGGATGTCAGTACTAATGGCATGGGGGACGGCAGTGCAGAGCCGGATCAGATGGCCATGCAGAAGCTCCAGTTTGATGCAAGCAATGAAGTGGGGCAAAGCAAAGGCTCGGAGTCTGAGAATGCAGACAACTCAGAGCAGCTGAGCAGCAGCAGCACCTCCACTTCAGCCAAGTCAGCCTCTGAGGTGTCCTCAAAAGAAGCCCTGCAGGCCATGATTCTCAGTCTCCCAAGGTACCACTGCGAAAACCCAGCCAGCTGCAAGTCTCCCACACTCTCCACAGATACCATGAGGAAACGCCTTTACCGCATTGGACTGAACCTCTTTAATATGTAAGTGATGCATCCTCTGTCTCCCAGCCTGTGTTACGCCTCATGGGAACAGATGATGGCAGGCCCTTGGTCTAGATTCACCTCCAGGGAAGTTTGTTTGTATTCAAGGGCATGACCATCTGGGTATGCAATGCACAGCACAGGTTGGTGTGGGCCTGATATTTCTGGGTCTGAGAGATTTTAGCCTGCTAGCAGCTGCTAACTTTTCCCAAGGAAAAATTTCTCAGACCCAGAAATATCAGGTCCATAGGTTGGCTTCCCTGAAGCTCTTTCCCTAAAATCTCCCAAGTACTGTCTTTCTCTTCTGCCTAACAGAGGAACAAGCCCATGAGTAGTGCCCATACTCTCACAATTCACTGAACCTTCAGTTCCAGTTACTGTCCATGTGGCATCCACCAGCTGAGCCTGGGATCACTCTGCTCCACACTGCTGCAAAGGAACAAACATAGCTCGAACTGTAAACCCAGCCCTGGTTACTCAACATGGGGCAATTCCACGTAAAGAGAGACAGAGACAGTGGTAGAGCTGAGCTTAGCTAGCCCAGTATGAGTCATAATGACAAAATTACATCTCTGGCTGTCATTTTCCTTCAGATACTTGGGTAGATTTTCACCTGACAGATCAGGTTTTGTCACCTGTCTCTCACGTATCTGAGGTTGATATCCTATGAGAAGACTGTAGGTGTGAAAGCAAGAGCAGAAGAGAGGTTACTATCAGAAGAGGGTAACTCACAGGGTCACACTTGGATTGGCAGAAAGCAGCTGAGCTCCCTTAAGGAGATTTAGATTTGCTTGTTGCCTTTTGATGAGACTTTTCTCATCTAAGCAAGCCATGAGAAGTACTGGGTTTTGCTTTATCATCACACTCTTATATCTCTGTTTCCATCTGAGTCCCCTAATAATGAGGATGTAATGTACCCATACTAGGAGAACGTTTTTTCAAACGTCAGCATGGCCATTTTAGTCAAAGCAAGGACTGATCATTGTGCAGTCCTAGGCAGAAGTTTTTCACAGACAAAGGGGCAATGCACAGGATTTATATATGTGTACCATGGAGGCTGTGGACTCCAGGAGGCAGGGACCATGAAGAGAGGTTTTTAGGGCCTGGTCTCAGAGCACAGGCAGAAGCGCAGTGATGCTAGGTCAGACAGATCTGGGATTCTTACAGAACTGAGAAGGACATATTTCCAGTTCTGAGTACAGGCTGGAGGACAGGAGTAAGGAAAATAACCTGCTAACTCTGGGGAATGACGCCTTTCTTTAATCTCTGAGCAGTATCTAGGGGACATGTGGCCTTGCATTTTTGGAAGGCAATGCTCTGGCTCGGAGCAGGTCTCTAGAAACACATCAATGCAGTGGCACTTTCCCCATCCCTGCTGCACTGTGAGGGAGTAAAATCCCTGGAATGGTGAGTGCTTCATTATGCAGCACTGCTGTAACAGCTCAGAGTGTGTGGGCAGCTCCCTGCGTGGGCAGAGGGAAAGCCAGCAGGACGTGAGGAATCCCGTAGCATTTGCTGGCTCTGCTTAACACCCCTGCAACACCAAAAATGAATAGCGGGGACCAGGCTCAGGAGAGAGCAGAGAAGAGTCATCTGCTGCACATCTGGGTAAAAGCTGCATGCTGCATGACATGGGATACATCTGCAGCTGTTCAGTGGCAGAGATGCTATATTGCTATCAGGATTTTGTGGATAACAAATTGAATCCTGGGAAAAACTGATGAAAGGCTGCTGCTAGTGAAAGAATATTCGCGTTATAGTCTAGGCAGTGCAGGAGGGCTGTCACAGCTGGACTGTTTTATCCTGCACCCTCTGATGGCATTGTGTGCACCATCTCTACTGAAACCTGTGCATCCATGCCAGATTCTTCTGGCCACATTCAGCTCTCAGCTCCTCTGGAGTGGATCCAAAGTGAGTCCAGTGACTTTGGAGTCACAGAGGTGTAACTGAGTTCATCCTCGTGTTGTGAACACCATACTGTCCCTTGCCAAATACCAAAGTGTGCAGGTGGATTATGAATCTCTGTTGCTTAGTTTGACTTGTGTCTCAACCATATCACCTTTGCACCTAGCAGGGAACTCTACCTGTATTCTTCACCGGTGAACCAGGAGGTCTGTGTGATAATAAAGAAGGTGGCCTGAAGAAGAAGGCCTGGGGTTTTCAACATCAGATCTTGCACCTCTCTATTTATAAATTTAATGGGCTGATTGTTCTTACAGGCCTCCCCCCAGGGACGTCACACTGCCCAGGACATTTCTTTTGACATTACAGAGTAAGCAGAAGTATTTGAAGCCCATCTACTTTTTACATGCCTGTGAGGCCCCTGTAAGAGGAGCAGGCCATTCTGCTGAATGCTGATCCCCTTATAGCTAGGCATATGCTGCTCACCCACATACTTCACCACCTGACAGTGTCACAGTCTGTGCCTGTGCATATCATGCATTCACGTGCTCTGAAATCTCATCCTATTCTTTCCTCACCCCAGGAAACTCCTTGAGCAAACTCACTCCTTGAGCTTTGACAAAGAACCTTGAATTTGGATTAATAATGGAAGTATGACATCATTCTGTGAAGTCACCCTCTTACCTCTCTCCACTCACCAGCTCAGAGAACCAAAAATATGTGGCAATCTTCCTGCCATTGCAGTGACTCATTTCAGCACAGTCATCATGACCCTTCAGAGGGGCAGACTGAAATATAGGAGGAAAACGTCCTGCACGATACGCACGTACCATTTGTTCTTGTCTGTGTTGTGAGACAGGCACCACAGAGGCCCACAGCCACTCCCAGGGTACACAGGGGCTTTATAAGTCAGGACAGAAAGATGGGGACAGATGTTTTATCAGAGCCTCTGGCAATAAAACCAGGGGTAATGGTGTTAGACTGAAGGAGGGCCAGTTTCGATTAGATGTAAGGAAGAAGATTTTTACAAGGAAGGTGGTGAAACACTGGCACAGGTTGCTCAGAGAGGTGGTGGATACCTCATCCCTGGAGATATACAAGATCAGGTTGGAGGGATCTCCGAGCAACCTTATCTAGTTGAAAATGTCCCCACTCACTGCCGGAGGGTTGGAGTAGATGGCCTTTAAAGGTCACTGCCAACCCAAACCACTCTGACTCTGTAAGAGCTGTGTGTGCAGGCACAGACACTGGCACGTTAAGAAGCAAAACCCCTCCCACAGCCAGGCAATCAGGCCCACTCAGCACCAGACCTGTTCTCAGAGAGATGCTCACAGCCACAGAGGGAGAAAAGCCCTCTGTTTGGGAGCTGCACACTGCTCCCTCCCTTCTTCTGACAAAGCATTCTCTGGGTGCCTTCTCTCACACACAAAGATTTCTGCCTGAGGGCGTGAATCAATAAAGAAGGGAAGAAAAACACAGCTAAGAGTGAGGGAAGTGTAGGAAGAGATAAGCAAATCTGAGTATGGGATTTCTGTTCAGGCAGCCAACATCAAGCTCAGGTAAGGAAGGTAAAAAAGTATCACTCAACAATGAATGTTGAAAATGTATGAAAAATATATATATTTTTTAACAGGAAAATTGTGCACTTTTGGTTATCCCCCTTGGAGTCTTGAGCCTCGTTTGCCCATAGACCATGTTAGCAATGTCTCCTAAGTGTTTTCACAAAGGAAAGAGCCTTTGACTCTGGAGCGGTTGGATGGCAGAGGAGTCACTAAAGAGGTGTGGTACAATGCAGCAGGATCCTTCGTGGCAGTGGGCACAGCAAGGTCCTATGACATCTTTTTGTCCTCACCAGCAGCTAGGGGGGCACACAGCAAGTCACTTTTCCACACCCCAACCAGTCCCATTCCTGACACACACGTGAACTCATAGGAGCCCAGCCACTTACAAAGGGCTGCACGCCATGGGTTGAGCCAGAGCAAACAATGCCTCCACTGTGCCAACTCACCATGTCTCTGTCCTTGCCTTCCAGAAACCCAGACAAAGGGATCCAGTTCCTGATCTCCCGAGGCTTCATCCCAGACACCCCCATCGGGGTGGCACACTTTCTGCTGCAGCGGAAGGGCCTCAGCCGCCAGATGATTGGGGAATTCCTGGGCAACAGCAAGAAGCAGTTCAACAGGGATGTCCTGGAGTAAGTGTGGAAATCTTTTCCCCTCCTCCCTGCACTCTAAAGGAGTTGCCAGCTGACTCTGCCCCTGGCTGCACCAGCAAGCACTTTGTTGTCCTCCATGCCCCTCCACCCCCACTCTTCAGGAACTTCACCATTGCCAGTCCCTATCTGGCATCCCTCAACACATTTCCCAGCTATGTGTTTCACCCTTCATATCATCAGTTCTTTCATTTCAGTACCTCTTCAGGAGGCCTGTGGTCACCTAGCAGGGGCTCAGCACTGTCAGGTGGTAGAACTAGTGATGCTGGCAAGTTTGGGGGCTGCGAAACTCTTTGGCTGGGGTCTCATCCCATCCATATAAGTACCTCTGATGCCTTCTGGGACGTACTAAGAGAAGCAGAGGAGGAAAAATATCTGCTTCCTGCTGTGAGACCAGCAGGGAGAAGTGAATTCTGGCTACATACTCAGTTCTCTTTCTGTCCAGGTTGGAAATTGGTGGCCCTTTGAGTTTGTCCAACTGCATTACAAGGATAGTTACAAAGTCCTGTTTGTGGTGATGAGGAGGCCTGCATATGAAAACATGCTACTAAGGGCTCGTCATTGCCAGAGCAGCCACAGAGCACTGAGGAACATCCCCACTCCAAAATCTCCAATGAGCTGAGCTTCCCCTTTTCAGAACAAAATCTCCTTCTGTTCAGTGGCTGCCTTTGCTGGATTGTTACCTTCAATTCTCTCATTGTGACCCTTTTCTGGTCACAAGCCATGCACCTCTCAGCCTACATCTCTCTCTGGAGATCTTTCAAGTCTAGCTCATTCAGAGACCCATTTCAAGGCATGACCAGCACTCAGCTGCATCTTTCTTTTATTATGCAGAAGCACAACTCTAAGTGAGAACTGCCTTTCCATTAGGCAGGAAGTCCTTTGCAATGGGTTCTTTATTACATTCTCCCATTCTCCAAAATGTTCTCTATTTCCCTTGAATTTTGCAGTGGTTTCTCTTAAACCAAACCACACAGAAACTCCAAATCCCATCCACATACCACTTCTACTCCAGACAAAGACTGGAGGATGCCAAAGTTCAAGAGCCAAATCTAGGCCTAAATTTTAAAATTAATTCCAGCTGCAATTGCTGCTTCTTATTGCTGCAGGTACCTACTTGACCTTTTGTCCATCTCTTTTTTAAATATACTGTAAAAGTATTGATTTGTCCAGCAACAAGACACATGTGCTGTCCAGTCTCTTCATGCTGAGAACTACAATTAAAAGTAATTGCCCCTTTTTGTCCAGTAAGTATTGTGTGGGCTGCTTTCCCTGATAGATAATCTGCTCAAATCCAAACCTAGCCTCTGCATGCATAGGGAAATATTGCAACAACAATAAGCTGACAGTTCTTGTAATCCTAAATTTGGTGTCATCCCTGCAAATGACCATGTTCCTCTGCCTCACATGGGACTGCAAACTCAGTGTCAGCAGCTCCTGGGAACAGTCCCTATTGCACAGCCTGGTGTCAGCCTCCCAGCCTCAGTACCCAGGAGCTGCTACGTTGGGGTTGCCTGTCCTGTTTCTGCACGGGGCATGGGGGCCATTGGAGCAGGTGGCCCTACTCGGTCACGCTCATTTCTCAAAGTTTCCACTGCCCCTCTCATGGTAACACTCCAAATGTTCAGTGAAAGAGTGACCTTGCCCATCCTATTTACATCTGTAGAAACAAGACTCAAAGATGGGGACTCAAGATATTGAGGTTGTGTGTACATGGATACATCTTGGGCACAGACTGTGTGTTCCTGAACATGTACCAAACAACTGGGTCTGAGTTCAGGGTTCAAACCTGTGTCTGATCTCTCCAGGCAACAAGATGATATGCTTGCACTAACAATCTGTGCTGCCACCCCCTCTTCACAATAAATGGCTGATTCGTCTTCCTTGAAGGCAAAGATAAAAGTACACTTAAAATATATGCAGAATGTTCTAAAACAGGAAGGAAAAAACATGCACATTCAGCTGGTTGTAGCTGTGCCATTTGAAAGTACTTCCTGTGCCAGTTCTGAGCTTAGGGGTGTAGTTGAACATGGTTGGTGGGTTTTGCAAGCAAATTTTTCATCAGCTGCTCATGAGAGCTGGATGGGCAATGGCCGCACACCCGGCAGTGTGCCATGCATGGAAACAAGGCATTGAAAGGAGAAATCATGGCCCAGAATTATAGTCCTGGATATTTTTCCTGTCCATGCCACAGAAATAAGAGGGCTGGCAGTGCAGCCTAGCATGCTGGCATTTCCAGCGCACTGTATCTCAAGGGCTGGTCACAACTTACGAGCTTGTTTCTATGGGAACAAGAGGCAGATCAAAGATCTTTTGGCATTTTTGAACTGTCTAAGACCTTGTCTGGTTCTCATTCCCCATCCAACTCCCATCAAACTAGATGGGAGGGAACACTAACACAGGTTGGGAGAATAGACTCTGCAAGGGCTGTCTTGCTGTCCCCACATCCACCCACGCTTAGCAATGTTAAAGTACATGGTATTCGCTGGAGAGCATGCAGCAGACAGGAGAAGAAGCTCATACAGTAGCTTTTGCACAATTTGCCCAATACCAGAGTCATTATTGTGGCCCAAATGGGCAGAAGAACAGGCACTTAGTCCTGCTGGGGAGGTCAAATGCCCAGGCAGGGTGGCCATGAGCAGGCAGTAGTGCTTGCACAGGTTCTGATCACCTGCAGTGAGCAAGCCTGTATGCAGGCAGAGATGACTGTGCTCTTTCACATCCCAAACCTGACCCTGGAGCCTCCTCTACCTCCCAAAAGCAATTTCAATTATTGATGCCACTTCCTGTGTTAGTTTAGCTTTTGCTCAATGTGAAAACTTATGTTGCAATTGTGTATTGTAAGCAATGTTTCTATTGCAGCCAGGTTGAATTAACCCAGCTGCATGAATAAATAATAGGACAGCTTTTAAAACATCTGCAAAAGTGTCAGCCTCCCCTGTGCATTTGGAGGCAGGGCTGCCCAGGTTACAAACTCCAGACTCAGCTGTAATGTCCAGCTATAAGTCTGTACTCTGCAGAGTCCTCTTGGCTTCTGCAGGTGTTGAAGCTGTGCTGGCTGACAGACAAGCCAACCTCTGCCTGTTCCTGCTGTCAAACAGCAGAGCTCAGGAGTGCAGAGTGGCATTTGGCTCTGGGAAGACAATCCCACCTTACTGTACCACCTAGTAAATGTAAAATTCCAGAGAAGTGCTATGCTGGTTGCAAAGCCTTTTATGTAAAAGGGCACGGGTTTAGGTGAGGTAAGCATTTTATGAGGATTGAGCACTTTGGTGTGCTATTTTGCCTTCCCACACCTTCATGCCAAGTACTTAAATGCCCTAAAATTATAATCTCCTTTCCGTCTTCCTGCTCTTACCTTTCAACCTTTATCTAATTTTCGTGGAACACAGAAAAGGTGTCTGGATAATTCACAAGTAGTTCTCTACGCTAGCCAGAGGAACAACAGAGAGAGCAGGAGATTTTCAAGTTTCTGACTAGAACTGACACACATGCATTGATAACACTGAACCACCAAGTTCTGTCTCTGTAGGAAGATGCAGTATATCATTTTCTTGTTTAGAAAAGACTTCAGTATTTAAAACTAGGATTTATCTCACCTGTTGTTGGCCACCACCAAATTTAGTGTCTTCTAGAAATTCATGAATTCTTTTTGTCAATGGAGAGACACAGGGCCCTCAAGAGTGTTGTTTTTCTCAGTGTGCTGGTTTAGTCTGGATGTGCAGCTTTTAGGCATTTTGTCTTACAGAGCATAAATCCCACTTGTAACCTATTTTAAACATTCCACAGAATAACCATTCACTGTGATCAGCATCCCACAGTAAGATCCAAGAATCTCCTTCCGCTGGCTGTCCTGCAGCCAGTGAGAGGGAGTCACTGGGGATCTGCCCCAGGGTTTCAGTGTCTACTAGTCCAGGGAATACAGCTGGAGAGAGGTAGTCTGGCCCATTAAAGGACCCATGTGGTACTGAGAAGTTTTAATCAAATCTATTTGTCAAGTACTGCAGAAAAAAAATTCTGTTGGTTTGAAAAAGTCAGGCTCAAGGCATTAGTTTTTATATGAGACACATCATCATTCTTGCATCCTTTCTTCATTCTGTGTTTATTTGTTGCTTTTGCTCTCCTTTCTTCATACCTTCCTCACTTTAGTCCATTCTTCCCCTCCACTTGTTCCTGACTCAGGAATTGCTTCCATTTATAGTTCATTCATGAACAAGATAATGTGAGTGATTTCATGAATGGAGTGAGCTGTGCTGGTACTGGATGGTTTGTGTTCAGCTCGTGGGACTTGGAAGTGCAGATGTGGCTGTCCTGGTGCACTTGCTGTCAGAGATGGGCAGAGATTCCAGCAGAGGAGTTGAGCTGAGTTGGGGTCTGGTTGCTGTAAAGAGTGGAAGTTGCTGCTGGAGACATTCTCCCTGTGGGTGAGCAGGTCTCCTGTCTGTCAAGCCTGTGTTGTCTTCTCTTTCTGTCATGGAAAGTCAGGGAGAGAAAAGCTACTCTTAGTAAGTGCAGAGCTGGGAGCCCAGAAAAGGGACTGTCTCAAAGAAGAGTTAGGTTCCTCTTGGACAGACAGAATGGACTTGTCAGGTTAGCCCAAACTAGCCTTCTTGCTCCTTCTCACTGAGGATAGTACAGAGGGTTCAGTAAGGGACTTGTGTCACAGTCAGTTCTGACCTCCTGCTGCAAACGGGGCTGTAGCACACACCAAACGTGAGTGAGAACAGCCTTCCCACGCCAGACCTGTACAGGCTGAAGGTGCAGCTTGAGTCTGCCTAGTCCCCAGGGAAGCTCAGGAAGGAGTAGATTCCCAAGTAAGTAGCCATGTGAACTACCAAGAACCATGGGAGGGTGAGTGGCATGACAGCCCCAGGGAAAAACAGGCAATACATGTCCTGTAGCATTTTCCAGAAAGGGAAGGCTGGTGCCGGCCATGGTCTCCATTGTAGAGACTGTCCTTCCCAAGAGAGAGTGGAGGGCAGGCCTGCGACATTACCTGTGCTCACTGGTGCATGCAATCGGGGAGTCCTACTAAATTTTCTTTCTGTTCAGTTCGCACGTGCAGGGCAGTCCCTTCCAGAGAGCTGAGCTCTTCTACAATTCACCCAAATCCTGATTCACCTTCAGAAAGCTTTGTAGAATTAGGGAGGCTGGGAAAAGGAATGGTTTTTATTAGTATCTTTGTGCCTTGTGATTTCAAACTTTCCACCTGGCTGCCTCCCCCCTTGCTCCCTCCCTGAGTGGAGGCTGCATGTTCATTACAAATGCTTTTAGCTGCATCCCAGCTCCTGCTGCATTGTCACCTGAGCGGAAAAGCTGGAAAATAGGTCATTACACTTGGGTGAGCAGATCCCAGCCCCACAAGATACAGCTGCTTCCTGCCTTCACTGAACCCTTTTGCCACAGGCTTTTTTGCCATGCTTAGCCCTGTGCTAAATCCTCACAGCTCTTCTGCCATTATGACCACCCACTTCTGCAGGGATCTTTTCCCTGTAGCCTAGGAGGCTACAGCAGAGACAATAGCTAAGCATAATAATCCATCTAGGAGCCCACTCTTTGGTCCTGGAACCTGGTGTGGAATTCTCTGCTTGTTGTTGTGAGGTGCCTCAGAGCAGATCAAGCTCCTTATGTACACAGAGTCCTCAACCCCCACCACCTTGTTTAAGAGGCAGGCAGCCAGCACTTTTCCTGCTCACTTCAACAAAGTCATATCCTTGCAGACAGTGGGCTAAATGAATCTCTGGACGCACTGTGAGATCAGTTGGTGTGGCTTGTTGCAAGTTCATGGGCAGGAAGGAGTTGAAACATGAGATTTTGTAAGGTGATTACTGTGTCTCTGTATCATCATCCCTCAAGCCTCCTGGCGGTCCTGGAATAGGCATCTCACAGGTGTCCAGCTGTTTGTGGAAAAACGAACTCAGCACTGGCTTTGGCATGTGCACATAAGCTGTTGGTTTATTCCTTGGATGCAGAGAGCCACCTGCTCTCATATCCTCTGTCAGCTTCCATGGTCTCTAGCTTGGAAAGAAAAGACCTCCTTGCTCTGGTTTTCATGAAGAAAAGTTGTGCTGCATTTCAGGGGATGTCTGACACAGTTACCAGAGCACATTTGGAAAGTTAGTGCAAGTCTGTGCAGGAATCTGAAGTCAGGGAAGGCTGCAAAACTTCCAGCTGTCTAGAAGAGGAGCAGGAACACAGCAGACCCATAGCACAAGGCTGTTTGGCTCTGAAGGACTTTGCTGTGTCAAATTTGCACACAAAAATATCAGACAAGTCTGATGCACCCTTCTTTCTGCCTGTCTAGCAGCAGAAATAGCAGCTTGGTACCTGATGGCTCCTCTAGGAGCTGTTCTTCAGACCTTTGGCACAGGATTTGGCAGATAAATCAAATCACAGGCTGACTTTGCTTGAATGAAACATTATTCCTAACCTGTCTTTTCTGCCTGGCCAACTTTTCTCAGTAAGCAGGACAGGGGACACTGTTCTTTGGGCTGAAGAGACACCCAGGAGGTAGAATTTACAAAGTAAACCTGCATCAGTCAGTCTGTGAGAGAAACTCTCATAGGAGAATCTGAGCATAACCCATGTAGCAATGCCTGTTTGAGTTTGAAGAGAGCTACGAACAGTTGCCTAGTCCTGCTTGTCCTACTTGTCCTAATGAAGGCTTAATGCTTTCTGTATTAAGGGCATTGACTTTGTTACTTGAGATTCGTACACAAATGGGAGGATGTGTTAAGGGCAGCCTGTGTGGAGGGGGAAAGACTGATCAAAGAGGGAAGGAGTAAGCAAAAGATAGATGATTTAATGGTGGTGGATAGGGGTTACTAGGGTGACCTTAGCAGGTGACCCTGTGGTGTGCAAGGATTCAGTGTTCACGTGTCTGGAAGCAGACAATAGCAGCAAAATCACAGGGGTCGGTGCTGAGAAACATTGCACACTGGAAAGGAGTAAAAAATAATAACAAAAGCTCGAGTGCAGAGGTGGTTGCAGCTGTGAACACAAGAATGACTAACAAGAGGAAATCTGTTCTTACTATCAAAGATAAATTCCAAGAAGCAGAATGCCTTGATGTTAACTCAAGGGACTGAGTATAAGTATGAGAAAAATAAAAATAAAAAAGGAAAGAGGCAGTAGAGGAAGTTTTTCTTATTGCCAAGTGTTTCTGCAGTCCACCTCTTGGAGAGATAAAAAATATTTCATGGAAGATTTCCTTTGAGAGCAGTCCCTTTGATTCTCTTCCCTTGCTCCCTATTTGTTTCTGAATTTCGATTATATGGACTTCGTGCAGAGAAAGAGCCCACAATGCCTAGCTGAGGTTGTAACAAGTCCTGCCTCGGAAGATACAAAGCACTTTATGTTCAGTCAGAGCTCTTGGTAAGTTATTCTGCGGGTGTCACCCCAGCTAAATGATGCTAACTCCTGAATCAATAAGGCGACGGAGGAATGCAGAGACATGTCTGAGCATTTGAACCCTCTCCCTCACCCATTTGAGGCATTGTGCCACAGATTTTTATTCTAGCAAGGCTGCACATGGCACTCAACAGCTTAGTTCATAAACCACTTCCCAACAACCCGCAGCAAACTGCGGCACTTAGAAACGACCAACAGACACACCTGCAGTTTATCTCAGAAAGGAAGAAGAAACTGGTAACAGCACATCCCTTGATTAGCAGAGGTTTCTTTGGCAAAATTTCCAGATAATCCTAGGCAACAGAAGGATCCAGAAGGGAGCTAATCCCTTCCTCCTTTTTCTTTTTCCCCTGTACCACTCCTCATAAAGTCCCAGACAACCTGTCTTGGGGAAATTTTCCTCCTTAAAAACCTTAAATTTGGGATCAGTATATCTTTACCAGATGACAAAGCAACCCAAACACAATACAAAGGATTAAATAAAGGGGTTAAGGGGCTAATAAAAGTAGCATTCAAAGTACAGAGAAGCAGAAAATATTAAGTTCTTGAATTTTTAATGCACTTGTAATGTCAAGATGGTCCCATTAGCAAATTAGAAACTTTATATTTAAGGAAGGTTTAAAGAAAATGGGATTTCGGCACCTGTGGTTTTCTTCATTTGTCAGACAGAATTTCAGTTTTGAAAATTTCTTTTGGGAAAGAACAATGACAATCAGGAAGGTAAATTGTACATACCAAAGTCAGTGGAAAGCATATTAATTCAATGTCTGTCTTTGTTAGAATAACTAGTTTTCTAGATGGGACATGCAGAACATAATGCTAGACTTCAGCAAAGCTTTGGACATGAGAAATTTTTTGTTGAGAGTGGAAGAGAGAGAAATTAGCAGAGGAATCATAAACAGGGGAGCAAATTGGCTGATACAGATATTAGTGCCTACATACTCTGCCGAAATGGGAAGCTGGGCCTAAGGGACATTATGAACAGGGGTTTCTGAGTCTAGTCTTTTGATTAATGCTTGCAATAATGACCTGAGCACAAAAGGTAGGAATATGCTAACAGAATGGGCTGATGCCACATGGGAAAGGTGTTGTCATTACAAGTGACTAAAATATCATGCAGTAAGAACAAGTAGATTATTTGACTAATACAGAGAGCAAGAACTGTAGTGGTAGGTTTTGGAGACTAACAACAGGGCCTCTGTAAGATGAGAATACTTTAGTGGGAAATAAGAGAGGTGTCATCCCCTTCTTGGGGTACCTAAATTGGCCATGAATTTCCAGTGGGCAGTGAATCACATCAAAACACAAAGTGACACCAGATGAGCAGGTAATGTTGCACGTCATATCTGTACAACGGCTTCCATTTCTATTTTCTCTGAGCTGATTCTGGCCTTACTGATATTGATGCAGGTATCTAAATATCTATGTCAATATAGATGTCTCTATATCTATCTAGATACACGTAAGTATCAGTACATATATATACACAGACTTTCTCTGTACATCCATATGTGAATGTATACGCTGTCTATGGTGTGATATGTGTAAGCCAGGGTGTATACATACACACATGCATATATAAATATATAATAAAGCACAAGAATTGCTCACCTGCTGTAGAATGCAGGAACCACTTGAATGAAATCACTGCCTGTGGTAAGCAGGATCCAGGAAGTCAGAGAGATGTCTCAGGGCCTCTCCCAAGAGATTTCCCTTGGGAACTGGGCTTCAGTAGCACAGCCTGGTGTCACCCACGGGAGGATGTTCTGATGAAGGCTGTGTACCCCTCTCACAGCTGTGTGGTGGACGAGATGGACTTCTCAGGCATGGAGCTGGACGAAGCCCTGCGGAAATTCCAGGCCCACATCCGCGTGCAGGGGGAGGCGCAGAAGGTGGAGCGGCTCATTGAGGCTTTCAGGTATGAGAAGGAGACCTGCAGCCCCACTGCTGCAACCAGGGGAAGCAGGGAACACAACACACCCAAGGCAAAAAACCAGCAGTCACGGAGAGAAATGTCCACAGACTTCCCTTCCAAAGAGAGGGATCATGGAGGGGCTCCTGAAGGATGGATTCCTCTGTGCCACTGCTGCGTCACAGCTGTGGCCATGTCAGATATTCAGTGGCATGAAGGGTACCAGGGGCCAGAGTGAGGAAGGTAAATTGTACATACCAAAGTCAGTGGAAAGTAGATTATGACATGGCTGCCAGCAAGGGATTCCCTGTTCATTGGTGACTCACAGGAGGAGAAGCAGAGGGGCTTGCAGGGCTGCTGGGTTCTCCCTTGGTGCATCCAGAGGAGTGCTTTGTGCTTAGCAAGGCAGGCTGGAGCAGACACCTCCTGTATTACACTTATTACTGACACACTCCGAGTAGTCCTCTCCAGTCTCACTTGCTTTTTTGGTTCCTGAAGACAAGAAAGCTGAAGTTTCAGTGGTGTACTTCAGCCATTGGTGGGGAAATTTGCCTTCAGAGAGCAGTGGGTTCCTTCTCTTATGTGTGAGAAGTGGAGTGAAAGGAGAAATGTGCTCTGCTTGTGATGAAGCCATTGCCAAGCTGGTGCAGAAGGCTTCCATGTTCCATGTTAAGTGTGTGCATCCCTCCTGCTGCAGCCAGAGGTACTGCATGTGTAACCCAGACGTGGTCCAGCAGTTTCACAACCCGGACACCATCTTCATCTTGGCCTTTGCAATCATCCTCCTCAACACAGACATGTACAGCCCCAACATCAAGCCTGACAGGAAGATGATGCTGGAGGACTTCATTCGCAATCTGAGAGGTGAGAGTCCTGCTTTCCTGCTTTGATTTTTTTTTTCCCTCTTGCTTTTCTAAATTCTGCCTAGATGAAGGCAGGAAAAACCTAGTGGAACTGCCTTTCTCCAGGTCTCCTGCTGCTTGCCTGTGAGCCAGACATGGAAGGTCCTTTGAGATAACTTCTAGGGTGCTGGGGGAGGGAAATTCTAATTAGCTTTGTTTTCTGCAGAAAGCTGTCCAGCCATCTCAGAAACCAACCATTTTCCTTTGAGAGATAACTTCATCTTTTAAGATATCTCATTGCTTGGAAACAGTCCATTGTATTACATTTTCCTGTTGTTCAGCTCCATCCTTCTTAGACCCTGCTGTGTTGTGCTAAACAAGCCCTACTTGCTGCTTTGAATATATGAACGCATACATTTTCCTTTTAATCAGGCTAAATCTTCTCCTTCTTAATTGCCTGCAATTACTTATAGTAACTGTAGGCATGACAGAGTTCATGCATACATTACCTCTTTGCAATTTCTGATACAATCAGTTCCCAAATCAATTTTCTTCTATTTTCAAGGTCAGTCCTTTCCATCCTGGTACTAGGTTGTTAAAAGCACTTTTTCATATGAATATGTGGTCACAACATACTAATATATCGAGCTACCACCTTGTTCTTATTTTCAGATCTACTAATGCAGCTTAGTATTGTTTGGCCTTTTTGACATCATGTCTAGACAAATCATTGTCTAATTTCCCAGCCATATTCACTCCTAGGTCATCTTAGGTCAGCCATTTTCCAAGTTTCTCTTACTGCATATCTGCAATTCAGATAAAGCTCCCTCAAAGTTTTTCCAGTGTAAATTCCTGTCTTCTCTGAAGATTTTGTATTTTTCTGGGTTCTCTTGACTTGTTTCTTTGTCCTGATTGCTGTTCAGAACGTGTCATCTCAGCCTCCCACACCTTCCACAATTTGTCACCCGCTTCAGACTGGTATAATATGACACTGAGGCCCTCTTTCAAGTTAATTCCACAGATACTGAATGGGGCTGCTACCTGCCATCATCCCCTTTAGTATTACAATTGATAGCACTAACAAAAGAGGGGTTTTTTCTAATGTTAATTTACACTTAGAGTTGCCTGAAAATCTGTCAGTTCACACCACAATGAATTAAATCAGCATGAAGATCACTCACCTCCAGTGTACAAGACACCAGAACTCATTAGAGCGAGTGAATGTCACCCCATCACAGACAAGGAGAGACGACACTTCAATACAGACTTACCTGCAGGTCAATGTCCAGGCCAGCAGCTTCAGGAGCCCATGTTTGAAATGCCATTTGGGATACATCTGCAGGGATGTAGGTAAGGGAGCCAGGACATCTCAATGCCTTTCCAGTTCTCAGCAGTTCCACAACTGCATCACTCAGGATAATACATCTCAGACCAGGGAGCTAGAGGGGATGCAGAGAAAATCAATATAAAATGACTGGAGGAATTCAGTTTGGAGGAAAGTCTGGCAGCTTGGTTTGCAGTGTTTGACTCAGGGAAGGGTGAAAAAACCTTTTCTGCCAGGCTCTGAAGGGTCAGACAGCAAAATCTGGAGAATTATCTAAGAAGATGTAAAAGATGAAAGGGGCAGGGTCAAGGCAGAGATCTCACAAACAGAATAGCAGGGAAGTGTTATTCCTAGGAGAAAACATAGAAGGAAAATGGTGGAGTTCACCAAGCAGACAAGGAGAGCTGATGCTTGCATTGGCAGGAAGAGCTGCTGAATCCCATCATAGGCCTTCTCCACATCTAGCACTTCTGATGATACAAAATCAATGCAGGGGTTGCTGCTGAGTGGCCCAAGATATATGAATGTGAAATTGTGGCTATAAAACCTTAGGGAACACATGGAAAGGAGCCACCATGCAGAGCAGTGGAATAATGAAATCAACTGCATTGGCCTTAGAGATGTCAGCCTCTCCTGCTGGTGCATTAGATGCATTAGAGAAACAGAGGAGACAGCCTAAAGTGAAGTATTGCTATTCCCCTTCATTGTTCCCAGCACTGCACAGTGCAGAGACAGTAGTGACCTGCCAGGGACCACGGGTTCTTCCCTTTGCTTTTCTCTCTGACTGGCCTGCTCAATATTTTCTGTGTTTGGCAGGGGTGGATGACGGTGCTGACATCCCTCGGGAATTGGTGGTGGGGATCTATGAGAGGATCCAGCAGAAAGAGCTAAAATCTAATGAGGACCATGTAACTTATGTCACCAAAGTGGAGAAGTCCATAGTTGGAATGAAAACGGTGAGCACCCATAACCCCACTGGCACGCACTCAGCCCCTCTGTCCCCCACCTTTCTCCCTGCCTTCTTTTCTGTGTTTTTCCTCTATGCCTTTCTTCTCTTATGTAATACTTTCCTTGCTTGTCTCTACAAATTTACTCCTCTTTCTCCAAACTCTTTATTCCTGCTATCTCATTCTTTCCTAATTTTGAGGGATCTCCTTGGCCGACATTTAGAGCATCTAGTGCAGTAACTGTTTGCCCATGAATTTTACTGCAGGTCCTGCCTGCCAGTGCTCAACTGACAGCTCTGCAGTGTTTCAAACTTTCAGGCCTTTTAAGGGTGTACGAAGTGAAAGGCAAAGTGATAGAAAACAGTTCTATCCATCTGTCTCTAATGAGTTCCCTAAAAATTGCTGGGGTTAAGAGTTCCCCAAATGCAGACAGCTTCTTCGGCAGTAACCAATCTGTAGTGCAAAAATGTACATACTGTTTATCCAAAACAAAGCAGAATGACTTCTCAAAGCCCAGGAAACCTGCAGATGAGATGTCCAGTGGGGTGAGAGAGGATAAGCAGTGACCCAAGGATCGGAGCCAGAGGTAGGATGTCTGAGCAAGAAGGTTGCACTCAGCCTGCCTTCTGATTTACCCGGATCACAAAGGCTTTCTCTGTTACTGCACCAGCAGGAAAACTGATGGCAAGGAGTGGTGGTGAGGAGGTGATTTGTCTGGGCAGAGTGCGTGGAACTGTGTCACTGGGCAGGGCTGTGCAGCCTGAGGGTGGGGGAGACCCACAGAGGCCCCTCCTTCATCCCCTGCATGCCCTGGTGTGCTCTCTGCAGGTCCTGTCGGTGCCCCACCGCCGGCTGGTGTGCTGCAGCCGCCTGTACGAAGTGACTGATGTGAACAAAGTGCAGAAGCAGGCAGCTCACCAAAGGGAAGTTTTCCTCTTCAATGACCTCCTGGTGGTGAGTGTGCTTTGGCAATTAGGCACTGTGGTAATAAAACCTGCCCTGGTTTCTGTAAGGAAATCTAAAACCAGTCCACAACATCCATTTTCCCTCTGTTCAAAGGACAGCTCCCAGTTCATCAACATTGTAAGACACAGCTCTGGACCCCTGACTGTTAAAAACCTACTAAATCTAAAACTCCAGTAACCCTTGAAAAAACAAACTGTCATATGCGACAGCCATCCAAGCAATGTCATTGCTCTGTCTCTCATGTTTTTGCCAGCAGGGAGGTTCATTTCATGAAAGGGAAGTTCATTTATTTGTCTGTTTTTACTATAGTAGACAGAGATCTCTCGTGCACTTTGAATCTTTCCTTCCTGACACTTTAAAATCACTGCCTAATAACATGGAAAAGGCTGTAGCAGGCTAGATAATACTTGCCAGACCCCCAAATGTGTAGAGTATTTTTGAATGTGTCCAGCCCCAGCAACGGAATTAGGCAGGTACAGGGGAGCAGAGTTACACTGAGACTGGAAGGAGGCCAAACAAAATGGAAGTTTGCTGAATTTAATGGCAAAGTGAAACTGTGTTTGCAGCAGACGCAAGACTAAACCCAAACCCTTTTGTAAAAAGAGAGGATGAGAGAGCTTTACCCACCTATTTCTCTGCAGCCATTTGCACAGCTGTGACCTGGGGAGAGGGTCTGCCCCTTGCTATCCCTCTACTCCATGGGATAAACCAGATCCATAAGAACTAGTGCTGAGGTACAAGGGCAGCACAGCATTCTCATATGCTCTTGTTCCCAGCTCTAAGGTATTTATGACAGGCTTCCCTTTGCCTTTTGATCTGTTCCCTGGTGAAGAGAATCACTCTTTCTAAGCCAGAAATGTGGTAGTCAAGAAGCCAGCACCTCTGGAAGAGAGCTGAATGGGCCCAGGGCGATGCCTACAGGATTCCAGAAGTGTTGTTACAAGTGCAGCATTCCAGGCAGCTCTCTGGCAACGAGCTGGTCATTCACCAAACATTCCTCCCATCTACACTTAACAGAGCTTGCAGAAAGCTTTTTTGCTTTGAGCAGTTTGCATCGTTCTTGCCTCACTGTTCCTCAGCACCGATGATGCTTCTCTCCCTCCAACAGATCCTCAAGCTTTGTCCGAAGAAGAAAAGCTCCTCAACATACACATTTTGCAAGTCAGTCGGCCTGCTAGGGATGCAGTTCCATCTCTTTGAGAATGAGTGTAAGTCTACTGCTCCTGGGTTTCCTGGAGGGGTTTGGCAGGGAAAAGGAGAAGGAGGGAGGGGGCTGTGTGAGTTTGCATTAGGAGAGAGATTCTATCAGAATTAAAAGTGGAGGAGAAAAAACTGAGGCTTGGTGCCAAGGAGATCACTCTTCAGGTACACTGTGATGAGAAGAAGCTCCTGGTACCTTTCCTAGGTCTGAGCATCTGCAGAAGGGCCTCATTGAAGGATCTGGCTTGTCATGGTGGCAGGGACAACACCAGTGGTGAAGACGTATACATCCTACTGAGCTCCCAGAAGCCAACTGTAGGTGCGGAATCTTGTTGACAGAAGTACTGCTGCCAGCTTTAGCCTCTGTCCCCTCAGGCCCAAAGTCACAACCCTCACAGCTGCCTTTAATGCTGACAGAGGCTCAGGTGCTGCTGCTGCCTCCCTGCACGGTGCCATGCTGTGCTGAGAGCTTCCCAAGGCAGAGGCAGAGCCCTTGGAACAGCACCCACTAAAGCATGGCGGGAGGCCAGGCCTAGTCAGCCTGACCTTGATGGTCTGGGAATAGAGCCATGATGTGTCATGACTGGGGCTGGTTGTGCCGGGGAGGAGTTCCAGAAACAGGCAGGCTTCCTGCTGGCACAGGCAGAGGGGCAGCACAGCAGACCCAGGCAAGTATGTCTGATGCCCCTGGGGCTTTGTGAGCACATGGAGAACATGCTGCAAGGAAGGCAAAATGTAGCAGCACTGTGGCTATACTAAGTTTTTTCCATCCCTCCTCTACTCCACCAGCAGTGTGAGTCACTCTCCCAAACACCCTACTGTGCAGCATGCAGAGGCTCCCACATCCCTGTGAACTAAAGGGCCATTCATACCTGAGCGCTCTCCGGAGGCACCATCGGAGCTGAATCAGCTTTCAGGGGTAGCATGACTATCCTGGGAGTGCCCAAAGATCTTCTGGCAAAGGCACGCTGTTGTGTATCCCCTGCAGAGACAGTAAAGCAGATGTCACAAAGATCTTGTGATCTGAACAGATGAAAGAGACAGAGGGTGGGAAAAGGGCTTGGCATGCAAAGAGGGGGAGCTGAGGACTGGCTGAAAATAACAGGTTAGGCCTTGGCTTGTTTGGGAAAAGACTGATGAAGGAAGGCTAACAAAGGAAGGCTGCCTACGGAAGGCAGGCAGATGTAGGAGCAATGGGGGAGAAGTGAAAGCTGGACAGGGGAAGACAGAAATTAAATTTAGTGGAATGTGAAAGGAAAGGAGGAAAGGGATTGAAACCACCAGCCATTGAGCAAATCATAGAGGATGTCCAGTCAAAAGTGTGGCATGTTCCCTGCACTGTCATGTTCTCTTGATTCTCTTGGCTGAATCTCCAGTCATCACCTCCCTGCACACAAACCTGATCTTTAAAACATAAGGCCTTTTGCTCTTTTATTTTCACTCCCTGAGCATGGCCTTTCATTTACTTTCCTGTGTGTTCTGCCTGTGGGGACTACTAAGCAGAGACTCACAAACTCATATCTTTCCCTTTACCATTCTCTCTGCACAGTACAATGAGTTCCCCACCCATGCCATGCCAACACTCCTCCTGCGTTCTCTGCAGATGAAACGAGAGATTGGGGACAAGTCCTGCCGTGGTGGATGCAATGGCTTTGACCCCAGAAGACAACCTCTCTTGCTGTATCTCCCACAGGAGAAAAAGTGTTGGCCTCATAAACACTGTTTACTCTTCCACAGATTAAGAAAGGCTTTACAGTCCTACCTCTGTGCTCGGGTTCCCAGGGCCAGTCCTGCACTAACAGTAAATAAGAGCTTGAGTTCTCTGGTTTTGGCAGCACTGTGCTGCTGGTGATACTTGTCTTGCTGCTGCAGCTTGGTCTTTTTGTTCTCTTGGAGGGCTGCAGTGCTGCAGGTTCCCACACTTGGCAGTGTGACAAACTCTCAGTGTGCAATTCCATTGGAATCATGCTGAAAACTCTGTCCTTCAGATGTATCAAACCAACCAACTACTCCATCAAGAATGCCTAATACCTCTTTATTTTGTTGACACATCTTCTTCCAGATTACCCCCATGGCATTACACTGGTGACTCCAGTTTCAGGCTCAGAGAAGAAACAAGTACTGCACTTCTGTGCTCTGGGTGCTGAGGAAATGCAGAAGTTTGTGGAAGATCTGAAAGAGTCAATAGCAGAAGTGACAGAACTGGAACAAATACGAATTGAATGTAAGGGTCTCTCACACAATTCACACTCCAATGTCATCACACTGCATGTGACTGCAAGGGAGAAAGGTAAAAGAATAGTTCTTCAGGAACAGGGGCAAAAAGGATGAGCAGCACAAGTCTGCACAGGATGCTTCTGGGTTCACTGATAGGGTGAAAAAGCACTCTGTGAACACCGGCTAGCAGAAGAAACAGAAGGACTTAACTACTTATGATGCTTATGAAACAGGGAGTGTGACACAGTGGCCTGGAATAGGAAAGCTTAGACTGTCACACCCAGAAGATTTTTCTCTGTCCCATACTCCTTTGACTATGCAAATATGATTTGTAAACAGCTGGAATATATCTCATGCCTTTAACAGAGTTGTCCTGAGGGCAAGGAGTCTGTGTCACTCCGTGGCCTTATACAGACAAGATGTCCACGTAGCCTTTGATGGCCTTTCCATGTATAATCTGATGAGCCAAAGTAGCTCAGCTTCAGTGGTCCCCATCTGTGCAGCACTAGCCAATCCTGTATAAATGTAGGTCACACGTAGAAGGTCCTATGGAGATATGTAAGTTTCTCCACCTGTCAAATCCTCTCCATTTTTTTTTTTCGGATGTTCCTCTCTCCCTTCTTGACACTCACTTGTGATTTTCTTGCATTAATTCTCCTTGATGACTTCCCATTTGGCTCCTTCAGTATGCTGGTGACCTTCCCTCCATCCCTCTCCTCATTTATTTCCATATGTCTGTTTTGCAGGGGAACTGGAGAAACAGCAAGGGACAAAGACTCTCTCCTTAAGGACCAATGGGGCCCAGATGGAACTGCAGTCTAAGCAAGGCTCTCCAACAGGTAAGAGGGCACCCAGCACCCAACTTCTCTTGGTCAAGAAGTGCTGCCTTTGCAAATGTGTTCTCACTGATTCTTAGGAGAATAACTGCAAAAAGTTCAGTTTTGTATCCTTTAACCTTGGCCAAATAGTGGAAATATGAGAGCATATACATTCTTCAAATACCCTAGAGAAAACTCTTGAAGTCTCATTACCCACTCTGTAGCTGTAATACCTGCTAAAGCAGTGTTACTGATAGAGAATGGGTAACTTCTGAAGAACCTGGCACAATTTTTTTTTTCCCTGAACTGGTAAAATCTACCCCACTAAGCAGCTAACAGGTTGCAAGAGGGTATGGATTGGCCTTGCACCTCTCTCTTTAACTCTCCAGTCCACAGGATGAGGGCCAGCTCTTGACTAGAGGGGCAGACCTCATGAGTGAGATCTTTTGTTTTATTTCAAAGGCAAGAAGGATTTGGGAGAGAAGGTCTCGGACAGCACAGTGGAGGTAAGTAGAGTGCAGAGCAGCTGAGGTAAGTAATGCTCTCTCACTTCAGTTCTTCTCACATTCTCTGTTGTTTCTTTTCTCAGGTTTTAATCAATGCCTCCCCAGCCAGACTGACAATTTTACCAATTTCCAGAGATACAATTAAAAGTTACTGCTAGGACGGGTAATACACTTTCAAATCCAAACTAAACTTCAAAGCATTTTCAATCCGTTTTTATAACTGTAACATCCTTCATGGACCAAGCTCCCAAATGCTGTAGACTAACCCACCCCACTGCTTCTGGGGAGACTAAGAACCCCACCAAGGACTTCCCTGACATGCTAACTCCATGCAGCATCACATGCAAATTCCCCTCAGCCCAGCTTTCCTGCACAATCTCTGCAGCTCTGTCTGTCCAAGACCCCGAAGGGGATTAAGCATGGCCTTTGTACACCAGACTTTCCTGAGAGCTTCACCTTCCTAGGTAGGGAGCTTGGCTGTCCTGTGTACATCTATCTTTGCAGGAATGTCTAGCATCCAGTGGGTTGCCTGTTTCTTTACAGACACCCATACCCTCACTGCTTGTGGGGAAACAGGAAAAAGCAACCTTCACATTGAAAATCTTATCAATGACTTCCTACTCTCTCTCTCTGTCTCAAGTAGCTTCATTATCCTGAACCTGCCCTTTTCCAGAGTAGTTCTTTCCCCTCTTGTTAACATATATTTACTTGAAGGATTCAGCTTCTCTGTGGGGAGTAGGTGCTGCTTCTTTTCCCTGGAGAGCACCCTACTTCCCTGCAGATACCCCCTTCCTGGGAAAGGTGCCTCTGCCAGCCAGTTTCCTATTCCTGTTAGAAGTGTGTCCATGTGTAGAATGGCTTCCACGTATCCTAATGTCATTGGCACTTCATGGCCAGCAATCTTTCCTGTGGGATGTTCCACCACCTGAATAAATATTGACACAATATTATGTCCTGCTGTGTGGTGAGTCTGAGCAACCTCCATGCCTGGATAAGGACAGACAGCTCATCCTTGTTCCAGCACGGTGGGGAGCTTGGCCACTTCACAGCTTCTCCTTACCAGTTGCTGGTGCTGCTGCTGACTCTGCCACACCCTCAGGGCAGCCCCATGGTCCCACCTGTACCCCTGCCTGGCTGGAAGTGCCACGCCAACGTGCGAGCACTTGTTTCCTACCCCGGGCTTGCCACTTGACTGACATTGTTTTGGGCCAGCAGCTTAGCTCTGGTTTGGAGTCTCCATCAGCCCATGTCCTTGCCAGAAGGAACTACGACTTCATTCACCATTTGGGAAGCATTATTTCCCTGTTGCACTTCTCCTGCTAGGGACTCCAGTCCAGGCCAGCTCCTCCTTTTCAGACTGGTCTCAGTGAGCTCCCTTATTTGATTCCATTATCAGCATCTCGATGTGGAAACCCTGATGATCTCCTGGTTCCCTACCCTGCTTTCAGCTGACCAAGTATTACTCTGCCAGCAGAGGAGCATTTCCATTTCTCTGAGATTATCAAATCTGCTGCCATTTCATCATGAATTTCTTTTATCATTGTATGAGCTAGATGGGCATTTTTTATTTCTTTTTTCTTTTTTTGAAAATCATTTCCTTTCACTGACAAACCATCAAATGGATCAGAGGGAGCTGCCTTTTGCTAGACTGTCAGGTTTCTGCTTTTTCCTTTGTAAACAGATTAGCCAGTCATGTGGTGTACCTTCCTACTTAGAAAGGCAGGGAGCTGGGAAAGGCTTGAGTTTCTCTGTCGCTCTCTACCTCAGATTCAGCTGCTGTCATTTTGCTGAAACGTACAGCCTCGATTATCTGAAACCTTGCGGTCTGGTCCCCCTCTCCTTTTTGCTGGTGGGCACAAAGGCATGACCTCGAGGTCTGTTCATTACCATGAGAATTCATGGACACTTCCACTCCTACAGCCGATTTGTGTTGCCTGTGCTGTTTGGATAATCAAAGTTGTACTGCTTTTGGGATTGCAGGCTCTGCTGCCTTTGACATGATGGAAAGAACAGGGACACTTAGGCTAGATGGGGACAATGGGGCTATTGAGGGGGACTGTGCAGCCGGGGTCATACCTATTCTGGTTTTCTGAGGGGGGGAGGGTTGAATGCATATGAGGTCATCTGGCGGTGGGGGTTCAGGGCAGCCAGTAGCAGCAGATGGGAAAAGTCTTGTAACTTTTAATGCTTCTTTGGCTGTTTCTAAACTAGGTGTCAATTCACAACAGGCTTCAAACGTACCAGCACAACTCCGCCCTGGGGCCTGAGAGTGGAATGCAGCCCAGCATGCGTCTTAACATGCCACGGGAGCGGCTGGAGACAGCACTGGTGCCCTCGCACCCCGCCTCGGCGGGGACACTTGTACAGTGCCAGCAGATTGTCAAAGTCATTGTCTTGGACAAGCCGTGCCTCGCTCGGATGGAGCCGGCCCTCAACCAGACTCTGACACGCTACGTCACCTCCGACTCCTGCACCTCCACCCCCTGGCACGGTGTGGGCAGTGGGCTCCCTGGGACCCCCATGAAGCTGGTCCATCAGCCTCCCCTGCCACCTCCACCTCCTCCCTACAACCACCCCCACCAGTATTGCCCCCCCAGCTCGCTGCTTCAGAGGCGCAGGTATTCCAGTGGCTCACGCAGCCTCGTGTAGCCACAGCACCAGCACCAAACAGCACAGACTTCCCCGCTTCCCTTCCCCTCAGCCTCCCAGGGACCCTTTCTGCCTACAGAGATCTAGTTTGTGATTTATTTTTTAGTAAAACAAGAGGAAAAGAAGAAAAAGCCAACCGACCTAACTCTTACCCTGTCTCCCCTCAAGATGATGCTATTTGTGAGGAGCCATCTATAGAAACAGCCCACATACATGCTCACACATCCTCACACCCTGCCATCCCAGCTGGCCTCTGTGCTCGTGCTGTCCCCATGTAGCACTTTGCTGCCCTGTTCCTCAGAGGCTTGATGACCTGCTGCTTTCTAGGCACCGTGTCTTCCGTTTCCTACTCCTCAACTTCCTTTCCTGCCTTGCCTTTACCCGGCCATAGGTTTGTACCCACCCTGAAACTTCTCCAGCCTCGGAGAGAAACAGACTCACCCATGACAAGGGCCGACCTTGGGGCACTCCTGGGGATGGAGTTCTCCCTGCCACCATCGCTGCCACCTGCTAAGCTGGAGCGAGAACTTGCACCACTTGCCACGCTTCCTCCTCAGCGCTCTCCAAGTATTATCTCCTTGCAGCAGCTGGCTCCAAATGAAGGAGTGCATGAGTGAAGAGAGCTTGAGAAGAGGAGGGACTGTTCTGAGCTGCAGTACAACACAAAGATGGCCTCACTGAACACCAAAACTTTTTCTGTTGTTATGTTGGAGCATTGTACCAGAGACCTCTGCTGAGACGTAGCAGACCTCACCACATGTAAATACACCTGTATGGTAGCTTATGTATGCGCATGCTTACTAAGGAAACACCAAGCAGCTCTGAGGAAACAGAAGGGAGAGGTTCAGTCCAGGGATCCTCCTGGAATGGATGTGTACTTTTCCAAAGAGATGGCACCGAGAGGTGCCCTCCCACCTCAACACACACACACACACACACACACGAGCTTGTCTTCTCTAAAACAGACCCATCTCTGCTTTCCTTCTTCTGGCTGGTTTTGTGTTTCCTGCCCACCTGCATTTTTGTACTCTGAAAGCAAAGCTGAGTGTTACATTCACCCACGGTGGGAGTTCCATTCACTTGGGGTCTTCTACCTGTGTTAGAGGGAAGGGGCTCTTTGGAGACCACTCATGTGAGGTCCCATCTGTATCTCTTGCCTGGCTATATTCTTACCTCCATCAGCCCTTCTTACAGGAAAGCTGCCCAGATACTGGACTCCAAGGCCTCTTCTCTCTCCCTCTCTCTCCCAGCTTCAGAGTGAGAGGAGGGGCAGATCCTGAGATAGAGATGACAGCTCAGCTCCTCTGCTTTATTTGGGACATTGATGTGAAGGAAGACAGCATTAAAAATGGGCTGTGGATGTATTTTTAGAAAAAAAAAATCTCTTTGTGCAGTAGGGAGGAGAAGGTATTAATTAGCTTAAAGGCTTTGGTCTCACTCACTCATTCTATCTCCCTTCAAGGTTTAAGAAGATCAACTTTAGGATTCTAAAATAGGACAGAATGCCTTTTAGGGCTTTTATTTTTATTTTATTTTATGAAGGAAAGACAGAAATGCTCTTCCTTCCCGTGCACGGCTGAGACATGAGCACTGGGTGCTGATGGTGTAAAGGCTGGGTGAGGAATGGCAGGAGTTGTTGCCAGTGGTGAGGATGTGCAAGATGTCAGGAAAAGGGAGACAGCAAAGACAGATGCAGAAAACTTCTTTTTACCTTGTGGGGTAAAAGCCACACAGCAATTTCCTTAGGGATTTTGTCAGTGTGCTGATCTCTGGGGCCATTGCCAGTGACAAAAGCCACAGTGCATCAGGGATGGGCTTGGCTCCCCTCAGTGCTCCCTGGATGCTTGCTGGTTGTGCTGGAATGTTCATGGAGAGAGTTCACACCTGTGACCTGGGCAGAAGCCCAGCTGGAGTTAGGGAAAGAGACAGGGACTAGAGTGACAGGTCTCCTGCACTTGGCCAGCCCTCCAGGGCACAAGCCTGCTCACTTCCAGGTCCCTCTGTCTGAGTCTGACCCATGGACCCAGCTGTACCAAGAGCTCTGACTTGTTTGCTTAGCTGGGCATCAGGCTGCCACTTTTAGCTTTAATAGCAAACATACCGACCGGGAGCCCACAAGCACAGCCTCAGGGAAAACTGCAGAAGCAGATGACAGAAAAGATTGTAAGAAAACCCTGAATAGAAGCCTATCTCCCTCCAGACCAGAAAAGCTTACTCCTAGCAAGCCCCCCAGTGCAGTTTGGATGCTCCACATCCTGAACTGGATGCTGGGAGAGGTCCTCACCCCTGGCCAGGGCTCAGTCCCTCATGCCCCAGCCAGCTGTGAGGCACAGTTGGTCTGGTCTGCTGCTGACTCCCTCCAGGGTGACATCCTGCTGCCTCACAGCAGCCAGAGCCTCATCTGAGCTGCCCATAGCTTCCCAAGAAAGCATGTGTGGCATCTGCCATTGTCCGGTCAATGCAGTGCGTGGCTGCTGTGGTTTTTGCTCACTGCTGCAATGGAATGGGTGTCCAGGAGGCACTGGCACTGTCCCCCCTTCCCAGTAGTTATTTAACTGCCTGAGATGAAAGGCATTACTAGTTCAGGTTTTTTTCCCAGAGTGCAGTGAGCCAATGAAGCTCTGTGTGTGTGTTAAAATAAATAAATTAGATTTTACTTGACATTTAACACGAAGTGACAACAGCAAAAAACCTTAAGATACTTGAGGAAATAATTTTTTTAGATAAAATATTTATAACAATGCCTATGAAGTTCCTACACAAGATGTGTGCTGCTTTAATAATTGATTGGGAGAGTTACTAGAATCTAAAGAGGAAATAAGGAAACTGCCTTGAGACTCCCTTCTCCATGCTGGATGAAGGGTAGAAGTGAGGGAACTGGAGTGCTGAGGCACCTGAGGCACAGTATTCTCTCAGGGCAAGCTGGTTCTGTTTCCCCGACCTTGCAAAGGCTACTGCTGGCCTGGAGCTTTTGACAGAGAAGCAAACGTAGATAACGCTTGCTGTCTTCTAGCCTGCTGGCTACCACATCTTCTGTTGGGTTTATCTGGAGAGTCACAAAACTACTCTGTTCCAGGTTGTCATGGAACAGGTTGGTCAAAATTCTACTGCGGAGCCGAGCCCTTTGGACTTCGCTTCAAAATACAGATTTATTTTTTTTCTTGGAAGGTTGGTCTTGAAGGATGACAAGCACTTTAAAACATATCTGCACCTTGTCTGATCTATTGTATTGTCTGCTCCCACAGTCCTCCCACACGCCAGCGAGACACACAGACTCAGTGTAGCCGTACAGCTGTGAACAGACACCCCTGCACACAGACTGACAGGGTGCAGGCCAGAAAGAGCATCTCAGTGACAACCTAATGAAGGACAAAATGTGTACCACAGCCCACCTGGAGGGACCAGCCCAAAGAAAAATCACCAGCTCTTGACAGCAGTGATTCTGATCATGAACCTAGCACAATCTTTCAGGTGGAGGAGTCAGGCAGGGAGTTGCTGCAGAGATTAGCTCAACCCAAATGAACCAGTGTCTTTTTGCTGCCAAATTCATGTCTTTCAATATTAAAAAGGAGTGGGGGGAGAGAGAAAACAGAAACCTAGTGAAAAGTGTTCTGCAGTGAGTGTTGGATAGTCAGTGGCCAAATGAGAAGGTGGCTTTGCTGAACAGTAGGAGAGACTGAGCTGTGTTACATCAGGCTATGTCCTGATGCTTGCTCATGCTGGTGCAGGCCCAGTGAAATTAATCTGCTCACACCAGTAGCAAAGGGATGGGAAAATGTGACAGGAGAATTGAGCCTTGCAAACAATTTGGGTTTAATGCAGTGTTTTTCTGCTGCTGTAGTAATTTTTAATGCCATAGTCTTGGCTGCTGGATTAGCAACATTAGTGCTTTCACAAGGCTTTCAAAGCATCCCACTGTTCACATTTTCTCTCCTTCCTGTAGATGAAAGGTGTGGGTATGGTCCACAACCCAAATTTCATCAATACTCATACTGAAAGGTACCACCAGATTTGGAAGCATTTGAGGGCCTCCAAGCTGTAAGGGTTTGAGTTTTGTCACATGCTTTTCAGAAGGCTCAGCCTGCAACTATGTGCACGTTTCTTAGGTTTCCTAAACCAATCTGAGCCCTAAACCCAGGATGCTGCTGCTTGGCGGAGTCTCTGCTTTGAAATTCAAGTTGCTGAGCAAGCTCCCCCGTCTCCCACTCCACCAGCTGCCTCACCGTGCTAGTGTAGGCTCCAGGGACTGCTGGCAGTGTTTTGTGAGCTAGAGCTGTCCTTGTCCTGCCCTCTCGTTCGCAGCCATGCCCGGGACAGCAGCTTTGAAGTCACCCAGCTCTTCAACACTAGTCACAACCCCATCTGAATGTGTCTTTTTAAAATCTAACAACAGAAGTGTTACCTGTGCGTAGGCTTTTGAAAGCACCTGTCTGTCTGTACCTGTCTCCTGCTGTAAATATCACCAACAAAGGCTTCCTTTGGGAAAAGTGGTGTGGTCACACCTAGCAAAGAGTCCAAATGGCTAATATTTTGTAACAAAAATAACGAAAATAGATCAGAGGTATTTTATCTGTTCAATCAATAGAGTTTTAGAAATTATATTGAGATAATGTCACTTGTGCTCCAATGTCTTCTTTGCCTCAGCCCCCACCCCGGTGTCCCTGGGCTCCAGCGGCGTGCGCAGGCGCACAGCCGTGCACCCAGAGGTGCTCCCATGGAGTGCTGAGCATCCTGGATGCCTGCTGGCCTCGGGGCAGCCTGCTCCACCCACTGCTGCTTTCTTGTCCAAAGCAGCAGGAGCTAGCTCAGTGCTCAGGCTCTCTGAGGATCAGATCCAGTTGAAACCAGGAAGCAATAAACTTGTTCAGGAGGTGGCAACTTAATTGTGAAATTCACCCCTGCAGCGAGGCAGAGAGGAAAACAGTGAGGGGGAAGGCAGAGTCCTTCTGTGCCACAGCTCATTGCTGTGTTGATGGATGCTCTTGGCTGTGCAGGCTGCACCTCTAGGGAGGGAGGCCGGCACAGCCTTGCAGAGCACTCGCTGCTGCCTGTGCACTGCGGCACGTGTGGCCACACAGCAACCTGTGCACCAGACAGCAGCACACGCCATGGGGCCGTGCTCACAGCACCTGCCAACACACAGGCCTACACCTCAGAGAGCGTGTAGGCACCTCTACAGAATGGGCTGGACAAAAGTATGGGGCACAGGCCCCATGTACTGGCAAAGCAGGACAGCTGTGCTGGCTGCAGCACCACCATTGCAGCACATCTCACCAGCTACGCACACTCAGGCTTGGGGAACATTTGGATGGGAGACACGTAAGAAAAATTACATTTCCCTGCAGATCAGATATGAGTGCATATTTACACAAAGCATAACCCCAAGGTTAATGAAGCTGACCTTTGAGAGAGAATCAAGCACGAGCACACAAAGCAAGCTCTCCTCTGCGATGAGTGGGGGAAGGCAAGCTACGTCTCTGCAGCTGGGTCCAATAGATGCTGGATTCAGATTGCACCTGCTAAAAACCTTCTGTCTATAGGCTGCAAATTCTTTGCTAGCTTCAAAGAATCCCTTAGATCCCTAGGCCCACCATGAAACATTCAGGAGGACAAAAACCCCTCCCAGACACAGCCAGGATATTTCCCAGGGATTCAGAGGCTTCCATTTATGTTTTTGTGTGCCACGGATATATTATAAATCAGCCCATCCCAAATAGGCATTTTCTAAGATGTTTTGAAACAGAAGATTATTAAAGTTCCTGGCTGATGTTCAGATCACACACCTGGCTGTAAAGTAAAGATGAAAGCAATAAAACCAGATTGTCTGTATGTGAAATACTCCTCACTTGCTCCAATGTACAGATACTATGATTAATCAGAAGATGGCAAGTGTCTCTGGGAAGGATACTATGTAGACATATATAGGTAATGCTGGTACAAAGATTACAACCCCAAAAGAAAATACCACAATTGTCACAGTGCATCTGTACTGTTATATATATACGGCATCCATTATGTGCAATAACTGATACATAGCATGGTTGGAATTGATCAAAATACACCGCTCTTTTCCACAGAGAATGCTGAGATGCAATTTTTCTCTGAAACTTTTCAGATGGACTTTTAATTAAGCACATTCCTCAAATGCTCTGCTGTAAGTGGGTTTTATCCACCCCTGTCGAGCAAAACGCAGACTCACCAATGAACTCAGCACTTCACAGCCTGCTGCCTCCTGCTTTGAAGGTGCTGCCTCCAGGGCCACGCTCCCCAGCTTCTTGTGCCTCTCCTCACTGGCAGAGAATGGGACCCTTAATTTAGGGTAAGCACTACTTAGCAACAACTAAAACATCAGAGTGTCATCAACGTTATTCTCATACTAAATCCAAAACACAGCACTCTGTGAGGCCAGCAGGGCAGAATTATCTTTCCTTTCTAAAAGGAAAGGAAAGAACCCTTCTCCTGGGATCTGACCTCAGCCTTCAGTCTCAGCTCACAACTTTGGGCATCCCTAGTGAAAAGGACAACCCATCCAACAGCTCAGGACATGCAGCCAGGAAAGAAACGTGCAAGGGAAAAGCCAGAGCCCTGTTTAAATAGCTTGTTCAAAGATAAAACCCCAGCCATCTGTCGACTTGCCCTAGAAGAGGCACGGCTGTAATGATTAGCAGAGGGAAAGGCTGCAGAGATGCTAGTGAAAAAACCAGCAGTTTGCTAACTTTTTGCAGAGGTCTGCCATGAATGCAGTGGGAAGAAGAAGGAGTTAACAAATACAAAAGAAGAAAGACCACTGTATTTCTCCAAAGCAGACACTGCTGGCAGTGTGGGACAGAAGCTTTCCAAGGGCTTCAGGATGCTTTGGATTGGTGCAATCTGGCACTCAGCATCCCAAGAGCAGATGCTGCCACAGGGGATTGGCAGCAGCCAATCTCCCCCAGATCCCAAGGCTCTGCCCGACAGAGGAGTCCCCACAGCTGGAGGTTCATCCTGGGGTCTACGGTGCTGCCAGGGATGGGGCCAGTCCCCACGGGGCTGGGTGCATGCGATCCCCAGCAGGCAACGGCTGGGATGCTGTCAGAGGGGCTGGGCTGCCACGTCTCTCACCGTGGCTGTGCTGTGCCCACCCGCACAGTTCCCATTTGAACAGTGCCTGGCTCATATAGATCAGCCCTCCGTTCCCAAAGAAAGAGCCCACTCTTTCTTCTCAGAGTTCAAGACATCTGGAAACCCCTGTAAATCCTGACGGTGGCACCTGCCCAGCTTGGATGGACTCCCTGGTGCCAAGGCAAGTGCCCAGTGGTGGGATACACCCTGTGCCCTTGCAGAGCCCCCTGCACACACTCTCCCACTCCTTGCAGAAGTGCCGCTCCCACAGCCACTCCCGCAGCCTGGAGCACTCTAGTGCCACTGAGCCTCGGCTGCCAACGCCCAAGCACCCGCGGTGACTGGGGCTGTGACAGCTGCTCTGTCACCACCTCCCCCAGGAGCATCACGATGAAGTTCCCCTCACAGAGCTGAAAAGCCGTTTTAAAATCAGAATCTTGGATTATAACTCCTAATCCCTTCATTTGCAGTGAGTGCGGAGAGGGAACAGAGATGTCAGCTCTCTTTCTCTCCCCCCCGCAGGACCAAATGCGCTTCAGAAACACATCAAAGCATTTGTGCCACAGGCTGGGCAGGCAGCGACCCAGAGCGGCTGCTTGGTCAGGACATGGCGGCGCCATCAAGAGAGCAGGGAGAGGCACACGGGGATGATGTCCCTCTCCAAACAGACGCAGTCATCCCCTCCCATCTCTTGCCCTCCTTCACACCTAGGAGTTATTTTTAAAGGCGTGTCAGTCAGCTCTTGCATGTGCTGGAGGGGGATGCACAGAAAAGAGGGTGGCAGGTGGATGGGCTCAGCCATGCAAACAGGAGCAAACTGTGTCCAAAAGGCACAGGGGCTCCCTGGGGATGGGCAGGGCAGGGAGCCGGCCTGTGTGCTGAGACAGGGGGCACAGGTGCCACCATGTCCTGTCCTCGTCACCCCAGGGCCAGCCCAGGGGCTGATGTGCTCCCAGAGCCTGTGTAAGGGGCTCTGGAGCCACTGAGTAGACAGCAGGCAGTGCTCTTTGGGTTGGTGGCAAGGGATGAGTTTACACGATAGAACCTTTTATCTGGAGAGACGTGGAGCAGGTTTTTTCTGGATCTGGGTCAGCAGCGTCAGCACAAAATTAGCAGGTGCTTTTCTTTATGGGGTCAGTGAAGGGATGTTTCTGTTTTCCTGAACAGCACGATGCAATACAAACTGGCCAAGAGTCTTCTCCAAGCCACACAGCCCTCAAAGGGAGAAAAACATCCAGCTGTGCCACCATGCCCTGCTCTGCCAGCGGGCCCTGGGCTTATGGGAGATGCAGGGATCAGGCAGAAGTGTCCCCCAGCAGTTTACCTGCCCCTGTGTTGTGGCTATGGGACCCTTGGGGGCCAGCCTGCTCCCCATATCATTATACCAGTGATACAGACAAGTCCCTTCCTGATGAGTTGGTTTTTTTCATCTGGAAGCAGAAACACCTTGACTGCCCAGGATAAATCCCTCCATGACTGCTCTGCACAGGGCTGCAGCTCTGGGGGTGAGGGCTGCTTGTCCCCAGGAGCTGTGGTGGGGACACGTGCCACCCTGTGAGTGCCTGTGCCTGGTCCCTGGGGCTGCAGTGAATGCTGGTGCTGTTTTCTTGGCAGCACAGTGGCATCACGCCGGGCTGTCAGGAAGCATCTCCATCAGCGTCATGGCTGTCAGGTGTTGGTGCAGGGAGCACTAACCTCTCCTGAGCATCTCCAGACACGGACACTTCCCGGCTGACAGCATCACAGGGATGATGGACACACACTTGTCAGGAGCCCCACACAGCCTGTGGCAGCACTGCCTCAGCCAGGGCTGCAGCAGGGGGGCCAGGATGCACCTCATCCCTGCTGTGTTTTATGGGCACACCATGTGGCCTCCAGTGCCAGTAGACACCCAGAGCTGAGCACCATGCCTCACGCTCTCAGCTGCTTGGTGAAAGCTGGCAGCCCTCAGTACAAGCCAAACCACAGTGGATATGTCCCGTCAGTGATGCAGATCCCCTCCCCATTTGGCTATCACCACCAAATGCAACCAGGATCCTCCAGTCCCGAGGGAAGCCCCCTGAGACAGGCAATGGATAAGGACAAATTGTTCATGCAGAATGACACCAGCTTTAAGGGCATCCTTGGTGCACAACACAACTCCTCTCAACACACCACTTAATAGAACTGTGGAGAGACTACAAGCTGCACAGTGGCTGGCCAGCCAAAGCCTTGCAGTGCCACACGGCATCATATCCTGTCATGGACATGGCACAGGTGTTTTACAGCCAGCTGCCAGCTGTTGGAACACATCTGGTAAAATGGCAGCAGGAAAAGCTCCCCTCTCCCAGGGGAGAGGATCACACCTGGATCTCCGGGGAAGCAGCTCTTGAGCAGCACCAGAACAATCCTGCCTTTCCCGTGGCCCATGTCACCCCCTGCTGCAGCAGAGGATGGGGGCAGTGGCATTTATTTTATATTTTCCAGGCCTCAGGAAAAAGAGGATTTCAGAGGGATTTGAACATAGGTCTCTAAATAGCTCCTTAGAATTAAGAGGTTTCATAAAGGATTATTTCGAGCAGCTGCCTATGGTGGGAGAGAGAGGCTGGCAGCTGCTGGGGAGGTGAGGGGACAAAGCAAAGGCAGGAGGAGTGTTGTAGGTGAGCACAGGGGAGCACAATCCCCTTCTGAACCATAGCAGTGAGGAGAGGGGTGCATTCCACACCCTGGCTATGTATCCTCTCTTCTGGGTTAGTGAGAAGGAATGAGGAGCAGAGGGGTGGTCAGCAGATGTGATGCATCCTGGGAACAAGACAAAAGCTTACAGTCGATGACCAGATATGGCTGCTTTGACAGACTCACCCACAGTGGAATTTCAGAGGTGTGGGATGAGCTTAAGGGGGTCCATCCCTGACTTCTCACTAGATGGAAAATCTGTGCATGGAGGTGGGAAGGCTCTTCTAGTGATAAGGATGGGATGAGTTTGAAACGCTGGAGAAGGGGATCAGTCCATCAGACATAGATTCACGAAGGGTAAATTCCTACCTGCAAGGTTATGCCTGCCAGACTTCACAGATCCAAATATTCCTGGTGGAAATAAAATAGTGCAAAAACAGGAAAGGCCCACAAAATCTTTCAGAACAGGCACAGCTCTGTGGACAGTGGTGGAATGTGGGTTGAAATGTTTTTCTAGTAACACCAGGAGATAGTATTCCTTGGCACAGCATTTTCTGGTGCAAAGAAGAAGAGAAATATCTGGAACTTCATTATAATTTTGATATTGGGATGGAAATTGGTTCTTAGGGACTGGATCATGAAAAGCTGGGGTCCTCTGTGGGATCCTTGAGCTCCAGCTTTCAGTAGGCAGAAGTGTTGAGCTTGCACACAGTGAGAGGCAAAGCCACAGGCATGCAGGAAGGAGTTCTAAGTTGGAAGGTGAGTACATGAGAGAAACAGGCTGGTGATAATAGAAAGGGAGAGAAATGAGGAAAGAATAGAAAGGAGAAGAGAAAGGAGGGAGAGCTGTAATTTCACAGTAGTGGAACTAAGGAAGCAGGAGGAAGAAAGCTGAGGTAGATAATTTCCACTGGACAAATGACAGTGGGGAAGGACTGAGGCAAGAGAACAAAAAGGAGCAGGGCAGGAGAGAGAGCAAAGGAGAAGGCCACAAGCAGAAATCTGAGCAAACGGTTAAATCTCATCAAATACTGTTATTATGAGCAGCCCCTGCTGCTACATCTGGAATGAAGTGCCACAGGCAAGGCCATAGGTCAGAGAGATGCTGGGGCTCAAATCCTAGCAAACAGGAATTGAGGTTTTAGAGATTTCCTCAGCAACCAGGGAAAGAACTTTGTTTTCTGGACCCTTCCTTCTCTACTCCCCTGAAGGAACAACCTTTGAACAACTCTGCCAGCAATCAAGCTCTTTGGCCAACAGTTAAAAAAATTACCACTGACATTGATTTGTTCTTCCTCAGACCTGAACTGACCCAATGAAGTTGGAAGAAACAAAGTCTTCCACGGTTTTACGGCCTCACTCAAAAATTGAGTCCATTGCCCATCACCCACCTGGGCCACCCTCACGTCTGCATTTGAGGGGAAGTATGTTATGGGACCTGGATGCACAGGCAAAAGCAGGCTCTAGTAAGGGTCATTACTGCAAAGTTCAGAGCTTTAACACTTGTTTTTTGAGGACAGATGTCCCTCTCTAAGGTCATACATGTTTATAAAGAGTGGTTTCCTTATTGCCCCAGTTCATAAAAATAAGTGAAATTGGAATAGAAATTTTCAGCTACAGTGGCACAGACAATTAAGGAACAAGGAAAGATGACGTGTCTGTAACTGGCTGAGATTAATGGTAATGAGCCATGATTGCAGCTTTCAGTGTTTGGATTTTGGCTTTACAAGACCAAGCCTATAAATACAGCACTTCCTCATGTCAACTTAACAGCCGTGATTTTTTTGACACAAACACTGTAACAATTACAGGTGGGACAGGGCATGATCTCAGCTCGGGGTGTTGGAGACCACAAAACATGCACTTAATGCCCAGCAGCCATAACTGCTGAGAATCGTGTACAGATACAAATGGGTTACCCATCTGAAGCAACATTAATCAGGATGCACCAATGAGTTGGCAGGGGACCCACTCCCAAAGAGGTCTGACCTTAGCTTTCACCAGAAAACTTCCTTCTTCTTTCTGTAACTGATCCAGAGGCTGAAAGACTGGCAGGAGCAGGTTGGCCCCATGCTCTGGCGAGTCGCGGGGACAAGCAGCGCAGGGCCACCCTGCAGCATTTTGAAGCTACTATTGGAAAGCAAGACAATTGTGCAAAGCCTCATCACCCATCTGTCATGGGCAGTAGGGCCCCTGGGGTACTGCAGTGTGTCACTTCTGAGACCAGACTTTGGCAGGAAAGATGGGTGGGACCGTATAACTTTTTGTGAATGCTCATTTATGAGTTTGTTGATTCTGATCTGAAGCTGGGAGTGTGAGCAGACCCGGCAATGCTGTGCCAGGGGAGGGAAGAGACTAATCAGCACTAAGTCACAACACGTGTGCTCATCAAACTCTGCGTACAAGGATATCTCCGTGTGGGGTCACTGGGAGGCTGGCACAACTGGGAGCGTCACTGTCACACCTACCCGTGGTGCTGTGATGAGCCACCTCCTTTCACGAAGCTTTACAACCAAGAAATATGCTGCTGTTTTAGAATGGCTCTGAAACACTTGCCAGCCTTCTCCAAGGTGTCACACTCCTCCAGCACCATCTAGAAGAGCTCACAACCCTCTGTGGTTTATGTGTTGGGATGTGTCAGAGACAGCAGCTGGCTGAACAGACACTTCCCAAGGGAAGTCAGCACTGGTTCACATGGATGAGTTTAAGCATGGTGGCTACATCCTGCCAACTGCCTCAGGAATTCTTGCCTTCCATCAGCTGGGATTTAGGAGTGGCCATTTCCTGCAAAAAGATATAAACTGAACCATCCATGGGCATCATGCTCCATCTGATTGTTTCTCACCCAGGGACACAGCCAGGGAGGGTGCTTGGTAGGAACTACCCTGTTTTATCTTGGGTGGAGATTTGCACAGCGCTGGAAAATCTCTTTATCACACAGCCTTGCCTCTGCACAAAGCTTGTTGTGGTGAGTGTGGGAGACCTGAACAGCCTGTAGTAAAGAACCCTCCATTTACCCTTTTAGCTGCTTTTTAGGGTCAGGGTGGGGCTACTGCACACAGCTATAGAGGGCACGATGCTCCAGAAAAGAAAGGTTGACTGTTCTGCTGGGCTCTGGCTCACAGTGCCAGCTCCAGTGGATGCAGCAAATGTGTCTGGAGACTGTGGAGGGATGAAACATTGCACTGTGAGCAGCACACTGTCCCCAAGCCCTTCTCCAGGTGTGGGATGAGTCCTGGGATGAGGAGTCCTACAGCTACCAACATGCAGGACTCCTCACTAGAATCCCTTCTTCTGCACTAGAATCCTTTGTTCTGCACACCCCCTCCAGTTACGTATTTGCTGGTGGTTTATGCTCCATCAATCAACAGCCATCTGTGATTTGAACCTGGTGACAGTGATCTCTCTGGGGTGAAACACAGCTGTGTGCTGGGGGATGCTCTGTGGAGTTTCACAGGGGAAGGCAAGAAAAATAGGCAAGTGGATAACAATCAGCCTAAGCTCTCTAGAGACACCACCTCTCCTCAGGAGGAGAAAGACGTGGGCACCAGCTGCTCCTCCCTGAGGGCCTGGACCAGGATGTTGCAGGTAAAGGTGGTCACCTCATAATGCCCTGGCAGCAGCTTGTTCAGGGCCTTGGTCAACCGTGCCAGGAGGAAGGATCCTCTGCCAGGTCCTCTCTTGGACAAGCGAAAGCCACTGCAGAGCCAGGGACAGCAAGCTGTGCCAGCGGAGCTCGAGGGACAATGTGGAGTGAGCAACTACAGGGCAGGGCAAGGAGCTTGGGCTTCCCTCCTACACGGCGGCATCCGAGATCCTCCCATTCAAGGACGTCTTCGGCTGGAGGCCGTTGTTCTGAGCGTGCACCTCTGGCCTGGGCTGTGTCATCTGCTGCAAACGCTGCCCGGGAATGAAAGGAGAGAGTGTGTCAGCCAGGGCTGGGGGCAGCAGCAGTGGGACAGCCAGGGCATGGATGGCAGCAGCTGAGGGTTGGGACCCTCGCCCCAGGGCTCAGAGGTGACCCTGGTTACAGGGTGAGGGGGTGGTGCATGCAGTGATTCCTCCAGCAGCATCTGGCAGTACCCCAAAAGCCTCTGTGAGTCACCTTTGCTTTGATGCTGCACAGAGCACAGCAGCTCCTCCTTTTATCTGAAATATGGGGAGCCTCCTGGTAACAGAGGCAAACTGTTACCAGGCAAGACCAGCTGCAAAGAGGAAGAAGAGAGAGCTGCAATGCCACAGGCTTCAGAGCAGACTTATTTTCCAATTAGGCTCGATTACAAAGCATTAATAAGTAACTACAGCAGGTTAACAAGGTTAGAGTCTGTGCCTTTGATGCAGATCAGAACATCCACCTGCACAAACCTTTGCACAGCAGCAATTCCTGTCACCCTGAGCTGATCAAATGAAAATTGCAGAGTCAAGTAAAGTGAAGCAAGAACCCAGGAAAATATGGAGGGGCAAATCATTACTGGAGGCATGTGGATTGAGCATCAGGAGTGATAAAGAAGAATGAATCACTTTTGCCAGTCAGGGAGGGACTGATGCTGTGCACTGGAGAAGAGAATGCAGAGGAGGATTAAGCCTGACCTGAACAGACATCACTAAGACAGGTAGAACCTCTTCCAGCAAAGGGAAACAAACTCCTACCCTCCAACACCACTGAAGTGGCTGCTGCTGGGTGAATTCCCTGAAATGTTCACTGAACTGCTTCTGCCATTCATGGTATCTTTTTCCCCTCTCACATTCATGCTCAGTAGGATCAAAATTACTTGTAATCCTTCCTGTCTGTCAAAACCACTTAATTCAGGATTGGCATCTAATTTCCCTCCAGCTCCAGCTCTATTACAAATTAATCCAGGATCTGTGCATATAAGAGGCCAAAAATTCTCTCTGTCTCTCTGATACCAACACATGCACACAAAGATTAGCCTACTTTCTTCCTGCTGCCATCTGCTGCTCACTCCTAGGTCAGTGAATGATTGAGAGGGGGTCTGGGTCTCGTGATGTTTGTGGGCAACGTTAGAGGAAGAGTCAGACAGGGAGGGTGCACATCAGCCTGGTGCTGATGGTTTGCACAAGATGCTGAGGGCATGGGTGGAAACACACTCACGAGCTTCTCTCCAAGCGCTGCGGCAGCACAGGAGTACACAGCACTTTGGAAGGGCTATGGATTTAATTGGCACAAGCCTTTGGTCATGAGGAGTCGAGCTACTCCTGAGAGGTCACACCCCAGATGCTGCAATGTGCTCTCTCCATCTCCAGGGAAACAGGAATGAGACATGGCAAAGGGTTGAACCCATACCTGTACTTTCAGGCTTCCTTTCCCCCCTTTTCCAGCTCACATTGTGAGTGAATAAGGAACCCTGTAAATGTCTGAGAGAGGGCCTACTGCTGAAATTGCACTGGCCTTTAACCCAAAATCACTGAAGTGGCTTGACATAACACCCTGGCTTGAGTCCTGCAGGAAGGACAAGTTCCTAAACCCAGCTTCAGATGAGAAAACAGAAACTGAAAGCAGATCTGTGACCCCAAACCCACCCAGTTCCCACATCAGAGCCCATCCAAATGGAATGCTGGGAGGAAGAAAACTCATATCCACCTGCAAGTTCACCTCAAAGGTAGAGAACCTGAAGCTGACCTCAGCCCAGTAATTCCAGCCACAACTTTTTTGAGTCAAACTTTGTTAAAAATACAGCACCCCTAAAACAAACTTATGTGATTTAGATGGCATCTGGTTGCTGTTCCAGCTGGGCTGGGAAAGCCATAAATCAACACTCCTGGGGTGACTTCTTACAACTGTAAGCACAAAGCCAGCGATTTGGGCACAGTGCTCTCAAGACTGAATGTCAACACTGTAAATAAAATCTTAACAGTAAGTACTGGGTACGACATAGAGACTCATGATTCACTGCTACATAAAATCCTGCTCAAATTACTAAAGAAAATGTTTTAAATAAGACTAGTGTGCTGGGTATTGTGGGTCTTTCTTACTCCCTAACCCCTCAGTCACTGAATGTTCTCTGAAAGGCACATGACAAACCACCCCCGTGCTTGTTTCTGCTGCTAGCAGGGCCTAGCCTGAGACATTTCAGGATTCAGGCTTGGAGGATGCTGATCTCCCTGCTGAGGAGTGCCAAGTAAACATGTTCATAGCCAGAAATCATCAGGAGCTGGGATTTCTCTGGGTCAAGAAACCGCAAGGATTTCTTCCCAAACTCTTCCATGGCTCCAGTACCCCGTGCCAAAGGGATAGTCAGGGGAGGAGGGCTCCATTTTTGTGGAGATGATGACACAAATGTCAATGAAGAACAACAGACATAAGGATAGACCACCTGAAGGTCTAGCTGCATGTCCAGCCACAGCCCAGCAGAGCTCCCAGGGTTAGACGTGTCCTGCTCAGCTGTGCTGGCAGGTCCCCTCCAGCGAGCCCGTGTCACTGCAGGCTGTTCAGTGCACTGGGACTGATCTGAACCCTCCCTGGGGGAGATGGTGCACAGAGCTCCTGCAGCACAACCTGGCGCACTCTGACAACTCTGTCAGAGCAGGGTCTGCTCCGTCCAGGTTTAGTTCCGGGAGGAGCCTGCCCTGAGCAAAGAGCAGGGTGGTGAAGCTGTTCCTACCTGCCGCAGAGTCCCTGTGGAGGTGAAGAAAGAGTAGAGCATGTACCCTGGAATCAGAACCATGGAGGACAGGGCCATGAGCCAACCGATGCCTTGTCCCCACGCAGGGTAGACGTATTTTCCCAGTGTCAGAGGGGTCATTTCCACCACACTGAAGAAGAAGACACCCTGGGAAAGAACACCAGCCATTGCAGGGGACAGTGCAAAATCGGGGTCCAGCCATTCTCTCTTTCATTACCCTTTTAGCTCCCAACAGCCTTACAGGAACCCAACAGCTCTTTACATTAGTCTACATTCTTTCAGCCCACCAACTGGTAATTTCATATAATTTCTTCTTATCCTATGTTAGGAGCTGGAATTGGAATACCCCTGATTTCCTTCTTCACTAGGCTACTCAGACAAACAGTGCCTCCACAGCAGCTCCTACACAAGTAAACAGCATCATCACAGCTAATCTCAGGAGTCTTCATCTTCCTGTCCCTGGCCTTATCACACCACTCCCTGCACTACTTCTGCTGGAAGGGCAGGAACCTGCAAAGGCTAAACTGTTCTGCAGTAAGTTATCATGCATTTGGTGACAGCTTTTGTTCTCATAAGCCTGTCAGAGGCTGAAGCTGGAGTAGCTGAAAGCCAGAACCAATAATAGATTTTTAAACCATTAAATTTTTTTGCTTATCTTCTCGCATCTCAGGAAAAGAAAAAAACCAAACAAAAACCTGATGGCCTCACTTAAATTAAAAGCAATCATCTAGAACTTTTTTATGGGTGATTTCCAGCAGGCAGAGTGAAAGAGGCTCCTGTATCACTTTACCTCTCTCCAGTCTGCCTGGGGATCCCCTTGCACCAGACCTGTGCTGAGTTGAGAACACAGTGTTTCCCACAGCCCATCTAGAGGCCTTTCTAGACCCAGTCCTGCACATAGGATTCCCTAAGTCTTACCAGGCAGACAAGAGGTGTGAAGAAGGCCCAGCAGATCTTCCACCAGATGCAAGGCTTGTAGCCAATCATTTCTTCAATATTCCTGTAAAACCTGTTCACACCTACAAGAAGAAATGAGCATTGGAAAAAACCTATCTCTGCACCATGGTCTTCACCTCTTCTCATGGCAGAGCACAGGCCAGGCACAGCAAGAGGGTGACAAGTGTGGCATGAGAAGCATTAGCTGCAGGGGATGGGACACTGAGACACAAACTCATGCTAACAGCTTCCACGTTCCTGGTGTCCTCTTGAGGGCCCAGAGGGGAGGACCCTGGGCATCTGCCAGTCTGTGCAGGGGTCTTTGTGATGGCGTGGAGAAGTGAGATGACAGCCTTCCACTCCTGATTTTCTGACGTTATCTGTCTAAACTATTTTGGGTTGCAAAATTGTCATTGTCTTCACTGGCCTTGGCTTTTTCAGTAAGTCACCAAGCCCATGGAGAAAAAGAAGCAACAAGGTGTTTTGTACTTACCATAACACCAAGAAATTGAGATGGTCTCAAAGAAGACAAGAAAAAGAAGACACATGCCACTGGCTGAGTAGTAATCAAACAGCTTGAAGACATAAATGCCACCCTGAAAAGACAAAAAACAGGATCAAGGAGTTCAGTTAGAGATTATGATCAACAATATCAGTCAGCAGCTTGGATTGCTGCTGTCCATGTCTGTTGGTTTAATGTTAACTTCCTTGGACAGTAGAGCCACTGTTGCAGTGCTTCCACTGGAGTTTGGTTCCCAGCAGCAAAACTGATGTGCTCTTGTAGACAATTAGCCAGCCTGTTCAGGCATAGCCGAGGGTGAGGAGAAAAGAAGACATGCACTAGGATCTCTTCTATTTCTCTGCTTTAAAAGGAGTCAATTTAGTCTGCTCTGCCCCTTCCCAGAGTTTTGTCTTGCCTCCTCATGAACCCATACTGCTCCACAGATGGTTTCCAGACCACTCAGCCCTCACATCCCCTCACGTGAACCTCGGCTTCAGCTTCAGAGGTTCAAGCCCCCAACAGACAGTTTTTCTTTGTGTGATCTTAACTCTTCGCAGCAAGCATTCCCTAAATTTGGGCTCTGTTGGCTTGGGTTCCTATTGCAAATAGCAGAACAACAGGCCAGACTGACAATAGGATGATGGTAAAAATTATGGAGGCATCCTAAGTCAGTTGAGATGTAGCAGTGATGTGCAAACCACTTTATCCAGAATAGGAGAAATGCTGTTACTTCTCTCAAAGCTTTGGTGGTGCTGTGCTATGCCAAGTGGCCAGAAAGATGTCAGGAATGGAGGTACAAGCACAGCCATCTATACCTGGGTGATGTTGGAGAATCCAATGAGATAAGAGATGAAGCAGACTACTGCGATGAAGATCTTCTTCCTGGCTCTTAGGACTCGAGGATACTCATCCATCAGGGCTGTAATGAAACCTTCCACAGTGCAGAACTACAGGAAAAGGCATACACCAAGGATATATATATATGTGTATAAGTAACCTAACCCACCACATTTAACTTCAATGTTGAGAACCTTTGTGATTTATGGACTCTGAAGACTTGAGAAAAGAAAGAAGCTTCTCTGCATAAAGATGGTCTGAACCACCTTCTGAAAATTCATCTCTCTTCCCACTGAATATAGACAGAGCTAGGAGCACCAAAGTTAAATACTTAAAAATAGCTGAGGTAAATCTCTGCCTTTTGCTTCTCATGAAAAGCCTCCTCTTTCTTCTCACAAACTCTCTAGGGCCTCCCCATCACTGCCCTGCTCCTCACGCTGCCAGAGCCTGTGCCTCAGTTGTGTGTCTGGCTGCTGCTGGGACATGTGCAAGATGTTTATCACTCTTCCCTTCTTGCTCTTCTCAGCCTGTGGCAACAGCATTTGTGCTGTTCAATGATCTAAAATGCTCAATAAGGACCTGCACTAACCAGTCTCACATGCACGTGAATAACATCTCTCATTACCCAGTTCTTGACTTTATTTCACCTTTTCAAGCACACAGCATTAAATGCATGTAGCACACCAGAAGCCCATCCTCACAGCACATCATCTTTCTAGAGGTGGAAATCGCTGGATGGTTTGTGCAGAGCACCAGGCACAGTATAATAATGTTGTCTGCACCATAACACATAACGAAATTCCCATGAGTGTTGCCTTCCAGTTTTCCTACCGGTTCTGCCTTCTGGCACAAGGTCAGTTTGACTGTATGTATGTGAAGTGCATCCTTCTCTCCTGTCTCTGGATAAATTGTGAGATTTGTATCTCGCTCCCAGAAACTACAGGTAACATACCTCTCTCAGAGAGCACATCGTGCCTCTAGCAACAACCCCGGGAATTTATGAGGGTAGCAAACTGGCTTCCCTGGTCATGCTGAGCAAATGTACAAGCCAGTGCAATGAAAATGGAAGTGGTTTCATCACTTTTGGATGTCAGGAACTTCCCCATCCCTGGGAAAGAAAAAAACCCCTAGAGTGGAGGTGGAGGTATACAGACCAAAAAGAGCAGCAGAGGGTTGGGAAGATGTGTGGAAGAAAAATAGGAGTGCCTGAGCCTATAGCTAGGCAGAGATGGTGGAAGAGCTTACACAGTGCTGACTGCTGGGGCTGACTCCAACGTGGGCCAGAGCAAGGCAAAGGGAGATGTGTACGCCCAGGGTTTTAAATCCACATGGAAAGCCAGTATTCCCAGACCATCAAAGCTCAACTTCTTCCACTTGAATTTTTAATGAGTTAAGCTTTTTATGTTGGACACAAGTGCCATTAAAGCATCTTTTGCCATTCATGCATGGGTTAAGCTGCCTTTATAGTCACTGACAGTGAGCTCTTCACCCCACCGCACCTGGCTTGTTGTCTGAAAGAGTCAGGACTGAGCTGGCACCACAGTGTGAAGAGATAGCATGACTAAAAAAACCACTGTCAAAAGCTATTCCTTCCACATGGATGCATGGCCAAGCACTGCCGGAGCCATGGCAGGGCTAGGGGATCTGAGACCAGGAAGGGAAATGCATTTGGAGTGGAACAGCCCTGGTCGGGGACAGAGGGTAGCGTCCAGCAGAAAAGGAGCAGAGAAAATGACACCTTAGATAATGGGATGGAATAAAGCTGACAGCCCTTTGGTGCAGGAAGAACAATCAGAATCAGGGAATGCACAGACAGAAAGACAGGGAGATGGGTGATGAGGAACAGGGCTACAAAGTGAGTTGAATTCTCTTTGTCTCCTATCAAAATTAAGCTCGTGTGTAACGGGTATGGTGGAGAAGCAAATGGTCGTACACTGCTTTTTCTAGCCATGGAACAGGCAATGACCTTCACACCACTTACTGAAAATTGCCTCATGACAGCCTCAGACTTCACAGGGGATGCAGCCTGGAAGAGGCTTACCTTTCCAGCCCCAGGGACTGCAGCTGCTTGGCATGGGGCTCACTTTTCCCAGCTTACAGACCAAATCTTGGCTGCTTGTGCATGTAGGCACCTGAATGAAAGCATGCTGCTTTCAGAGAGGCAAGGAGCTGGGCACCGGTGCCTTCTATTCTTGCCACTGCAATCTGCTTTCCAAAAAACACTGCTTTTTCCACCAACCCCCTCCAGCCACAAAGTTTAGCACATAAACTTCTCTTCTTCATGCCTCATCCCACGATATTACTTCTTTCCCAAGCATTTTATTTCCATTAACATCTCTCTTTTGCTCCTTTCCCCTTTAGGGGTCTAATCAATACACAAGCTGCTGGGTCCAGTAATCTGGGCTTGGGAGTCAATAAGCTGTGGCACCCCTGTCTGAAAGAGAGGTGAGTCTCTCTCCCACTCTCTCCAAGTGTCAACGGCTTCCTATTCCCTCCTCAGCCACACAGAGGACCCTACTGGGATGCACGGACCCGTGGGGAGTTTGACCACAGCTGCCAGATGTGCAGCAGAGATCCATGACAGTGGTCTCACTGCTGGCAGCTGCAAATTGTCATGGCCAACCCATGCGAGGCAGCCTCACATGGGACAGACACAGGCTGGCAGTCACAAGGCTTGCCAGCTCCCCTGAGCAATAAATGCCTGACCTGGAAACTGGTAGGTTAAAAGGAAGCATTAGCATATTATGAAAGAGGGTCTGCACAGGAGAGAGCTGAAGCCCGGATGGATTAGAGCAGTGGGAACACCAAGGCACACGAGTGAGGGCACAGGAGAGAGGTGTCTGTCAGTACAGGTCATTCATCCCACTCGAGGAACTGCAGAGGGGATAAGCACCCTGGCAGGAAGAAGCAGATGGAGCTGGGCTGCATCTGCAGGAGCCTCACTGGACTTACTCCCATGGTCACTAAAGGGCTGGAGCTTGTGGCTGCATCAGAGACACAGATCTCAGCCCAGCCTCCCCTCCCTTGCTGGGCTCCCGAGCATCCCCGCTGTGCCAGAGAGCCGTGCCCTGCCGGTGACAAGTGACAGGCTCAGCCCAGCAGCCCCGGGGTGCAGGAAATGCCCTATGGCCCCGCTGTGCCTCACCAACTGGGCTGCTGACCCAAATGAAAAACGCCTGCTTCCCATTTGCAAATGCCACAAAGGATATGTAATCAGCACGCAGAAAAACCCTTTTTCTTTCTAACTGAATGCTTCAAAATGCCTGTGGAATTGCAGCCATTGTAGCAGCCTGTGTTCATTGGCTTATATACATAAGCTGCCATACCGTTGCTGGTGTGTTTGAATGAATCAGAGCTCCAGCATGCAGACAGAGAGCTTCTTCACATGTATTTAGCTGTGCTTTTTAAAAGGTTGCTTTCCTTTTGATGCTTCATTTCCCCCCAGCCTCTTCCTCCAGGCAATGATAGCCCCCCCAACAGACTGCCTGCCCTCTGAAACTGCCTGTCAGAAGGAACGTGGAGAATTTCAAGGGGTATTTTAGAAGCAAATGCAGCAAATAAATTCCAGAGAGTGCTTAGAGGGCTTATTGTCATGTCCCAGTTTACCAGCACTGAGTGAATAATACATGCAGATAAATTTTTTTCTGTAAATGTAGTTTCTTTCAGAACATTTAGGTATTATTTGGTTTGTGGGTTTTTTTTTTTTTGTTTTGTTTTTTTTTTTGTTGTTGTTGTTGTTTTGTTTTTGCTAAATAATGTCTGTGGTAATGCATTCATAAGCTTTACAAAGTGTTTATGAGAGTGTGACCTGATTGAAAACAAGATTTGGTTGATTAGATTTTCCTGGAAACCAGATGTGACATTTCAGGAATAGGTTTGGGTATGATTGTGAAGTAGGCTTGGGTTTATGAACACTATCTGTAATCCAAGCAAGCATCCATTTTGTACTGGTGGTTTGTACTGCAAGAGAAGAGCATGGGGACACAAGGGCAGATATGACAGATTGAGTGCAGGTTTTTGCAGGAACCTTTGATTTTGATGCACTCAAAAGGAAGGCATGCTGCTTCACTGGGTAGCTACTTTTATGCTGAATTATCAGGGAAGAAACCTATCACCACTTGTAAAAATGCAGAGACAATGGTTTTTGTTTTGTTTTGTGAAGGCTCTGAGGGGGTAGGGTGGAGAAACCTTTTGCTACATCTAACTGTTTCCCCTCAAGTATCTTGTAAAACTCTGCCATCAGGTAAGATGGCAAAACAGTCAGGGTACCCAGGCACCAGCCTTTTCCAAGGCACGACTCCTTCATTCTGCCAGGATCTATCCCTGCTAACCTATGGACCAGGCCAGGGAGCTGCAGCTCTGCTCAGGGCTGCTGTTGGCATCAACAACAATGCCAAAATACTGCAGGAAAGCACAGCGCTCACATCATGAGAGAGGAAAAACCTACTCTGCTCAGCACTGTCCAAGTGCAGAAAGGGACACCAACATTGTACCTGAAGACATTTTTGTAACTTGCCCCACTTTGTCCCTAGGTTGTCTTACCTGACTGTCCAGACCCAGCATCATCAGCATGGAGAAGAAAAGGATTGACCAGAGTGGGGACAAGGGCAACTGTGTGACAACCTGAGGGTAGGCAAGGAAAGCCAGTCCAGGGCCTGCAGTAAAGAAAAGAGGGATGAGCCTATTTTTACAAAGCATTTGATGGAAAGTCTGAGCTGAGGGCCATGGTTAAATAGAGAGACAAAAAATACAGCTGAGAACTCAGGGGTTTTCATAGAGGAGATAGAAACACCTGAGCCTTTGTGCCTGTGACACACCAACTTGATATGAGGCACAGGGATAAGATGGGGACACATAAATGATTAGAGAAACAAGTCCTGCAAGCAAGAAAGTCATCAAATTATTGCGAACAAATGGAGCTGGAGCACTTTGCTAGAAAAATAAACTGATATACAGAGCTGGTTATAACTTTTCTGGTGCCTTTTTTTCCACCACAAAAAGCTGTTTCTTGAGATAAAAGCTTTTTCTGGAAAGACAGCAATTTCAAAATATGTCTTCATGCAGAAAGACACAGTCCCATCTTTGTTAAAAAATTATTCTAAGATTGATGTCTTAAGTTTTAGCTTTCATATTTTTCAGATTCTGCACTGCATTACTATATAACTCTGAACTTCATATAAAGTGTTAGCAAGTTCTCTTCACAGTTCAGTCAGACAGAACAATCCTTTTCCAGCCCGAGAACCAAGGACACCGTTGCAGCTTCAGGCCCAGGAAATGCAAACAACAGCAAATTGAGAAGAGCAATCTGGGAGGATGGGACTGCATAACCTGAAGCTGTAATTGGACAATTAACTCCAATATGTAAATTGACCAAAACTTACAAAAGTTTGAAACCTCATGACCGGGTATCCATCTCGGATACCATTGCTGTAGCCTCAGCCAGGCTCTTGTACTGCCCAACATGTATCCTTTGAAGGTCTTTTAATAAATACCTACTTCATTCTTTTAACAATGTCTAGCCTCTGTTCTGGGTAGCGTCTCAAGGCACCAAGGTCACAGTCTCAAGATTTGCATGATAAAGGGACTCCAAATTTTGATCATGTCTACTGAAAACATAAGTAGTATCTATTCTCCATAGGAAGGTTTCAGACAGCAAATGGCCAAAATATTTCACTAGAGTAAAATAAAACTTCAGCACAACTAGTCAGGAAAGACCCAACAGTCAGTGACAAATGGTTCTCACAGGTTGCTGTTGCATTTGAACCTGGGTTTCTCCTTACCTGAGGAGGCCAGCTCTGACACGGACTTCTTCGTGATGTGTGACATGAAGCCAATGATAGAGAAAATGACAAATCCCGCAAATATGCTTGTGGTGGAGTTTATACAACAGACAATAATGGAGTCTCTGGAAGAGAGAAAGAGGGAAAAAACCCACCTGTAGGTGCCTACCAAGAGCAGAGGGTGGGGTAAACAAAAGACCAAACCCTGCGGAGAGCTGGTCCTGTGCCTTGGACAGGTAGCCAGGTGACATACTAAGTGTCCTGCAGGCAGGAAGCCCCTCTACAGAGATTACAGTGTGTCCCCTAGGCTGCATGTTGCCAGCAAGGGACAGCAGACATCAGGCAGATTCACCACGACCCCCTGCCTCACCTGTGAGCACTCCCTGCCACACAAGAGGATGGAAAAAAACAACAGACCTGTAGACGTTGTTGTGGAAGGTGTTGTAGCTGCCCAGAGCAATGAGGGAGCCCAGCCCCAGGCCATAGGAGAAGAAGATCTGAGTGGCTGCGTCCATCCACACCTGCGGAGAAGGAGCCACAAGAGGAGTGCAGCAGAAGGGGACCCTGTGCTGCAGGTGCATGTCCTGCAGCAGCTCAGTGCAGAGCTAACAGGGGGACTGGGTGCAGACTGTGGAACTGTGTGTGTGGATGTACAGCCCACTGGGGTGTCCAGGACCTGAGAGAATCCTGTCAGTAGGGCTGAGTCAAGAGTTTCTTACTAATATCCTAATATCTAATCTAGAGCTATTCTCTTTCAGTTTAAAGCCATTCCCCTTGTCCTATCACTACATGGCCTTGTCAAAAGCCCCTCTCCAGAGCTTTACTGCGGGGCCCTTTATGTACTGGAAGGTAGGGGATCTGCATCCTTCCCATATGCCAAGTGTATCAAAGTGCAGCTTGGCCCAGCAGCAGACATATATCCCAGCCCTCCGATGGGATGGATGTGGATGGATGAAGGGTCATGCATTTCTGAACAGTGTCCCGTGCACATCAGAAGGGACTCTTGCTGAGTCTGAGTCTGTGTGTGTGTGTTTGCTTTCTCACATGTGCCCCCGAGGGATGCTGCTCCACTCAGAGACCCACATCCTGCTCTCACACCCTCCATTTCTCTCCCACTAGTGTGTCTGATTTTCCAACATGGAGCTGTTTTCAACTGGTCCCAGTGCTGTAAGGTCTTAAAGCTTAAAAAGTTCAAGAAAAGAAGGCAGACTGTTTCTTAATTGCATAGTATTTACACAACTCTTCTGGTCTTGAGTGCCCTGTTTCCTGCATTAGAGCCAATGCAGTTGGTAGTACAGTTACAGAGTGTCCTGAAAGAGGGATCATTGGGACCCTCACAGGGAAATGATGGATGTCCAGTTGTCCCCACTCACACATGACTGGTGACTTTGGAACCATGCGAGTATCACTGCTGAAAAATGCAGACTATGTCTCCTGAAAAACTTCATTTTTGCAAGTGTCCCTGTTCCTCCTGGGTCTCCTCTCTGCTTCCAGTGACCAACACATTACTGGCCACCACTCATCACTTAAGCACTTCCAAGAACTGCTGCTGTGTGTGCTGCTGTGCTTGTGCTCCTTCTAAAGCCCCCATGCCAGCACCACATCGTTCTTTCTCTGGGACCACCAGAACAAGAGCAGACCAGCAGCCCTAGGACAGTCAGTGAAATGAGGCATTCCCAGCCCAGAGGAGAGGTCCTTTTGTCAGGATAACTTCAGACTCCCCGTACCCTGTGGATAATACTGCTTCAGTACAACAGAGCTGCTGCACAGAGTTCCATGCATGAAGGACCTGTCCCTCACTTTTGTCTCAGCCTGTGGGACATGGGTCATGAATACTTGAACAGGGTTATTCCAGTGTTATTTTAAGTACTTACAATATTCATGGGAAGTGCCTGGGGAAGCCTAATGCAGAGACAGCTGGGAGATAAGAGCTTTCCTCACTAGGCTACAAACCTCAGAGTCAGTGAGCTTCCTGAAGTCAGGCGTGAGGTAGAAGAGGATCCCCTCCTTGGCTCCCGGCAGTGTGACTCCCCGGAACAAGAGGATGAAAAGCATGAAGTAGGGATAGGTGGCTGAGAAATACACCACCTGAAAAAGACCCCATGGGAGAGAAGCCATCAGCCCACCAGTGCCCAGGAGCTTTCCTGCCCATGGTGTCATTGAGTCCGGCATGTTCTCCTTTGAGGGGGACAGGCTCCCAAGCACAGCCACTTTCAGCAGCATTTCCCTGCATTTGCTGTCCCCCATTCCCACGCTAGTAATGTTTCTGGCTGTTTGAGGTTTCTCCCTGCCAATGACACACAAGGACATACTCATCACAAAAGTAGCATGCTGAAGTCTGGATGAAATGCCCAAAGACAAGGGAATTGCACAGGCATAATTTTAGTCCACAAAAGTAATCCCTTTAAGTCATCACATCCTTATTTTGCAGAGCTAAAGCTGGTGTTTCTCTAGACCAATGCATCAAGCAAGACGAGTTGCCTTGATTCCACTGCCTTCTTTTCAGCACTGTTTCAGGATCTTACAGGTATGTGTCATCTCTCATGACAGGGCCCACATCAGTAATCACCAGGGCTTTGCTGTGGCTGCTTAGCTAAAGCCTGTTTGAGAGCCACTGGGGAAGTTAACGGCTTAGGTGACCTACCCCTGAAGTGCTTCCTTCTGATCCCTCCTCTAGATTATTCCTTTCATAATAGTGTGCCGCTGCATCATGCTGTGCTCTAAATAACACATCCCAGCATCTCAGCACCACTATTTCACTAAATGAAGCAATTACCTTTCTGCTGTGCTAGCCTGGAACACTGCACAGGGAATAACAACGGCCTTCTCATCTGAAGGTCTCCAACCAATATCGAAAGGGCAGCAGGGAAATTTTCAAAGGAGATGGTGAGATTTTTCCCACCAGAGGCAATTTAAGAGACTGTGATTGTCAAAAGGGGGATGCCACAAGAAGCTTTGCTCTCTCAAAGGGCTGTCCCGAAGTGGGAAATAAAAGTAATTTCTGAAAATGCCTCCTCACAAAACGAATGTGCGTTCAGACCCAAGACCTTACAGGCAAGAGCTATTCTCTACACCTAGAATGAAAATTATCATAAACATGGTAGCAATTTTTACAGCTGTGAGAGATAAATATCAGGAATTTAATAGTATCTACTGTGATTTTGCCTCTAAACACCATAACCTTAGTTACAAACAAATAATATTGAGTCTGGAGGACATTTTGACAGCGCAGCAATGAGAGGCAGCATCAAAAGACCCAGCCCTCACACTGTACCTTGCCTGTCCACTCCACACCCTTCCAGATGGAGAAGTAGACCAGCAGCCAGGCCAGGGCCAGCGTGCCAGCCAGGGGCCAACGGATGGTGCCAGGCTCCCCCAGGCCTCCGGACATCTGATGCATGTTCCTCCTAAGGGTGGGAGATACTGTTAGGAGGAAGTCTAACAATCAAGGGTAGAGGGATTCGGAGCTCCCAGAGGTGGCTGGAGGGTGAAGGGCCAGGTGCAGACAAGTGTGAGAAGCCACAAATCCCTAGGGAGAACTGAGGTTCATCCTGATGGGATAAGGGAGGCGAAGTGAGGTGGAGAGGCTGTTTGCCTGCCCATCCATCTGACCTGCATCTGCACAGTGCACCCCATGCCCACCATGGCCAATGGCTGGCTGTAATGCCCTCCTGCCAAAGGTGCCCAAGGAACAGGGCCAACAGGCACAGCCACAGCCCTGGTGGGCAGGCACAATGACCACGGGGAGGGAGAGAAACCTGGTGTAGGCAGGCTGGGGACGTACTCCCAGAACTCGGTGACAGCGCTGGTGAGGTTGGTGGTGTCATTCAGAGAGTAGTTGGAGAAGCAGCGGTCTGTGTTCCAGGCATTCCCACAGTTCTGCCATGGCAGGTCCTGCACGGGCACAAGGACAGCAGCAGGGTTATCATCCATGTGATATCTCCCAAGTGAAATCTTTTAAACTGAAAGCCTTTCATTTTTTTTTTTGCAAAGAGAAATGGGCAGCTCCACTGGATAGGCATGCCCTTGTAGCCAAAGAATGGAAAGATTTTTCAAAATATGATAAATTGTGACGAGAATTTTCCAGGAAAAAAATATCATCATGTGATTAGGGCAATGCCATAGCTCCGATAAAATGTTAGCAATTCCCCGCATAGAAAGCAACTTCCAATTAAATGTTGATAATTAATACCTACAAATTAAAATACTATCAGGGGCTATTGTCTTTATAACCATTACAGTTTTTTGCTAGCTTCACTCAACAACAAGTGGCTGGAATTTACTGCACAAAGAATAAGCAGTGATTTGTTTCTTATGTTTCATTTACACCAACTTCAATACTTAAAAAGCAACACGGCCCTGAGAATGGAGGCATTGGGTTGCCTGCACAAACAGACCGTTATAACACAAGCACGGGAGTAAACGGCACAGGACAGTAGCTGTTTCATGGCTGTCCACTGCCCTGATTATAAGCAGCACAAAGGCATTCCTGGGAGATGTTTACACTGTGGGTAGCAGCGTGACATGACGGCAGCACAACATTACAGACTTAGTGCAATCAGCTCTGGCACTGCAGGCAGTGAAGCAGCAGTGCCAGAGGCCATGTGAGCGTGGCAGGGCAACTCACCCAGGCCATGTAGTGCCACGGCTGAGCCAGCCCAAGGAAAGCAGCTCTCCATGAGCAGCTACCTCTTTTCCCAAGCACAGCATGTGCAGAAAAATGCAGAGCAGCTATTCTGGGTGATTTCCCTCTGCAGATAAGACCTGAGGCTCCAGCTCAACAAAGCTTTAAGAAGATGTTTGTATCCATCCCTATTGTTCCATGAACATAGATGTATTCAAAAATATTATCTGTGTTTTAAGTGCCCTGTGGCATCAGTGCCTTTAAGTGCAGCCTTCACTGCTCCGTCTAAATCAGTTCACTCTAGCAGATGATACCTTCAAACATGGTATCCTGGCAGAATGGTGACTATTGCAGGGGTGGGGGTAACATTCCAGCGGCCACCCAGGCCACCGCACCCATCTGGTGATTTCACTGAGGGCTTGCTAACTGCACTGAAGAAAAGGCAATGGCTTGAGCAGTGCTGCACAGCAGCTCTTCAATGTCTGCATGTTAGAGAAGCTGCACAGCTCTCAAAAGGAGGGGCAGGCTGAGGGACAGTTTGTTGCTGCTCCATTTCCTTTGAATTTCAGAGGACAGAAACTGCAGAAGGCAGGCTGGGCTCCTATTACAGTTCAAAATAGTCGTAGTCAAATTTAGGAGGCACAGGGGATAGACATCAGCCTAACTTTTTCATTTGCACCTTGGGTCCTTTTGGGAATTTGGAATCATTATCTCTGGTAAAAGAAAAGGTCTTGAGCCAAACACCTGGATCTGCCTATGTACATGTCACCAGCCGGGTCTGTAACACCTGAATGTATCAAAGCCTCATCCTAAGATGCATCCTGCCCAGATGTAGTTGGGATGGGTTACTTTGGGGAAGACTTCTGTTTATTTGGGAATCCCTGAGGGTGCATCTAATCACCCACAGCCAATAATTTTGTTCTATATCCAGGACCCTGCAGTTATAGGTGGTACTGGTGGTAGAAGCAGAATTGGGAATGCCAAATGGAATGATGCAGCAAAAGTCTTGACAGATACTTGAAATTTTTGCTGGAACAAAAAGTAAACTGGATGTACAGTCCCTACAATAGCATTTCTGGGTTATATCTAAATGATATTTAAAAAGATCCCATTTGAACCATGGGGTTGATGTCTTTAAGGCTGCAGATTGCTCTGAGAATTACGTTAAGGAAACTCTTACCAATTTCTGGGCTGAAATAAATAATTCAGCTACCAAGAAGTTAATATGGGGCGTGATTCTAACCTTTTATGGTAGAAGGGCCTGCTATGGAAGAGGAACCCACTATAAACCATAACACTAAAGCACATACTAAGGGACAGTCACAAGCAGATGTCTAGATACTTTCTAGAATCATTTTCCCAGCGGAAAAAAACCCCCTTGGATATCATTTATCGAGAGAGGAGTGAATAAAACCTAATTAAGATAAGGAGTAGGTCCTGAGAAATAAGACCATGATGTGACAAAACCTGACAAAACCAGTTCTGGGAATGTGCAGCTCAGATTCGAGCAGCCCTAGAAATAAAACAGAAAGACAGGGTGAGTTTTAAAAACTGAAGTGAGTGGGGAACAGTTCCTGTAGAGGGGATGGGGCTAGCCCCTCCAGAGGACAAGCATCACTACCCATCAGCACTACAAAACTGCCTGCAGGGCTGATGAACCTCTGCAAGAAGGGTCTAGCAGGATGCTGTCAAGGGCTCTTTGCATAAATGGCAAGCAGCTAGAGCCCGCTGTGGGTCATAAACAAATCACTGTCCATAAGCGGGAGCGAGGACCCAGACCACAGCCAGTGCCAGGCTGCAGACATGCCCGTGACTCACCGCAGTGAAAGAGTTGAACAGATAGTAGAGAGCCCAGGCGATGATGACAATGTAGTAGATGTTCAGCCAGAAGGACAGAACCATAGCTGCCAGTCCCACGCCTGCGAATGAAGGCAGAGAGCTGCATCAATCCACGTCTCCAGTACCCAAGGAAGTTCATGGGCACCACAGCAAGGTTTTTTATCAAAACCAGAAAAAAGGAATCAGCTCATCAACACAGAGTGTGCTATAGTTGTGCTGCGAGCTGGTCAGCAAGGGAGGTCATTCCCATTTTCACTGGGGGAACAATGCTACCTTTCAGTGTGCTACCCGTACTTTATGGACAGAGCTCCATGAAAACAGAATCTTGTCACTTCCCTGGAAGAACTGCACTTTCCCACATCCAAGGCATTTCTAAATCACCATTGGCTTCTAGAAAACAGCTACTTCAAGCATGGCAACAGGTTGCATTCCCATGCAATTAAAGTAAGCATATGCAGGGAGGCTTGGGAAAACAAAGGGTCTCCTGCAACCAGAACACGTCCATCACGTCCATACTGCTCATAAAGTCCCTTGTCACCACACAAAATTGCTTGAACAGAGCACAGTGATGTTAGTGGCTGCAGACATCGAGGTCAAGGACAGCTTGATAAAGACAGAGGGGAAAAACCCTCCCCCCACCTGCCACCAATCACAGCCCCCAGGGATTTACTGATTTGCCTTCAAGCCATTAATGGGGTTCTTCCTGTAGTTGTGTGCCATTGTTGTGACACACATACAGCACAGTACCTTTGAACATGGGTGCCAATCTCCAGACTCCCAGTCCACCAACAGAGGTATACTGGCCCAGAGCAGTTTCCAGCAGGAAGAGAGGAATCCCAGCAAACACCAGCGTCAGGAAATAGGGGATAAGGAAGGCCCCTGAAAGAAGGAGCAATGTTATCAGGCAGTTTTCCCTTTGATCAAGAAGTAAATGCCTCCAGCTCCAGCTGCAGTTTCTTGCTCTGAAGAGCAAGAGTTTCTTGCTCTGCAGCACCCATGTGATGAGGAGCAGCCGCTCCCAGAGGTGACAATCTGCAGCTGGAGTTGGTGTGTTGGGTGAGTATCCCACTGAGGTCACCGCTGCCTTCCCCTAATCACTGTGGGTATGTATGTACCATGTATACATATACACTGGCATCACTGGCTATGCAATGCCAGGCTCCCTTTGTTACCTCTTTAGACAGTGCTAAACCCAATCTGACAACAAACCCAAAAGCTTGGACACGGATATTGGTCACCTGCTGATGCTTTCTGTCTTACCTACAGAAGCTTTCAATTCTTCTTCTTGAGGGAATAGTGCACAGGAATGTCTGGCATTGGCCACTGTTTTCTTTGTTTATAGCTGTTTCAGTCTTTTAAGGAAACTGTGACCAAGACTGTATTGGTTCTTGTAGCAGTGCTATATACCACTCCACCGGTGGTTTAGGTTTTACCCTTAAAATTCTTGCAAAAATATTCTTCTCCATGGCCCTATGGCAATCATGTCATCACTAAAAAGGACGTAGAACACTCACTCACTAGAGATACTACTAGCACCCAGTTTTTAGAAGAGCAATTAGAAGAGGAGAGCTTTGCTGTGTGATTGGAAGGCTGCACAAGTTCAGGACATCCTGACTTCTAGGACATGGGACAAAGCCCATTTTTTATCTTTCTCATGCATGTACTGGAGTGTGCCATCATTTCTGAGGAGGACAAATTCTTGCAGAAGATGCTGGCTGGGGACAGAGGGAGGACACTTAGTTTGCCCAGAAGCAGCTGGCCGTGTTCAGGACAGCACTGATTCTTTCACTAGCCTTAGGAATGAGCTGTCAGTCTGGGTCTTCTTCTCCAGATAATCGTGGGAAAGCAAACATGGAGCCAGCGAGCAAAGCCACTCTGGAGAGCTGTGGCCCAGCTTGCACCCGGCAGAGCCAGGTTCCAGCAGCTGCTCTCTGAGGGCAGGGAAGCAGCCAGGCACAGCCAGAGATGCTGGCTCAGGGGACATCCAGCTGGGGACTTCTGCGTGCCAAGCAGGGAGCTGAACCCAGCTGGGAGAGGCAGGTGCCAGCACCCGGCATGAAGTCCATGGGAGGCAGTATGCAAGAGGAGCTGGCAGTGGGTGGTAGGGAGAAAACACTCTCTGTGCCAGCAGCTCGGTGACCATGAGCCTGAATCACAAGCTGGCATGGAAGTGCAGGCTCTTGGCTTCCCTAGCAGCCTGGCACACAGGAGAGAACAGCTTTGGGCATCACTGTGCCTGCTCAGCAGCCTCTCCTGTATGCTCGCTAGACACCACGGCCTGTAAGGTCCAGCCCTGTGAGAGCCCTGCAGGAAGCCAGTGTCTGCTCTGAGGACACGGCTGCTGCCACCCTGCTGCTGTGGAGTTTGGAGGCTGAGCTTAGCAGCAGTGCAAGTCCCTTTCTCTCTTCAGTGCAAGCAATTAAAAAAAATTGGCTGCAGCTCTGATTATCCTGAATTTCTCATCCACAGCAGGTCAGGAAGGTTTGTAGGTGAAAGATCAGACTGTCAGGAAAAAAACCCCAACAAATAAACTTTTGGACACAAGTCTTTTATCCCGGTTTGACAAAGATTCTCAAGAATAGTGGAAAACCTAAAAACCAGATCACCTCCTTGAGCTGAGGACTGTTGGCAATGACACTGCCACTCTGGAGGGGCCAGGTCGCCAAGCAGGCACGGATAATATCTCCAGGTCCTGTACAGCCAGGTGGGAAATCAGTTCAGAAATTTTAATCTAGATTTTGCAGGCCAGTGCAAAATATGGTTGTGCGTGACCTTGTGAAAGTCCCAGCTTGTCTCCAGATCCATGGGTGTCAAAGGGGTGATGATGCTGGTCCTGCTCAGAGCACTGACCCTTGGGGGCAAGGAAGGATCAACAGCGCCTGGCGCTCACTGCACAGCCCCAAATCTGCCTGCTCCTAATGTCATAGAGCAGAGAAGAACAATTAATCCTTCAAACAGGGAACACTGCCCACGAATCAAAAATTGAGCATTACAAGCTGTTACATGCTGTTGCTTTGAGTCTCAGTGCGCAAATGAGGAGTGCAGGATGCTTATTTAAAGAATTATTTTTATCTTGAGTTATTCAAGCTTAGGATCTCACAGGCAATTTTTAGCATGTATTGAACCCCATTTAGAGTGAATTTGGAGTCCTATGCAATCCTGGTGAGATCAGAGGGACTGTATAAGGTTAGAGATCAGTGTAGAGGCTGGAGCCACGGGCACAGCTGGGCACATCCAGCTGCGTGCAGGGCCAGCAGGGAGCCCAGGCACCACTTTGGGTGAAGCCTGCTCCCCGCAGCGGCTGGGCCGAGCGCTGGGCTGCCGTGCCCTGGGCTCCCCGCGCCGAGCAAACCAGCCATGAGCCGATACGGTGTGACAGCGCTAAGCGAGACGACAATATTTCCATTCAGTTCAATTCGCCTGTGCGTAATGGAAGCAGCCCACACGACCGTGCTCTGAGCGGCGCACAGGCGGGACGCTAGGAGTCCCACCCACAGTCTGCCGTGCTCCGGAGGCGCCTCCGTCGGGGCAGAGCCGAGGCGGTGCCCACCCGGTTGCGAAGGAGCTGCCGTGCGTCAGCTCTGCCGCCCGGGCCGGCAGCGGCGAGAGGGAGACATCCAGGCTGCCACGAATGGCACGAAGCGGCAGGGGAGGCAGCGTGTTTGGGAGCAGGCAGGAACCAATTCCCGCACTTCATCTGCCTGGCATTTCTACCCACAGCCGGCTGCTCCCTCTGCGTGCCCGCAGCTGCCAGGGCAGAGATCACCCCGTGTGCCATTGCTAATGCTAATAATAGCACTCCACACCTCCACAGCACCCTCTGTCCTAGGTTCTCAGCTGACTTTATATGCAGGATCGATTTTAGCTTCACAATACTTCTCATCTAATTATAGGCATTGTCATCTCCACCTTTATGTGTGAGGAGACAGTCACGGGCAGCACAGAGCTGGTGTGAGACTTGAGATGACGCAGCAACCGCGGGACAGATGCTGGCTAGCCGCGGGGGAAACGTTCTCTGAAGAGAGCTAGCAGTCAGTGTGGCTAGACAAAGATGACAAACCTACACCGTGGCTCTGGCATTGGTGGCAAAGGCTCCCCGGAGCAGGCCTGGATGTTCCCATAAAGCCTGGATGTTCCCTGATGCATATTTCCACCTCTCCACAAAACCCAAAGAAGCTGTGGATGCCCCATCCCTGAAAGCGTTCATGGCCAGGCTGGATGTTGTACTAGGCTTTGAGCAACCTAGTGGAAGGTGTCCTTGTATTTGGCAGTGGGTTTGGAACTGGATGATCTTTATCATTTCCAACCCAGACCATCCTATGATCCTACAATTCTATGAAAACAAAATGCTCAGTTAGAAATCTTTAGTCAAAATTGCTAACTTTCTGGTCTCCTGCTAGGACTCACTCCACATGCTTCACCGAAAGGGCCTCCATACCCTTAAATGCCATGAAGTTAAATGGACATTGCTTCAGGGAGCAAGACCCTTCTCCTCTTTTCCAGGGTTGGAGGAGAAGAGCACCCTACACTGCCTGTAACAGCAGAAATGGGCTGGTGATACAAAAAGCTATGAAAGCCAAAGGTAAAAGGAAAAGACAAGGAGAAGAAACATGAGAAGAGACCCTCAGAACAGCATGAATGAGTGTAGCACTTGGGATGGGGACTCCAGGCCAGGACGAGCTAAGAGGGAAGCAAAGAGCAATCTGGGAAGACCAGCATGCAAAACTAAAATTATATATACAGCCTTAAAGGTGAGGAAAAGGGGTTTGGACTTGTGTGGGAAGTCTTTAACATGGTTCAAGGAAGTAAGCAGCTCTTCAAAGGGGAGAAGGAAGGCTGTTTTAGTAACAGGCACAAGCAATGGGAGAGCTCAGCATGGAGTGAGAAGAGCAAGCCTCTGCTCTACTGACACCTACCTATACTCCCCTCCACAAAAGCATCTCTCTGACAAGTCTGAAGTAAGCACCATTTTAGAGGGGAGCTGAGGCACAAAGTGTGTTTTCTGACTTGATCCAAGATGTGCAGAAATTCTGTAGCTGAGCAGGGAGAATTCCCTTGAGACTACACCAGGCTGAGGAGAACCTCACCTTTAACGGATGCAAACTGGTTTCTCTGGAGGTGCCCCAGAATCCAACTGGGTTCCTATTTGTGCATAGTCCTCCCTGTAAGTAAATAAGGTTCACATGCTTTCTTTTTTTGCAGCCCTGCAAATTTGGACCGCACAAGCATGACACAACTCAAACTGCTTGTTTTATTTCTTTGGACTGCTTCTTCATAGCCTGCACTTGCTAGTAAAACCCACAGATCATGGAAACTTGTCTCTGGACAATTTAATAACTCCCACCATGTGGGAGAGCTCTCAGCTGAAGGACCACTCATTTGCCCAGACCAACACCAAACCAAAACCTGATCGGGGACAAGGCTGCTCATTGTGCATTTCTCTCACCTCCTCCATTTTTGCCACAGAGATAAGGGAAGCGCCAGACGTTGCCCAGACCGATAGCATAGCCCACACAGGATAGCAAGAAGTCAAATTTCCCCTTCCAGGAACCTCTGTCTGGGATCTCCTTCTTCTTCTTCTTGGTGCTCACAACCTCAGCGCTGATGGACTCGGGCTCCTCCAAGGCTGCCTGCTTCACCTCGGAGGGAGAGTTCAGCTCCACGGAGGTGTTGTCCATCTTGCCCATGGTGACTCAGATGTACATCTGCTCTTACTGAGGGGCTGAAGGAGCAGGAAAGGCAGTTTCTGCCTTGGCCACACAAAGACAAGATGGGAAACACTGGGCAAAGCTCCTGGTGAGAAAGGAGAGAAGGAAGGTCCTGTGTCAATGTAATGTGTCAATGTAGTGTGTTGGTTGTTACCATTACATAACAGATCCCTCAACTCTCATCTTATCTGCTTCTCATCCCAATGCTCTGCAGGAAGAGCTCTGAGACCAGTAGCCATGCAGCAAAACCACAGGTTTTGGGTGACTCACCACAGAGCAGAGAAATATATCTGTCCTGTCTGAGTGACAGTGGAGGAGGGCACGACGAAGGTGCCACAGCTCCCAGGTCTGGGGTCCAAAACTGAGTGCAGCAGCCACAGAGCCATCTGAGCTTTTGTGTGGCCCAGCCAGCCAAGCACAGCTTTGCAGCAGCACCTCTGCTATGGATGTGCTCCACTTGGCAATCCCATGCCTTGATCCCTTACCACAGCAGCAACACAGCTGTGTTCACAGCTGTGCTCTGGCAGAGGAATCGCTGCTCTGCTCAGCTCCTCCCTATACATCACATTGCATGTGCTACTGTAATCCCCAGGTGTATTTAGCTTGTGCTCACTAGTGACTAGAGCCAACCTGTGAACCACTGAAATCTCACTAAGTCAGGACTCCAAAGTCCTGATGATTAATTGCATGAGTCTGACTAAAAATTTAATACATACCTGATTGATTTGAGGCCCTTAGAAGTATATAACCATCAGACAAAAACAATTTGGAAAGAGAGCGAGAGCAGACTATGTTACTACACCTGTGTCTAAACCAATATTGCACTTGTGTCTTGAAAAACGAGTGCAGTTCTCTCTTCCTGTCACACAAGCTGTTGCTAAGTCAGAAAAAGGCATGGAAGAGAGCCAAAAGGCTGCTTAAAAGGGTGGAGCAACTTCCATGTGAAGAGAGTATAAATGAAACAGGATCCATTGTTCTGTGGAAGAGGCAGCTGGCAGGGGCCTAGGAATGTATCAGTGTCATGGAGTACAAGTATTCTCCATTTCTGACACAAGAACTGCAACAGATTAAACCATGACCGCAGGTGCTCATAAAAAGAGCAAGAGGTGATAATCCAGAAACTGTGCAGCTATGGAGTGAGAATCCCCACTGCAGGACATGCTGAATGCTGAGAGTTTATATGACTTCAGAAGAGGAAATTAGGGGGTAAATAATGGAAGGAAAATCCACCAGAATCTACTACTGCAGCTCTGCAAAACCTTGAGCTAGAAGTTGTTGGAGGTTGAGAGACTCTTCCAAGGAAATAATACTCTGCTTTTCCTGGTTTTATCCTCTCCCCTCAGCATCTGCCCTCAGCCAGTACAGAGATGGGACTGGCATGGGGTTTGCTCTCACCTACTTCTCAGCCCATTTTACAGAAACAAATTTAATACTCACCAGGGGTCGTGCTACAATCTCCCAGAGAAGAAAAACATTCATATATGCAAACACTGAAAAACAAACAAACAAACCCAAAATGGGTATATCAGGAAACAAATCAACACTGTAAAGAGGTGTCACGCTCTAGCAGTTAAAGCTGACCTTGTTGAGCTTCTTACTACTGGCACTCTAGTCTCATAAAGAAACAGTACCCATTTGTCCCACGGGATGTTTGGGGGACTCATTAACTAGCGTTTCTAAAGTGTACTGGTCAGAGATGGTCTCCTAAGTCCAGGCTCAGTGGCAGTATGACTCCTCCTTACTACAGCAGGTATCCCATGATTACAGCAGGTGGATTTTGTTCCCCCACAGAATTCATCACTGAGGTTAGAAAAACTCTAACAACTGTGAAGGGAATGGCTGAACCAGGAAATAACTGTAATTCCTTCTGACAAGTCAGTCGAGAAGCCAGAAATCCCCTTGCTGTGGGACAAAGTCTGTAACCAAAGTCCCTGAGGTATGGAGCCCACACTGAGCCTCACCCTCACTCCCCTAGCCCTAGGATGGTTGCAGTAAGCCCAGCAGTAAGTGGTAGCATGAAAATGGTTTCTGGGGAAAAGAGACCATTTCACATAGCCCATGAGGCAGATGCCAGAAGAGACCATTGCAGGACACTCAGAGCAAAGGCTTTGTTTGACAGATCCCATTTCTGTCCTAGAGCTTGTGATAGCACTGTCACACCAGCTCCTGGCTCCTCACAAAGGCAGGGAGAAAAAGATTATACAGAACATGCAGGAGGAAAGCATGATAAAGAAAAGTTATAAATCAAAATAAAAGAAATAGCACCAAAACCCTTGGGAAGAACTCAGAGCTGGGCTAAGTCAGGGTAATTAGCTATGCCTGGAGACATAAATTGACTTGGCAGAAGCCATTTAGGCTCACTTCTTTTTTATAGGCAAAAAACAGAAGGTAAGCTGCTGTCTTTAAAAAGTATTTATATATCCTGCTCTCCATGTGCTCTTTTCCCTGTTCCTGTTGCCACAGTTCTGGAGTGATAGATACTGAAGCTAGATGGTCACACATCATATTTCCTATACTCGGGGTAAGATGATAAAGGAGCAATGGACCACACTGGCAATTTCTTCTTACCTGAAAAGTGAGGTCCTTCATCTCCAGCTCACAAAGAATAAGCTAGATTCATAGAGGTTTCTTCACAGTCAAGAAATAGAAAAACAGGTAAGAGGATCCCACTGAGGATCCATCTCACCTACTGTCTTGTCTCTCTACAGTGATGGATAACTAGGACAGAAGGGCTTGTGCATGTCCCACAGCCTGGCTGTGCCATGTCCTTCCCCACACACATAGCCCTGGCTGGCAGAAACACAGACATCAGTTGCCCCAAGCCAAGTGTTTGACTCCTGTGTTGCTCACATGCTGGACAAGTGGTCCTACTGGGACGAAATGTCAGCCCCTCCACTTATCCACACAGGTCTCTTCCAGCATGAGCACAAAGCTCTGTCCTGTGCTGACAGCCCAGAGAGAGCAGAGTCAGTTCAGCAGCTCTCTGTCATGTCAGATTATTTGTTCTGAAAAGCACAGCAAAACACCCAAGGGACTCAAAATGATAATCAATAGGAGCAGAGCTGCAAGAGGGAGGTGGGCTCTGCTTTGCAAGAACTTGAAAACAAGGTCAGAGTTTCAACATGACACTATAGCAGGTTTCTCATTCAACTTCTTCCAAATGCACCATATTCTGAAGCCAGAACTTTCTAAGCAATCAGTGAAAGCTAATGCCATAAATTCCTGGCAGTAAAGGAGTGACCTGTGTTTCACCAAGTTGAGTAGAAGGCCTTATCTGCTGCTGCTCAAGTAAATAAAAACAATTGCCTGGTTGCCAGTGGATGCAGAGCCAGGCTGAAATGCATTCTGGCCAACAGACCTCTTTTTTTTTTTTTTTTTTTTTTTTTTTTTTTTTTTTTTTTTTTTAAGGATTTTGCTTCAAATAAGAAAATAGCACTGAGGAAGTATTGCTGCCACTTGAAACTCTGCCTCCTGAATCACTGTTGCTAACAACAGTGACCTTTTTACTTTCCCCTGCTTCAGCATCAAATATTAACAATCTCCTCAAATTTGACAGAAACCAAAAATTTCAAGGGCATAAAATTGCCCCAAATGAAACAGCAAAATGACCAATAGAAACATATGTAAGAAATACTTTTACACAGCTCCCCACCTCTTATTTGTCAGTGATTTAACAGCCACACAAATTACTTCTGACCCATGCAGGTAGAGCCCACAATTAGTTTAATTACACAGTGCAGGCTGTTGTTCAGTCAATTAGTCTTTTCCCTCCATCCACACCATTTTAATGACAGCCAAGTAGCCTCAAGGCTCGTGTGTCTTGTTGAGAGCCGTGACCAGCCGATCAGGGCACAGCAGACTCTCGGTTGGTTTTCTGCTCACTGCAGCAGCATATGCTGGAGCTTCCTGCATCCATGAAAGCTGGAGGGTCTGGGGAAAAGCTCCCTGTGGGAGCCTGAGGATTCTGGAAGACTGCTGGCCCCACATGGAGCCCACTCAGAGCTGGAGCGTCAATGTCCTGTCCAGCTGGGTCAGGCAGACAGGGCTCATGCCCTCTCTGCATGCTGCCCAAGAGATGCCACTACAGCCACCCAACATTTCATCTCCCTTCCCCCTAAAGACAAGATGGATTGCTTGGTTGGAGAAGTCAGCACTCACAGAGGATGTGAGAAAAAAGTAAATTACTTCTCCTAGGTGATGGAGCTGCTGGGTGGCCTGCAGCTCCACCCCCTTTTCCATCCTCTTGCATAAGATTTGAGTTGCTGAGGCCTGGGTCTGACCTGTAGCTGCTGTCCAATGTGCTTCTTCCACCAGCAGCCTACATCACTCTTAAAAATGTGGCAGGTGAGGTTGGCAGCACACCACAAGCTTATCCAGATGAGAAGAAGGGGCAATCGGAGCATGAGCCACATTTCATTTTATATCTCAAAACCAAAGAAATGGGACTTTCACATGAGGCCAGGACACATCTTTCAGCCCCCAGCTATGATCCCAGGAGGGCTATGGCAGTACCTCACAGCCCTGAAAGTTTTTGGAACTGCTGGGACTGCTTGCATCCTGCCATCCTGCTAAAAGTAATTGCATTGCCAAGGGACACCTTCATTTTTGTGTTATACATGCAGGAGGAATGGGGGCAAGTAGTGCAACAACCTCCCTGTCTCCTGCTGCCCACTTGAATTTCCTCTGACTCCTCACTCCATGGGGGAAAGCGGGGTCAGGTCCTGCTCCTGGCCACAGGCTGTGCTTCACTCACCACTTCTGCTGCCACCTCAGTGTCAGTGGCAACCTTGCATTGTCCCTAAGGAAAGCAGGGGTTCGTGCCTTTTTTGGAAGATGCAAATGATACAGCCTCTGAACCATTTTAATGTTCTCACTTAAAACTCATCCTGGTCCCTGAGAAGCTTTCCTCAGGAAGCGGAGAGATGGCAGGACTCTTTTTTGGCCCTAATAGACTGTCCTGACCCATTCTGAGCTACCACAGCAGCTGGAGGATTGAGGCCAGGCCACATTCTACTCCCCATGGCAGTGCCTGAGCAGACTGAGCGTTTCCAGATTGGGAAAGACAGAAAAGTTGCTTGAATGCATCCCTGTCTCCACCCTCCTCAGTAAAAGTACTGCATTAAAAAGATTAAAGGCCTATTTCTGCTTATTTAAAATGTGTTGACTAAATTTAAAAGTGTTTTCCTTTTCTTATATAGTGCAACCTGTCACACTGGGATGCCAGTTTCATGACGTTGGTAATTTTTGCTGTGTTATTCTTTTGCCCTGCCTGAAGCAACATGGACATTTTTAACCTAGCTTTATGCTGCAAAGACCCATCTGTCTGACAACTCCAACCCCAGTTACTTTTTGAGTTCACTGGTGAGTTTCACCTGTGCTTGAAAAAAGAGCACAGCTCTCAAAGAAGTTCCTCAAGAAGTAGGGAATGGAAGGAGAGAAGAGCTGCAGGTTAGTGCTCCTCCAGAAGGAGGGTGGTGGGGTGACCTGCTTTGTTCATTGGCAAGGCATAGTCCCACTCCAGGAAGGCTAATGGAAAAAACCTTCCCAGTGCCTTCAATGAGAACATCAGTGGGGCAGAACTGCCCAGAATGGACACACAGAGGGCAGTTTCAGATTCATTTCTCACTTGCTTTATACCTCCTGTGCCTGTTCGTGACAGCCCAGCATGGTGTCCAGGCACTGCCACCAGGATGTGGACAGGCATCCACACTGGCCCCTTCTGTCTTTTCTCTAGAGAGGCTGCAGTGTCACAGCTCAGTCAGTGCAGCCTGAGTTACTGCTCACTGGCTACTACCTCAACAAAACTCTGTCTCTGAACCAAGCTTTTAGATTAAATCCTGATCTGAAGCAGCATTCTGGGTGAGACTTTGGCATTCCCAGGGGTAAACTTCTTACAAGGACTCACCAGTGCTGTGCAAAAGCCATGGCTGTGCAGTGCAGGAAGGGGAAGAAATCATAACTTCATACACATAAAGCTGGATTTGATGCAGCTCCAGAGATGTTGCAAGTGATATCAGTAGTTATTTACTGTATTTGTCTTGGTACGCTTTGGAGCTTCTGGGTTTTTTTGTGTTTCTTTTTTGTTTTGTTTCATTTGGGGTATTTTGGGGATTGATTGTTCGTTTGTTGTTTTGTTTTTGTTTGTTTGGGTTTTTTTAGATTTTGGTCCTTTTTTTAAATGAAGTCATTGAACTGAGCAGATTGGCCAAAACTGGTGTTGCAAAGAAAAGTGATGACATGCACTTGAGAAAGTCACCTTGGACTTTGTTGCCACAATTTAATAATGATAAAAGTTAATAAAGAAAAAAAATGTGCAGGAAAGAGCAGAAGCAAGCATGAGAATGATCATGGGTCTGCTCTGAGCTGTCCAGCATTGCCAGGGAGCAATCTCTTCTCACTTTGCATAGCAGAGAAGCAAAGGACTGGCTGTCCCTGGAGCTGGGAAGCTCAGATTGAGAAATGACCCATCCACAGGGCACAGGTAAGTTCAGCCTGCTCCACACTGACCAGCACCTGCTTGAAGTAAGATGAGCAGGTAAAAACCCTGCGTGCCTCAACAAATATCCTGCTACTGCATTCAGATGAAAGCACAAAAAGGAAGGTAGATAGGAGAAGAATGAGAAAATCACAGACCTTCCTCCTGCTCCTTCTGGGCAGTGTCACAGCAGCTACCAGGCACCTCATTCAGAACATGGCACCTGTGAATGTGCCTGTCACCACCCTGGTACAGTATCCAGCTCCGAAAAGACTAGAGCCTCACCATGCAGAGCACAATGTTGTTTTCCTGCTGCAGCATGGCCAAGCTGAAGAGAAAAAACTGTGTTCATTCTCAGATGCCAAACTCTGTTCTTCTTCACATGAAACCAGAGGGATAATCGTGCTCCAGAGCCCTCAGGCTGCTATAAGGCTCCCTTTGTTCACATGCTTTTTTGGGGGGTGGAAAATAGAGAATAGCAGAGTCAGCTGCCTCTGCAGGAACCTGGCAAGAGTATTGGTAGCCTCCAGCCCCTTGGCTAAGGTTTTCCTCAAAGCAGCCTGGAAAATCATTACCCAGAGCACCATGCCCTGCTGTCCAGGATCAATCTGAAACTTGCTGGGCATTATCTCTACAAATTTAACATTCAGATCTTCTCCTACCCTCACTTCTTGTGCTAAGCTCCATAGAGCAGTGGAGAAGGAGCAGCTCTTCCCCCAGGATTTGTGATCAGGAGATAAGGTAGAGGAAGGAAAGGTTGTCCCTGTTGCCTTGGCTGAAGACTTGAGTCACATCCCACACAGCCAGTCCATACCAGGGTGCAGACGCTGGCCCTCCAGGACCAGGAACAGCCTTTACCACATAAGCATCTCCCCAGGGGCCAGACAACACCCACTTGCTCTACCACCAGCAAACAGGGCTCAGTGTCGTGGGGGTGTTCACCCGCAGTGTAAGGACATTAGCTGCTTGTTCCTTGTGTCCATTAAGTTTCTTCATAAGAAAATGCATTTCCAGCTGCGTGTCTTCAACCTGGTTTTGCTCTCCACACAACAAAATCCCCAACTGTTGCAGGGCTTCTCTTGGAGGAAGGAGAACCAAAACTAAATGTGGAAGTCTCTACCAGGTGCTGACAGAACCACAGCAAGGTCACCAGCAAACTGAGGAGCCTTTGGTATCCAGACTGCAGCTCTAAGAAGCACTCGTGGGAGAGAGGGAGCAGGGAGAGAGTAGGAGGGAACGGAGGAAGAGGATAGGTGAGTTTGTCCAGGTCTCCAGTGCTATGGAGACAAAGGAGAAACAGGGAGGGCTTCACAGGAGGAGTGAGTTACCTCCTTCAGAGTCAGAATCTCTTGCAGATAGATAGGAAAGAAGGGCACAGACACAGACCCCAGAAACATCCCAGCAGCTGTACAGGCAAGGAAGCTGAGCTCCACTGCCAAATATCATCAGAGCTTGCAGGACCTTTGTGAAGGGTCACCAAGAATCTGGAACACTGTCTGTCACGTTGATCCTTGGGGCTGAAACATTTAAGACTGGGGAGGGCTGTCCCAGCCCCAGGGAGGGGCAGCTGAGCCCATGCCTCTTATGTGCGGATCACCTAACCCATTCCCTGAGTTCTGTCCACTGGAGACCCTCCCCAGAGGAGCTTGCCCCAGGTTTTCACAGTAAGTGCTGATACAGCATCTTTACTGAGCAATCATTTGCACTCACTGTATTTTTCCCCAGCCCACAGGCATTTTGAGAAACTTTCCAACATTTGGGACCCCGGTACCATTTTCAGGTCATGCTCTGGGGCAGTCATCTCCCCTCTTGCTCTGCCTGGTAATGCCAGCTCCCTGGAGGGAAGCAGGGGGTTGCTCATGCAGCAGGCCAGGGAGCAGCACCTGCTTCCTGTCCTTCCCAGCCACCCCCACTGCAGCATGGGGCAGAGATGGTTCATGCCCCACTTCTCTACTGCAGCAGAAACAGCCTCTTCAGCCCAGGATTTAGCTCAGTGAGCAGGTTTTGGAGGTTGGTTGCTGCACCTACCTGTTAACCCCAAGGGAAATCCAGTTAGCTCTGCATGGGAGTGACAGATGGGAAAGTTGCTGCCTTCTCAGCAACTGGTGTCTTTCTTGACCAAGGAGACATTGCAATGGCAACAGACAGAAGAAATTTAGGTATTGTGGTGGTTCAGCTGTGGGTAAAGCTGCACAAAACCTGCTCCGCTTCCCACTGCTCCAATTGAGCACCAGGCAGGGCTGTCCTCATTTGCTCAGCCCTCCAGCACCTTTTGGAAGACAGGAACAATCCTGCATCCTGCCTTGTCCTCAAGGTGCTGCGCCACTCAGCCCGACATCCAACCCAGCATGGATGGAGGAGAGCCCAGCACCTGCACCACCCTTCCCCAGAGTGCAGGCAGGTGGCTCCCTCCCACCACTGCTCCAACATTCCCTTCTCTGCCCCCAGTGCTCACACTGCTGTCCCAGCAGACTCACCTGCCTCACGGTGCCAGCCGGTGGTGGGTCCCTGGGGCACGCAGAGCTGCTCACAGAGACACCAGCCCAGGGATGCAGATACAGACCTGCTCCCACACGCAGAGGGGAGCTGTGAGCCCCTCCTGCCACAGGACCCTTCTCCCCCTGCCTCACCCCACACTGCTTCTCATTGCACTATTGACAAGTCATTAATGAGCTTTGCGCTCACGTCCAGTCAAATCAACACCCTGCATGTCGCGGGTGTGGGGTGAGGGGTGCCACAGCCACTGGAAAATCACAGTCACTGAGAGAGAAGAGGCTCCAAGGGCATGGGCAGGAGGGAGGACAAAGAGAAAGGGCCTGATGCCAAAGAAGGGGGGAGCCATCAGGCAAGTGGGTTGCAAGGGGTTGGTTGAACCCATATTGCTGCAGCAGTTCCTGCAAGGGTTTGTTAGCTCCTGCAAGGATCGAGTGCATTACAGGCTTTCGGGATGGAGGGGGCAGCTGCAGGAAAATGGATACTTCTCATTTGAAGTGGCAGGTACCAACCATCAGCCAAGGAAAGGAGCCACGAGTGAATAACCAGTTGTTTAGTGTGTAAATCTTGTCATTGGCTCTAAACCAGCTTGTGCAGAACCTTTATTTCTCTTTTCCTTTCTGGGGTCCAAGATAATTTCCATCCACTGGGAGTTGAGAGAAGTCGCTCTCCAAAGCAGCATGGGGGAGCTGCTGATGCTGTGAGCATCACCTTGTTAGAGGCAGCATTGACTGAGAGGCAGGGGAAGGAGCCCAAGTGAGCTAGAACATAATTCTCCCCAGAGATGACACCTTAGCACTCCACCATCTCTTCTCTTTGTGTTAAAACAGAGGTAGAGATGCTGAAAATAGTGAAAACAGTACATTTAGCGGCTTTCAGTGCAGAGGAGACAACACGGTGACCTGACTGCCCTCCTGCTCCTGCATACAAAGGCTGGCTTCACCCCATTCAGGACATTGCACCAGCTCCATGGAGGCTCAGCTGGGCTGAGGGCACCAAGGTAATACCACAGCTTTTATTCCTTGCTGTCAAAACTCTCCTTCTTCAAAGGTCCCCCCTGCCCCCTGAGAGTAGGCAATAACCCATCCCAGCTGAACCTGACACAGCTCATGGGCCAAAGCCCTTGCCCCACAGTGATGGCAGGGAAAACCTGCTGCCTTACAGCTTCGTTGAGGTTGCTGCTTGTGGTGCCACCTACATCTGTACTATTATCCTGCCAAGAGGCTATGTTTGAAGATCACATTTCAGACTAAGTGGTGACTAGAGGAGCATGGAGGAGGCAGTAAGACTCCCATCAGGTTTTTTGGCCCTTAAAGGAGAAAGACACTGGTGCCAGGCAGGCTGGCAAGAGGGAAATTGGAGAGAGGAAATTATTTTTACTGGGTAAACCCAGGGGACTTTGAGAGTTGAGTGGCTCTCCTCTCTCTCTCTCTCCTCTGAGAGGCATCCTCTCTGAGCTGAAGCAAATGCAGTGAGTTGGCAATCCCTTCTGGAAGAAAGCTGTGGGTCTGACAGAGCACCCTCATCCCTTTCCTCTTCAGGGAGGCTGTGTCCCCCACACCACTCTGGGAGCTTGAGTATCTCTTATTTAGCAGCTAATGAAGCTAAAAGAGAAGTAAACTACATCTGTGTCAGAAATCTTTCCTTTAGGCTCTTGGCTGGGATAAAAAATCAGCCCGTGAACATGTGCTGCCTTTGCTCCCTAAGAAGCCCATTCTGTATCTCTGCAGTTGAGCACAGCTTGCACTGGCCAGACCTGCAAGCGCAGGGAGCATGTAGTGCAGAACAGGGAAATCATTATTGCCCACCATGCCATGGAATACTGCCAGAATTGCTGCCAGCTGAGTCCTGCAGGGGCAAGCTCAAATCCCTTCCTGGTGAACTAAGGCTCACATTGTCTTGGAGAGCTTTTCTATGGTGGTGGGGTTGGAACTAGAAGGCCTTTAATGTCCTTTCCAGCCCAAACCAATCTATGATTCTATGACACAACTCCTGGTGAAAGCAGAGCTGGCAGAGGCATGCTTCCCTGTCTCCTGGGAAGTGTGCAGGCACTGCCCTGGATGCGCTGCACCATGTAGGAGGCTCAGCTCTCCCTCATCTGCCCAGCTTGCTTTGCAGTTGCCACGGAGCCCAAGCCAGGTGAGGGCTTTTTGAACGTAATGCTGTGCTACTGGGTCAGATTTGCTTTGGCCAAACAAACCAAATTAAAGCAGGTACCTGCAGGTAGTTTCAGAGGGGAGCCAGCAGCAAAGCCCCTGGCCTCCTTTTGTCAGAAAGAGTAAAACTTCAGGTATCAAGATATCATAGCTCATCCTTTTCTGAGTCTGGCATTAGTCCATCCATCACTGTTCTCCTCGGTCCTCAATCTCTCCTCAAGACAAACTGCTGATGTGACACCTCCTAAAATAAAAAGACAGAGAGAAACAGTAGCAATTTGCTTGTAGGGCAGGTGGAGATCTCAGGCCTGAGAGAACTAGCCAGTTACATGTATTTTCACAGCTCTCCACAGAGTCCTGGCTGAGGAACACCTGAGAACTGTGGTGGGTCCACTGGAAGCACCAATTGCTGCAGGCAGACTCCCTTCATGAGATGCACAGCAAACCATCTCCCCATCTCATGCACTTCTGGTCCGGAAAGAAAACAAGCCAGAAAGTGACCATTACCCATGAAGGGGTAAAGACTGGATTTGAAATCCACAGGTGTTTTCTCTATCACATTTGTTGTGCGAGTGAGAGGCAGAAGCAGGCTGAGTATCAAAGGTGCTGGAGAGAAAGAATGTCTCTCAGCATCAGTCTGAGCAACCTCTGCTTTTCCAGAAAAAAAGGGAAGTGGGACCACGAAAAGAAGAGAGTACATGGATATTTCACACTTGGCAAGAACTAGACGTGGACTGGTAAGCCCAGATGAATTTGGGAAAATGCCTTAGAGAAGAAGCAGAATTTATTTGAAATTAGATGAATTTGGGAAAATGTCTTAGAAAAGAAGCAGAATTTATCTGAAAAGATGGGATTTGGAGCTGCTCTCTTGGTTGTTTTCCATAAATGTTCATAAGACTAAATTTTGATTCACCAGTGTATTCTCAGAAAATGAGAGCTTGGCAGATACTCAGACAAATACTCGCTGGCTTCAGTATTTGCATTCAAAGCATTTGGGCTGCCACCTCCAAAGCTTTTGGTGGCTTGGGAAATATCCAGCAAAAGAGCCCAACCCCACCATATAATCTGTGTGAGTAAACACAAGTGCAAAGAGTATTTTCTAAATAACAGCTATTGGATGTGATGACAGTGGTGAAAGCAGCCAAATAATCAGGCTAGACATCTCTTGGTTTAAAATTCATTTGCAAAAATCATTAACACAATCATTGCAAAATAAGCAGAAGTATAATCACTCAGGGATAATTTGCAGAGGAATAGGGCTGCACTCACTGAAAAGAGCTGTTACGAGATATGAGGCTGCCTGGCTCTGACTAAGCCCACCAAGTCCACCACCTCCAAAGGGAAGAAGCAAAGCTGGCCAGCACAGCAGAGCTGGCAGGCATTGCTTTTTTGAGCCCAGTCTAAGGCATGGCCTCCTCCTCTGCAACCTCAGCAATCCTGCCAACCTGCAGTGGGGGCCAAGCTGGCTGGCCTCCTTTCTCCCTGAGCAGGCTCAGAGCTCAGGTCTGGCCTGACTCCTGACACCCAGGACAATTCCTGTGCTCAATCCTCCCAGCTTCCCTAACAGGTGCTCTATGTGACTCCCAACCCAGGTGGCCTGTTGAAGACCCCCCTTGTGGTATCCAGAGTTTCTTTGTCACCAGTGGCTGGACTGTTAATACCTGGTAACATAATCACCTGCCAGCCTCACTGACCTCTCCTCCCCAGGAAAACTCCCAGAATCTCTGCTACGCCTCATCTTGGGCATTCCTGGTCAAGCTGGGATGAGCTAGTCCTACAGCACAGGGAAAGGTCTTGCCCCACACATTTATAGCTCTCCACAGGCTGCCAGACATGTTTCCAGGGCACACAGCTTCTTTGAAATATTATTCATCTGGAAATCTGTCCAATACAGGGAGTACTTTTATTTACAATTACCTTCAGCCACTGGTATTAAATCTGCATTTATGCCACTTGTCCCTGCAGCTGCTAGAGCCCTTAGGAACAATTTTATCTGTAGGTGACTTGTTTCAAAGTCTGGGCATTTTTAAATTGTTCCTGCTGTCAACAGCACAAACAACACAGAACATGGTGAAGGAATAAAAATGTAAAAGAAATATGGCAAGAACAAAACTGAATACAAGAAAAGAAAAGGAATTTCCACCACTGGAGGAGATTACAAGTGACCTGTCAATGAAAAAATAGATTGGGTTGGAGCACTTTCATTCAGTGCATGCCTATTCATTTTTTTTTCCCCCTGGAAAACTCTGGAGACAAGGAGAACTAGGTGAGACAATGTCACTGGATATTCTGGCAATATGATTTTGTCAGGTGTGAAACAGTCAAGTTCTGTTAAACTTAGTGTTTTTTGTGTTTGTCCTGTGCACCCTACCATAACTCACATGGTTGAGAAACACCTGGGAGAAAAACTTCTGCTGCTGAAGATTTATCAGCACTGAGCTTTCGGTCAGCAAGTAAGGACCAAGAGTCCCCCAGAACAAAATGAGGAAGATGAATCTGACAATTCCTGAGGTGTCTTATGGGAGGAGAGGGATATTAGATAGAAGAGAAAGAAAAGGCCACTAAAATAAAATTCATACATTTAAAAATGTCTCTATGGCATTTTCCATATTCTTTCTTTCAATGAAGCCTTCACCTCCAGTTTGTGTGGGTAAAGTATTTCTAGGTGTGTGGCCATTTTTTCCATTTGATTGAAATAAACAAGGATTGTTTATTGTACACATTGATGTTTCTAAGAGAAGCACACTGCTACACACATTGTCATATCTGTGGCTTTTGTCAACAGCTAAAGCACAGCGAAAGCTCAGCCCTCTGCACCATCACACCTCCCTCCCTGGGCACAGTACAGCTGGTGTTGGTGCTTGAGGATGGCCTGTCCCTGTGGGCAGCCCAGCCCACTCTTCTGGTGGGACTGACACCTACAGCATCTCACTGCGACACAGATTCAGATTCCTGGTGGCAAAGCCAGACCTGAGTTGCCCTTCCAAAGCATGAGGTTGAATTACCAGTACCTGCCTCCCAGCAGCAGCCAGCAAGCTCCCAAGGTGATTGCTGGTTAGTCTCTAAGCACTGGTGAGAGTAAGGCACCTGCTTTCAGCTTTCTCCAGACATGCTCCGAGGGCTGGAGTCCGCAGACTGCAAGCATGCCCAGGTGACACAGGGACACGGAGGTTCCCAGGTGGCCCCAGAGGCCACGAACCACTGGTGTCCCTGGTGCAATCTGGGAGCAGATTTTGTGTGGCAGAGTCTCCCCTCACCCCCTTGTTCCCAGCTATCTTCCCTGCCACAGGGGGGTTTGAGTGACACTGGGTGTGCTATGTCCCTGTGATATGCCCAGCACAGCAACAAGGAGCACAAGGCCCTGGGAACCAGAAAGTGAGAGCTATCCTGGACACCAGCCATGGGATTTCTGCAGGGAACATTCCTGGCAGGACTTGAGTAACAGCAGTACCTATGCACTGCAGCATGTTCTCTTAGGTCTTGTCTACCCAGCCAGTGTTGCTCACCTACACCAAAACAAATTAGGCTAAAATAAGCCAGAGCAGCCCACTCTGAAGCATGATTATTCCACCTTAAAGACCATTTGGGTAGTAAGTGGACATAGTCAGATTGATGAAAGTGTGCTTGTGCCTGCAGGCTGTTTTGATAAATGTAGTTAAAAAACCCTGATCATCTTTCTGTCAGTGTCAGCAAGGGATTCACAAGGGACTGGAAATATTTAGCTCTATTGCTTCTAATCCATCAAGAAAGTGTGAGCAGTAACACCATGTTCAATTTAGTTCAAACTTGATCCTGATGGACTTAATATAAATTAAAATTAGTGTGAATAGAACATAAATAGAAGTGTCCTCACATACTTTGGAAGATTTAACTGTGAAACCAACCTAACTTTAAAGTAAATGTGTCCCTAGGTCTAGTTACATGATTGGTGTAACTCTTAGGATTTTTTTCCCTCTACATTAAGAGGCTTATGCTAATAAAAGCTCTGAGGTAGATGCTTTAAATCAGCATAAGCAGAGTTATACTGATGGAGCTTATGCCACTTCCCAATAGAACTGCACGGCAATGCTTTCCTACAGGGAGAAGATTTATTGCATGGCTGTGTTTGACCTCAAAAGCACAGGAGTGTGGGAAAAGGTACAGATGAAAAAGAGAACAGATTTGCATATGAGATGCAATGAGGGTTACTGACAGAGGCAGTATAACCACTGTCCACCACAGGTGCTCCATCACGATAAGTACACAGGCCTTGGGGACAAGGAAGAGCAAAGGCCTGGCTCCTCTGTGAAGTGCCATACAGTGACAACCTCATTTATTGCTGCATTGGAAGGGACAGAGCCTCCACTGTGAGGGGAAATATCTCCAGCCTGCAGCCTTGCTGCTGCTTGGCTGTGTGATGCACACAACCAGAACCAGCCCCTGTCTGCAGCAATCGAGTTTCACACACCCCCACCTTCCAGGGAAATTGCATCTATTGATAGGATTGGACGGTGGGAAATTGCTTTGCCATCGCTCGATGTGTCCTACGTCAGCCTGCCCAAGGGACTATGGCCAGAACAACCAGAAGGCTCTGTTGACACCTCTGCCCATGATCACTAAAATGCCCTTCCCTTCCTTGCAGAGAGGGAAAAATTTTTGGAAAGTTTTACCAAGACTACAAATTACCTCTACTTACAGTATAAGTCCAGTGTCTCACAAACTCAAAACGCTGACAGCAACACATTTACCCACCAGCCTCTGTCACAATGTCACAGTAGCAATGTCATTAAGGCAAAACCTACCAAAGCACAATTCTCCCCCAGATGCCCTAACACACACACCCCCCACATGGAGACACTGATCTGAGATGTTCTGAACCTCCAACTTTCCAGAAGGGATCAGCCCCCTTTCACCTTTCTCCTCTTCACATGAAGCCTCACAGGTGCCCCCAGGCCAAACAGCAAAGGTTTTGCTGCTGCCTCCCTTAACCATAGAAACAGGAAAGTGAGACAGAGCTCAGAAACTCCCAAATGAAGGGAAATGCCACCCCCTGTCTTGTACTGCAAAGGAGGCTGGAGCGTGGGTCGTATTCAAAATAAATTTTAGGCACCAAGTAACTTTTGAAATCTGATTATGGCAGGTAATTCATAAGAAGAAAAAAAAATAGTAATTCCTATTACTGTCTCAGCTTAAACACTGTGAAATGAATATGTTCTGAAAGTATTCAAATATCCTCCAGCTGGAGGTTCTGAAGAAACCTGACCTAACTGTGCCTGACCACACTCCTTGCCTATGTGGAGACAGACTCTCATGCTTGGGATCCTGGCCAGGGAGGTTTATTGGATGGGACAACTGGAGGCTGCCCCTGAGCCTCCGTTTTTCTTGGCTGGTAATTTATGTGTTAGCTAAGGTATAAAGCTGAGCCCTGCAAAAGCATTTTTGGGGTGGGAGAGCCCAGTGCTGGTGATGAGAAATAGACACAGGGGACAGAATCACATGGAGCATGAAGAGAGAACCTCACCACTATCTGCCTGTTCCTTGACTGATTTATGCATCACACCAGTGCCAAGGGGAGCCAGTCACCTAGCCTGTCTGGGGAATTAACAGCACATCCAAAAGCACTGCACAAAAAAGCTAACACTGCCTGGGCATGATTTCCCCAAAATTCTGAGCCCCAGCATCAAGCCAGTTCCCACTGCCAGGCTCCTCCCACCATCCCAGCTAACCCAGGGTTACTGATTCACACTGCTGTGCCTTGCCACTGATGGGATTTCTCTTCAGCAGCTCCTGGACCCGTGTGCAGGCTGCTTGAAGCATTCCAGTATAAAGACCTCTGCTTCTGGAGAGCTTGATCAAGAAACCCCAGTTCCAGCTCTCAGGTCATCCTCACTTCAAAGCTGGAACATGGGGAGGAAGCTCATGTTGCAGCAATGGCCCTTCTTCAGGATATGTGAAAGTGACAGTTGCTTTTATGCTTGAGGGAGGGTTTATTTCTCCATGAGAAAAAGAAGCTTATTTCATGTCCTGTTGAAACATGAGGTCCAGAAAGGCACCAGATGGCCCATAATCTCCCATCCTCTTCCAGAGACCACTATCTACACCATGGTACAACAAAAGCTGCACACTCGATAAAGCATGTTTTGGAAAAGTTTAGTGGCCACTGGCAAATAATGATTGAGCGTAAGCATGCCTCTGGTCCAAATGAGCCAACCCATCCAGAGCTCCCATCCTGGCTGTAACCCAGACTGGGCAGGAAACTATTCTACAGATTGTAAAAAACAAAACAAAACAGGAGAAAAAAAAAAATCAAAAAGCCATTTAACAGAATGGTCCTGGCATGTCACCAAAACCAAGACAGGATGGAATTGCCCACAACAGGCTTTGCACAGACATTGAAAGCATTTCTCCCTGGGAATCCCTTTCCTTTCCACATAGCTTTCCAAGCTCAGGCTCGACAAAACCAGAACAGACAGCTCTGAAAATACATGTCCTCCTTTGCAGTTGTGGATCAGGGATTCAAACCAGAGCCAGGACCATGCTCCACAAGCAGTTGAGGGGACAGGCCTTCTTGTGGGTTTAAAAAATAACAAAGAAAAACAACCTCCACACTGTCCATCCATGCACTGTTAGGCACATTTCTTCTCTTCCCTTGGCAGGTTCAGGAGTAAAGTCTTTCACTTTAATACCTCAAGCTTATTCCTGCAACCCTTCACAGGGAACTGGGTACCAGCATATGCACATCTTCTCAGCCTCCTGAATCTTAAATTTTATTAATTTTTGAAATAAGGTATTATCTTCTCCTTTGATGAACATTACTCCCCTCTTACCCTATTCAAACACAATTTAACTAATTAGTAAGAGGTTACCATATGTAAGCACATGCAACCTGATAAAGCAAAGGACTGCAAGAAGACCTGATGTGTTCTCTATGCCCTCATGACTGCTGACTGTCTCTTTCCCAGCCCTCATTTGCTGTGCAACTTAGTCACTTGGCTCACGTCTCTTATTTCTTATTTCTGGTGCAAGGCCCACCTCTCCTCAAGATGGGGAAGGCACCCGAGCAAACCCCTCTTGCCACACATCAGGGAAGCAAAATCTCAGAGAAGTCCCCAGGTTTCAGCACAAACCACACAGCCACTGCAGAATACCCATAACTCACACAACATAAACACATTCTAAGATCTGAGAAATCCCTGTTCTTCTAAGAGATTTCATTTCCTCCAGCTCAGTCCCTACTGCCCTTTTTCATCTTCCAACCCTTAGCAAACTGCAATAACTGCACAGGGGAAATCAAGAGCTTTGCTCAGGATGAAGCTGTGATTCCAGTCCTTGGTAGTTAAACCCTGCACTAGGGCTACGGTGGGTATGGCTTCTCTCCAGCCCAAAAGCTAAGATGAGGGCTGGAAGGAGGGCATGGCTGCACCTCCAGCTCACTGGAAGCTTCGGCAGGTCACTGTCCTTTGTCTGAGCACTACCATCATCACCTGCGACAGAAGGACATTTGAGAGCCTAGAGTTCTCACTGTAATTCTTCTTCAACCAAAAACTACGTTGAGGGTTGGAGTCAAAAAAATTGAAGATATCCTGCTGATATCTGATTGTTTTATCTTTCTTTCTTCAAATTTTGTCCAGTACAAGTTTTCAATGACCATTTCCTTCTTTTTTTTTGCCATTTGTCACTGTCAAAGCAAGAAGGGAGGGAAGGCTAAAGTGGGGGGAACAGAATAACAGGATGGAGAAGGACAATACAGGACCTTTTGGCTTGATTTCTTTTTTAACAAACTCTGTTCCTTCTTTTACTTCTGGAGAGAGGGGTGAAAATGGCCTTTTTATGAAGAAAAAGAAAACACCAAACAAAACAACAACAACAAAAAAACCAAACCAACAAAAACCAAACAAACAAAAAACCAGAACAACAAACAAACTAGAAACCCACAAGTGGTAGTTAGGTGTTTACAGGTGTATGTCCTTTTTTCTGTATACAGTGTTGTAATTCCAGCTGGGAGGAGCAGTACACTATGAAAATTTCATACCTTCTCTTGGACCTCAGCTTCAAATGCATCGTGTCTTGGCATGTTATCAACAACTACAGGGAAAAAAAATAAATCTCTCCCTTCTGTCCTTACCAACTCTTCAGTAGTGTATTCCTGGTGGTGTGCAGGACAGGAGCAGTTTCCCATCAGACTCAGGGATCTCCAGAGATGCCCAATTCCAGGGGTTGATGGAGACCTGTCAGATCTGTCACATGCATGCAGCAATGCCCGAGACATTTGTATACATTTAACAAACCACTACTCAGTCTCTAATTGTGCTGGGGATTCCACAGCAAAAGACAGCCACTGATGGCATTCCCCCCTGTTCCCCCAGCTAGGTGCATGTTGGTGTTTTAGTTTTTAAAGGAAAGGGAATTAAACGACACCAGGTCACTGAGCTTTGACCTAAAATTCCTGAAACTTTGTCAATTCCACCCAAAGAAACTGGATTAATTTCCCGATCCTGGGAGTTTTACGATTGCTTTCAATGGGCACAGCAATACCTCCTCTAGCTTTATTAAAATAAGTTGCTTCTGGGCAGAGGTGGGATGCTATTGTCGGATTATACATAAGCCAGAGGAACAAGTTCAAGCACCATATTAGTGTTCCAAACTGAAGAGTTATTTATTTCTATCTAGGATTTTTGCAGTGTTACTCAACTGCCTCAGAAAAAGAAGTGAACACTTCTCCATGACTTCTCTGACAGCACAACACTACCTCACATCTTAAAGGCATGGCAGCAGGAGCAAAGGGGCTAAACGTCCTACCAAAGATTGTACAGGAATCAAGACTGGGGGGAGCTGCTTCCCCCACCAAATTATGAGCAACATTGGTGGGAGGAAGAGGAAAAATCACCAAAGTGCTTACCATGAGGCATGACTGTGAGCCCCTGGGTGCTAAGCTCTTCCCACAGCTATTTGCAGCATGATATTCAGCTCTTTAAAAAATAAAAATACAATAAATGGTATCTTATGTGGTGCTGCAGTCTTTGCAGGGAATGTGAATGAGGTATGCCAGCTTTCTCCACCTTCCCCAGTAAAACATCTCAAATGATAATGTCCCAGAGAGAGACGAATTTTGATACTTAACTTTCAGTGTTCATTTCATCAGCATTTTGTAGTTTTTAGTTTTTAAAGGAAAGGAAATTAAATAGGGAAAAGATTGCCCTATGCTAATTCCCCAGTTAAACTCAGAGGAAACTGCAGCAGATAAGGTTCCCATAGCAATGGGAATAGGTAGCGAGCCGCACAGATGAGGCCTGATTTCCGCGCTTACTTTCGGTGCCGGTCGTTTATCTCCACACAGCACAGGAAAAAGCAATTACTCGGAACAAGGAACAAGGGAAAGGAGCCTGTGGCATCTGTGATTCATTTTGATGGCATTCTCTGGCGTGGTCAGATGCACCAATCTTGCAGCACAGCCATGCATCAGCGCATATACCCTCGACCACAGCAAAGCTCCCAGGTGCATCCTGCCACTGGCTTTTCTGGTGGATTTAGCTGTGAATTTTTGATAGGCATTGAAGCAGGATTTGGCAGGGAGCTTTACAGCCCCAGCCTCCACAGGACAGAGTCATCTGGCACTGCCCCAAACCCGGCATCAGAGCACATTTCCTCCCACCCACTGCCTCACATTTTTAACTATCCTGGCAACAACTAACCTTTAATTCGACACAATCTGCTTCCAATGAACCCATATTACCTATTAATTTTGTTTTATCTTGCCTGAGCTGATGACTATTGCGCTCAATTATGTCTTCCTTATCCCCTGAGCAGTCATCCGCAGCAAAGCCGAGGGAGTGCGGTCATTCTCCCATCTTCTCCCTAAAGCTACTCTGCAGCACAGGATCAGGCCCATCAACTCCTTCACTAATTCCTCTACAAAATGCCCCAGCAGTGCAGTTAAATTTGTGGGTGTGCAATCCTCAGGGTCTCATTTTCCCAGCTGTGCTGCAGCTCTTTTTCTTACCAACTGCTCTGGGACTTTTCTTGCGCTCCATGAATTTTCTGAAAGAATTGTCAAATATTCATCGGTTTCACTCCTGGATGCATTTCCACTGGGCCGTGTAGTTTTGACCAAGAGCAAGTCCCCTAGATAGGCATTCCTCACTCCTTTTCCAGACTGAGACTGCCTTGAGATCCATCATCAACAACTATGATTGCACCCTGTCACCCCTTTCCCTTCCAGTGACAGCTGAAGCTGTAGCTACTGACACTGCAGCCTCCTTTTGTCATTGGCTGTGATACGCTCCTGGCTCTCTCTCCCTTGTACAGAGGTGACCTAGTAATGCACTTTCCTTTGTCATCCTCCAGCTTCTTATGTACTTCTGAACCAACGTACTTATTTCCTGTACTAACACCCCATCGTTTCATGCTTTTGCATCCCTAACTTGGTTCCTTCACACCTTTAATCTCTGCTCTCTCTCACCACCCTCGCCACTGTGGTTTCTTTTCCTCCTCCCAACACCAATGCACTTTTTTTTTTCCCTTTTTTTTTTTTTTTTTGCTACAATGTTGTTTTTCTCTTCCCAAACGGTGTCAGTAATGAAGGGCACTTCTGACAATAGCTTGCTGCAGTCTCCAGAGCTGCTGGCAGAAGAGTTGTCCCCAGGGTGTAAAGGAAATGCTGTTGCCAGTGGGTGCAACCAGCTGGCTGGAAGGAGAGGAATTGTCTCAGATGCTTCCATCACGGATGTGAAGGAGAGAAGGGAAAAGAAACCACTTTGGGAAGGAGAGAGCAAATCAGTCTGGGTTATGGAGGAAACATCCCAGGTGCCTTAGAAGTGGGTTTCTCTCTCTGTGATGCTGAGCACCTCCTGGACTGGAGGAGACCATCCCTCACGCCTCAGATCAGACGGCCCCGCTGTGTGCTTCTTCTTCGGCTGTGGCAGGTCCTCCGCCGGGGAAATCAGCTGCATCAATCGCTGCAGAGAGGAAGTCGCTGTTAATTAAGCTGATGAGCAAACTGACAGCCAATAGTGATCCACAGGCATTGCTGGGGGCAAAGGCATCTAGAGAGCCAACGTCCCAGCTCCCCCTTTCTCTCCTGCCGGCCAGCCGTGAAACAGAGAAGGAGAGCAGGCTCGCTTCAGCTGCTCTCAGTGACAATCATTCTGCCTCTCAGCTCAGATCTGGGCTGTGGACTGATAATCTGATGTACAGCACTTCTCACAGACCTGCTGCTGTGCAGGAGGATGCCAGCAATTAGCACCACAGGCATTTTCTGTGGCAATGGAAAAAACACCATAAAACCATTCTTTTCCTATACGAAGTAGCTGTCCATTGATTTTGGTGGGAGCTCTGAAGACTTTCAAAAGGGCTGATCATCAGATGCTGGGCATCTCCTGCTATGATTCAAAACAGGATGGTAGGCGATAGATACCTCAGAGGCATTTCCCAGGCAGAACAGTCGTTCTGCAGACTGGTTCCTGCCCCAAACCATCCTCAGCTCCCCTCTTCCAGTCAGACAGACTTTGATGGTGAAGGCAGGGTTGTGAGGTAGCTGCCTGCCCTTAGCTCCCAGTGTCCTGTGCAATGCAGGGTGCTACAGGCTGTTCCACACACGTGTATGCAGAGCTGGGACAACTTTGAGAAGTTTATTCTTAAAAAACAAAAATATCTTTGAGCTCTTCAGCAAAAGGTACTGGCTCACAGGGACTCTGAAGTGAATTTCTGGTCTTTTTCATCCCCCTTTTTAAACCTCTTTGGTTAGCCACACAACTTCCTGAAGCTCCTGGTTTCCTCCCCCTTTCCATCCTGCAGCTGCCTGCCAGCTCCATGGGACATCCTATCATTTCCCAGCTGAAACCTGACTTTCACAGTTACTAACTTTTTCCATTACAAGCTGTTCAGGACAGTGCATGCTCACTCCCATGCACAGTGCATCACGAGCAGAGCAGGCAATTCCTCCATGACTCATTGGATTAATTTTAGTGCTCCCACTCCTTGTGAAGTACCTACTAGAACCACAGATTTTGTTCATTTATTCAAAACTACTTGCCCCCTGACTTCCAAAGTTGACCTTGGTCTGCAGCTGCTCTGTGGGTACTTCATTGTAGCTGGAGCTGTCTTAATCAGGGACATTAGGAAACAACATTTTTGTTTCTTGGTCAGTCAAGTGTAATGAGAGGAATCAGTTTGTGGCAGTGACTGATCATAATTACCAATTACAACCTTGCTTTCATTGAATGGTTTGCAATATTCAAAGACTGTTCCTGGAAACATCTGTGGCAGGAAATTAATTCACTACAATTCTGGGGTGTGACTGGATAAAGAGAACAGGTATATTTTGAGAAATTTTGTTTTAAAAACAGGTGCAACTATCCTAGAAGGTATTTCATGGCTGGCTTTGATTCTGCCCTGAATCAACCCAGGTTTAGTAGCCAATTCCTTCCCACACACCTAAACCGCATCCTTGGAAATTTCTTCATACTAATGTAGCTGAGGAGTCCCTGGAAATTTCAGGTAGTATCACGTAAGCCAGGACAAACAGAAAACCCCTTGGTCTGAAATGGGCCAAATCAATTCCTCAGGTGTGCTCTACAATGAGCATTAACACTATTCCCAGCAGCATTTCAGTCCAAGGGCTTGAAGCACTTTACTCCTGGTGAGAGATACTGCTTGTTTAACAGGCAGGATGTGTGGGCAATTACTTCTCTGACAGCTCCAAGCCCTCATTTAGACATCGAAAGATTCTGAGCTGTGGGGAGTCAGACACGTCAGCCATGGATTCACCTTCCCTGAGACAATGGAACAAATAAAGACATCCTGTACCCAGCTCATCCCTGCATATGTTGGCAATGCAGGGTCCTCCTCTACACGAGCCCACAACGTGACTGTCAGACCTACACCACAGCCACAGGGATGTTCCCATCCCCTGTTCACCTGCTCCCTCTGCCCACCCCACCCTCCAGCTGCAGGTGAGGATGGGGAAGGACTGGAAGAGAAATTGTGTAGAAATTTAGATGTACTGTACATCACTCAGATCTTTCTTCATGGGTCAGGTGAGGTATCATCTCCATTATACCATCTCCCTAGATAGAGTTTTTCCTAGGATAAGGACAAAGACATCTACAGTGAAAGAGGACAGGCTCAGGCATGGCACAGGGTAGACCTTTACAGCTCAACAGGGTCCCGATCCAGGACTACAAGGGACAAGAATTAAAGGCAAAACAGATCCTAGTTTTGCACTTGGTTTGCATTGGTATCTACTGCATATATACTATATAAATGTCTATATACTGCATTGAGCGTGATGGTGCAACACCACATGGAAGACCAGACATTTGATCATCAGCCTGGGGAGCTGTGCTGAGACCCTCCAAGCTCTCCAAACTGCCAACAAGAGCTACGGAGCATTCTGGGGATGGGCAACTCTCACCAGCCCTTGCCTTCTCAGAGGAGAAATGTGCTGGGTATCTCCTCCCTGGGGCCCATCCTGAACCATCTGGGAGAGCAACAACAACATGCCCAGTGACCACAATCCCAGTACCTGTTTCAGGGGTCCTTTGGTTTTCAGGAGGATGAAAATGGCATAGAGAGGAATACAGACCATGGAGGAGAGTGCCATTAGCCAGCCTAGCACGTAGCCCCAGGGTGGGTACTCGTAGGAATTGTTGTATTTCAAGGGTGTGTACTTGATCAGGGAAAACAGGAAGACACCCTGGGGAGCAGAAAACACAAACATAAGAAGAGCCAAGGGGTAGCCAAGCCAGGCAGCCTGGCCACCCTGCGAGGACTGGCTGCTCTGCAAGGGTGGCAATGGGTGTTCTGTCCTGCATGAGCCAGCAGGGACCTTGCTGGCTGCACTGAGCAGAGCCTGGTGCGTGCTGACTGCACAAGGAGCTCTCAGAGCCAGGGCCAGGCATCTCTGCAGCATAAAGCCTTCAGGCTTCTGAAGGGTTCAACATAAGCAAAGTTGGCAGCAGCTTTGAGGGTCCAGCAACACTCAGACAGCAATTTATTCATAACAAAGACAAGAATTGTTGTTCTGCCTGGCAGAAAGACTCCAGAAGAACCACACAGGCACAGATTTAGCCCTCCTGGGGCGCTCTAGCTACAAAGCTCTCTGACAATTTGGGCTGGTTTGAAAATTTCCCCAAACTTCAAATCCTGCTGAAGCCTGGGGACAAAGGACTAGGCATCTTTAGTAAGTTGTAGCTATAGATCTCATCTCTGTTCCCGCTGAGGTCAAAGAAAACAACTCTCAGCATCAGACACAAGAACAGAATTTGGCTGAGAAAGCATGTAAAAGTCAGTGGAGCAAGACTGGACATAAATTCAGAACAGGCAAGAACCTGCCTGAATTTGGGTGCATTTTATTTAAACACAATCAAAGAAGTTTTGGAAGATATTTAATAACATAGAAAGCAAATGGCTATAGAAAGATATTTCTGAACCATGGTCAGTCCTAGGAACTGAGACTGAAGCAAGTACTTCAGAACAGGGTAATTTTCACTGGTGTTCTCTTCATAGGTAAATTGACTAAACCTCTCCAGGCTTTGAGGACACATTCCCTTTTGCCTCCACAATGAACAATTGGCTTTGCAGGCTCAATTAATTTTCCAGGCAAACATAAGGCTTTGCAGAGCAAATAAATAGCTACTTCAGCTACGGACAAGCTTCTGCTTCTCCATAGCAGTTTGAAAAATTTACAGCAGCAGCTCGGAGATTAATCAGCCTTTTCTACTGAGAATTTGGGGACCCAGAGTGACATGTCATGATGTCACAATTGCACTTACCAAGCAGAGACCCGGAGTGAACACCAGCCAGCATATCTTGATCAAGGGCCACGGCCGGAAGCCGATCATGTCCTCAATGTTGTCATAGAAGCGGTTGGCACCTTGACCACCGACCAGCACAGAGACAAAGTCAGAGGTCAGACTGGTTTTGTTTCCTTCAACCACTATTCACATCAGATCCCAAACTTTCTTTATCCTTGGTGTTTACTCCTGGTGAAAACATGTCTATCCTAATAATAGAGCAGCAGGTAATGGGGTTTTCTGGCATTGAAAAGGCCCATTTGTGGCTGAATAGAGATGGAGGGGTTTAATTTCATCCATAAGTGTCAGAAAGATTGACACTGAAGAAAAGCACGGTCCCTTAGACGACAGCAGCTGTAAGTGAGAGGATGCAGCCCATGCACAGGTAAGGACTGCATAGGGAAAAGAGAGGTGCCTGGTTTACACAGCAGCAAGGGAAAGCTCTTGCAGGTTAAGCATATGGGATTGTGTGACTCCAGAGTGCTAAAAGGAATAAAGAGAATGGAGAACACCTAACAAAACCTTCTCTTCGTAAATAAACATCCTGGTATACCAGGGAAGTCATGTCAAGAATCACCACTGAGTTGGGCAGGACCCCTGTCATCTCAAGAGCCCGTCTTCCTCAGAATATTTTATTATTGACATAAACTCATAAAACCTGGCAATTATAATTCTTCTGAAAACCAGATCTTCCACCTGCAAGTGCTGCTGTACTGTCCGGTGAGAGCTGTCTGGTGGGGTTTGATCTCCTCCTCTTCTCATTAGTTTCACTTACTGGATTGTTTTGTTCACAGTGTGTGGAACCCACCTAAATCTCATGGTGCCCTGGAATGGGATATACTTCAGAAAAGCACCTGAAAGTCCTGCCACTGGCTAGACTCTAACCATTGACTCTTCCCAACCCAAAGCATAAAGAGCAAACTTATGCAATGGCATACAGGAGACAACAAAATGCAGATGGATTTCAGCAGACCTTGCAATAAACTCTGGGATGTCTTCAAGTATCAGGAGCCTAATGTTGGACAGAAAGAGATGTAAAATGAAGAAAAATCAGAAAGTCATTTATAAGGTGCCCTAGCACCTTTCTAACCAAAGCTAACCAGATATACCAGACTGCCTCAGGCAAAATAAGACAACAATATTAGACAAAAAACTGAGCTAGCCTGTCCAGAAAAAGAGTTGCCGGTTAAGCACCTCTGGGATGAAATAATACCATATTTGTCTTATTAAAGCCTTATCTTGGTGCTCAGCTGAAAAAGAAGGCTTCTGCTTTTGGGGATGTTCATCCATCTCTGAGCTCACAGTCAGGCCACAGTTCCCAGTTGCAAATGTGATAAGACTGCTTCTTTCTATCTCAACACCAGAGAGCTGGACTAGGCAAAATATGTGCCTAGAGAACTGGCCACAGGTGTGAGTGCTTGGGGTTTGGTGAGATTTATTTTGGTTTGTGGTTTTTATGTCTCAGAATTAAATTCTCATATTATGTTTCCCTTAAATATAGTAATTCTACAAAAGCACATTATGTATGCTTTTTTTTTTTTGTAATTCTTTGCATTATTTTCTATATCCCATGACTAATGCTTGCAGAAAATCTCTTTTAAACCCAGCTTTTTGAAGTATTTGGGGGGAGGGGGGAAGGAGTAGGACAGTTCTTTGAACACCTCTTGGTGTTGAGTTGGCAAGTTAACAAGTAGCCTCAAGCAAAGACAATAAGCTGTGGTATATCAAGGGACATGCAGCCTTATGTGGGAGCCCAGCCTACACCACAGAACTTCCAAGCTGTAAATATCATGAGGATTCGGACAGCGTTTCTGAAAATATATTGGGGATGAAAGGAGATGGTATTTAAAATTAATTTTGCCAAAAAGCCAAAATCTTCCACAGGGTGAAAAAAAGAAAAGAGAGGTACAGATCACGTGAATTGCAGTTGAGAATATGAGCGCAGCACAGTGTCTTCCACAGAAACACATTATCATGTCAGATATATGACAGATAAATTAATTCACAATACAACTTCATGGTAGATAAAGTTTCCCCGCCAATTTGGATCTAGGGTCTAGTCAAAGAGACATATCAACTAAAGAAATACAAAAATGCCAAACAAAAAGAAGAACACATCCATCCATCCATCCATCCAACAAGAAAAAACCCCACAACTTATATAGTTAATTATGATGTGCCTCCACCTGTCCTTGTCCCTTTTTTCTGTAGCACAACTGCCAGGCCCTAAATTTCCATGGCCACTGTGGCAGTCAGTGGGTGATGTGATGATACACAATAGAGACTGACATGAACATCCTCAGAGAGCAGATGAACAGGAGGTTTTACATATTCTACATTTCACAGGCAGATGAAAAAGTAATCAAGCTTAAGAAGCCACCAGTTCAACTCAACACTGGATTTTTGAGCAAATTAGAAGCTGGAGGACACATACTGGAGCAATGGGCCCTTCCTAGCACATCAGAAAGATTAGATAAAGCTCCTGCAGAGAAAACCATAAAAAACTTCCCCAAAGAGATTTTTGCTGGAGAGAACAAAGACGTTGCTTTTACCTCCAGTATTCCAAGACAAGGAAGAATGGGATGCAGTCATCGGACAGTTAACCATGAATTCTGGTACCACTTCCCTTGTGCTGATCAATCACATATACCTTCAAAGTGGTTGTGTGCTCCTCTGACAAATCACTTAGCCATGTAAATTCACAGGAATAAATTTCACATGAACCTAACTAGAGATTTGCTTACATCCTTATCTCTTGTCCTAATGGAGTCCTTCTCATTTTACATAGCTTATAAAAACAACAAATGAGACCCAAATTAAAAGGGACAAGGATTTAGTTTTACTTTTACCATATTCAATAAACAGTTTCACAGTTTTGCTAGTTTGGAATCTATAAAAACGCTCTCCCTGTCTTTTCTCCCAAGCTACATATATTTGCATTGATCTATATCAGCTTTGACCCACAACATTGCAATAGGTGATGACTGTAGCAAGCTTGTATCTGCTCCCTCTGTCTCAAACCTGCAGCATCAACACCTGCACCAAGCCTGTGCAAAGAGCCAGCACCACAGGCGTCGTGGCACCACAACTGCACATCCTGGCACCACAACTGCATCCTCTGGGTACCAGGCACACAGAGCAGGCCCTTTATGGCCCATAAAGAAGCACATAAGGTTGCTCACAGCCAGTGCATCTGAGAGCATTCAGCACACAGAGCCAGAGCAAGCCCGACAGGCAGGATCCAGGCAGGAGGAGGCTGCCACACCACGCCGGTAGCTACGCTGCGTGTGAGAAAAAGAACCAGACAAAGATTCATCATGGCACAACACGGGTTTACCCCACGGCCACCCACAGGTACCCTCTGGCATCAGTTTGCTTTAGCTGTTTAAAATGTCCTAATCCTGTAGTGATGGAGGCCCTTGCTTTCTCCTGGAACAGCTAATCATAATGTGCATGCTGTGACTGCCTGGAAAATATCCTCTGCAGCACATTTTGGTGGCACCACATTGTGAATCTCAGCGTTCAAACCACATAACTGCTTATAGAAGGGCTGCCTGTCCCAAAGTGGAAGGGAGAGTGGAGAAGAGGCAGGGAGACACCAGAATCCCTCCAGCACTCTCTTCTAGGGAACATGACCAGCAAGTCAAATGCTGTGTGACCCTTCCACAGGCAGGGAGCAGTACGGAGGAAATCCTCAGGTCTTTGGGAGAGCAGCTGCCTGGCAGCAGGGGGAAGCTGCCAAATGGTGGGTGGTTGGCGTATGTGCTGGGAGAGGGGAAACTCAGAACACATATTTGTGTTAGCAGAAATGTTGTAACTCTTCACAGTGTAAGCAAGAGGCTCAGCCCTGCCAATTCTCAGGCTGGGGAAAAAACCCTTTAATCAGCACTAGTCACGTTTTTTCCCCACTGTAACACCTCACCTTGGCCCTCTGACTACATTTTGGGCCAGAATCACCCCAATGGATGCAAAACAGAACATCCAAAGGGTAAAATCACACTGTGTGCAGTGGCACAAATGAACCCACAGTGGTGAGGAAAAAGGGCCATTTCTCTGTCCCCAACTACTCCATCTCCCTTTGAGGCTACTGGGGCAACATCACCTCTCCTGTTACTCATTACCTGCTACTGCTACTCTCCATGGGTCATCAGAAAAGGCATATGGCCTGTGTGACTGTAAAAATGGTATTAAACATGAAAGCATAATTCAGTTTAATAAAAGTGAAAAGTGGTCAAGAGAGTGGACTAGATGGCCTTTAAAGCTTTCTTCCAAACCAAACCATTCTATGGTTCTATTATAAGTTGTGAAAAGCTGGAAGAACATCCACAGAAAGTATCGCTCCTAATTTTTCTTCTATTGTATTCCTTCATGAGCATCCACTCCTGACCACTGACACCCAACATGATGCTATGTTTGCAATCTTTCCCCGAGGTTATGATGGCAATGCTGCTTGAAGCAGTTGGGACCAGCAGGTGTGACTGTAGGATGTTAAGGTCAGGTCTAAGCTGGCATCTACTACAGCTGTGCACAATCCTTACAGGTATGAGGCTCCTGTAGTTCCATGAAGCAAAGAGAGGGAGCAGCTGCCCTGCATCACACACAAGGTGCTTTGCCCAAAACCCATCAGCTTTGACACAAGCTTCAGGGAGAGGAACCAAAGCCTTTGTGGTCAGGAAGAGATCTCCATAGGATAACAGAGGAGACTCTTCTTACCACACAGACTAACACACAGTTGGTTTCCTCCTGACAGTTTATGAAGCTCAGTTTTATCCTGCTCCTGAGTAGTTTAGTTACAGACTTCACTGAGAGCCAAAGCAGTCCCTCCTATTTCTTTTCTGAGTGCCATCACAGGGGAAATAGGAAGCAGGAATTATTGCAGAAGTAACACATAGCAAGTTTTCATCCCAGAATTTTGTGTTAAATTAACTGGCAGGACTGAACTAAATGCACCATGTAAGCAGACAGGGACAGACACCAAAGAACAGCAGTCACTCCTCTATAGCTGATTTTCTATTTCAAAGGGCAGATGGGAAGAACAGCAAGGTAGTTTAATATGAGGCACCTACAGAGAAAGAAAAAAGTATTTCTAGTCTAAATGTGAAGCAATTAAGAAATGTTGCAAGGAAACACAGTGAAACTAGACAAGAAAGAACATAATTACAGCACTTCTTTGCCCCCTGAGGATCTTTTGTATCCACTCTCGCTTCTCAACCCCCCATTCTTGCCTTGATAAAGAACAAGACAGATTTTTGTCCTCCACTTACCATACACCCATCCTATACAGATGACTTCAAAAATAGCCAGGAAGAGCAGGCATGTGCCACTGGCAGCATAGTAGTCAAACAGCTGGAAGATGTACATGCCACCCTGTTGAAGACGTAGAGAAAACAGAGCCATGGCAAGACTGTTCCGTGTCAGGGAAAAATGAGTAGGGCAAGCAGAAGAATAGCAGCAGAAACACTGAACCTAGAGCAGGTAGGAGAAGAGCTTTCTCTTGGGGCTGCCCTCACTCTGTTCCACAGTCAAGCCTGGTGGCAGGAGAGTTTTTCATGCCTGTTTTATGATACTGCTGGGCTAGGTTGGCTTCTGTGTGCATAAAGAGCAGGAGCTGGTTTGTTTGGCTGTTTTAAACCCGTTAGGAAGTTCCCAGAATAATTTTTGAAATACCATGTAGCAGTGCAAAAGTGATCTTGAGCAAGGATATTCAGATACCTCGTTTTACCTTCATCCAACCTCACATACTGCACAAGTTCCAAGCTCTGCAATGGCAGAGGCATGTGGCTTTCCTGCCGCTTCTGACTTCAAACTGAGCCCTGCAGAGTTGCCATCAGCTACCTGTACAGGCCCGTGGATGATTTTCATGTGGCTTCTCCAAGAAGAAGCCTCGAAGGGCAAGTAGATGCATTCAAATAACACTGAACGGCTCTAGACACAGGGTCACTCAAATTGATTACAGCAGGTGTTGCCTTTAGCAGATCGTTAGCCAGGATCCTGCTGGAGGATCATTCATCAGTGACTCAGGGGTTTAACAGGAATCAGCTGTCAGTACAGAGCTCATGGAGACAGCACAAGAGTGCTAAGACCCCCACCCAAGCTTGTGGTACACACAGAGCAGCACAGCACTGTGCAGGAAGAGGTGCAGCTTTTAGCTGCAGAGCAGTGCAAACACCGTGTGCATGGCATCACACCAGCATAGCTCTGCTCCTTCTGGTCCCAGGATGACAGGCTTCCCACGGGCTCTAGCAGGGTTATGGCACAGCCATTACCCCTGGGCTCCTCTCCTGCTGCTCTGCTTTGTGTGGAAAGCATCCAGCAAACGAACACTGCCCTTAGAAGAGCTTGTTTTCAGACAGCTCAGCTTGTTTTAGCTCCCAGGTCTGGTATCTGCACAAAGCAATGTGTCAGGCAGCCTCTCTGGGCTGTGGGACCAGGATCTCTGGAGGGCTCAGTGATGCAGTGAGTGCACCAGTGTCACACGGGGTCAAAGCAGCACCGGCTGTGAGAGACACCAGCTAATGCATTAGAAATGGGAGACAATTAACAGCATTGAAGACAAGCTTGCTGTCTCTGCTGAGGCCTCCAGAGCTGTGTAGCAGGGGGTTTGGTGCTCAGCTGTACAATCCAGCTACTCCTTGCTCACCTCAGTGACCAGCAGTAAGCCCAGCAGGTAGCATATGACTGCAATGGCCAGGATCAGCAGCTCCCGACGCCCCTTCTTCCGAAACACTCCTGGGAACATGTCAATAATGGCTGTCACCATGCTTTCCACACAGACAAACTGCAGAAAAAAACAGGTCAGAGAAATCAGCATCTCTCCTTCCCCAAGCACGCACCTCCTCTCCCTGTTCTTTTTGTCCTTCCACTGCCCAAATTTTTTCATTTTTTCTTTTCATCTGCCTTGCTTACACCAAAGGCCAGCAGAAAGAGAGGAAAAAGGCCTGATTATCCAGGCACAAGGGCTGAAGTTCAACAGAGCAGAGCCTGAGCAAAACACCTGCCTGGACTCCCTCAGCAGGACACCCTCTGTTTCCCTCATGCCAGCAGCAGAGCTGCACACTGCACTCTGCAGGGTTTGTTCCTGGCATAACAGGGATACGGGATGTAAGACATGGGCACACCAGTGAGAAGAGGACACAGGGATTGCTCTGGTGGAATTCAGTTGGGAGAAAACAGCCCAATTCTCTGTCCTAGACTGGCCTGCTTTGTGCTGGGCCTCACTCTGCAGGGTGCACAGTTTTGGGGGGATGTAGCTGGGACATCCTCACATACACACTGGGAGAAGATGCCAGCAGAGATGCCAGCCCACATAAGCACTGGCCTGCCATTGGCCCTGGTCTGAGCTCCCACAGTGTGGAAGTGCTGCATACAATGTAGAGAACCTATTTAAGGTACCAGCAAAGCACAGAGCCACTTTATCCTTTCCAATGACTGTGGGGAATGCTCAGGGTGGGGACAGGCACCTGCATGTTAGATGAGGAGGGAGGTTTGTTGTACCTGGCTGTCCAGTCCCAAGAAGATTAGCATGAGGAAGAAGAGGCAGGACCAGAGCTGAGACACCGGCATCATTGTTACTGCTGTTGGATATGCTATGAAAGCCAGACCAGGACCTGCCAACAGACCACATGATAACCATGTGTGCCCCCACACCACCACCTGCAGCACAGAGTAAACTCACATACTTCTTCAAAGCTCCTATTGCCACAGCTCCTTGCCCACCCACAGCTTAAAGTTGTGTTGAGGAGTACTGGTCCTGCAGACCTCTCTGCAGGCATCCATAGTAATAGAGGATGTAGAGAACATCTTGGATTTCACCTCAGACAAGTGCCCTCCCCCTCAGGCTGTTTGTTTTCCCTTGGCTCTGAAGTCTCCCAGAAAAACTTACCTGATTCGGCCACTTCTGAAATAGGTATGCCCTGCTCTCGAGCCATGAAGCCCAGCACAGAGAAAATGGCAAAGCCAGCAACAAAGCTGGTGGCACTGTTCAGGGAGCAGAGCATGATGCAGTCCCTGCAGGAAGGAGACCAGAGAGAAATGGGGATTTCCTGCTGCAGAATGGATCCACTTAGGATCACGTCTGTGCTCAGCTTCCCTAGCTGGACAGCATTACTGATAAGCAGCAATGTTGTTCTTGAACCCTTCAGAAATAGAAAGCTCACGGAAGAGCCAAGAGTTCAAGAGTTACAGAACTACACATGGCAGGGCGGGGGAATGGGGTACAACCACACAGCACATAGCAATAAAAAAATTACAAGAGTCTAGAGAATAGGAAAAACAACAGAGAAAATGAGAAAAACAAAATCAGAAGAGGAAAAAGGTTGCAAAAGGAAACAGTCAAGAAAAAGGAGTATCTGAAAGCATGAAGACATACAGGTTCAGCAGGTCTAGTAAAACAAGGACAACAGGGTAATAAAAATCCTCACTGACAAGGGCTGTGTCTACACTGTCTTTATTAGCTATGCTCAGATGGAGGCTGGGATGTGCTATGCTGCTTGTCCTGAAACTTCTGTGCTCTTGGTCCTTGTGAAAATTGGGCACCACTCTGAGCTGGCTGGGCTGGAAGCCCCACACCCCTGGATCCTGCCTGGACAGCTGCCAGAGCTGACCCACAGCATCAGCTGCTACGGGGCAGGAACTGTGCACATATTTGGGACACCCGGAACACAAGGCACGTAAGGAATTAGAGGTAGGTGTCAGCACACCACTTCATTGGTGACTGAAATATTTTGGGAGAGCCAGGAAAAGTATTAACTGCCCAACCAGCAGCCAAGGCAGCACCTATTGGAGAACAGAAGGAGAGATGACTGATGTCTCCCAAGCACTCTTCCATTTTACCATCTGTGCTGGAGCAATATGTGAAAGAATAGCAAAATCCCTGTTTCTCAGGGATCTGTAGAGGGTGTCAAAAATAGTCCTGATGGCTCCAATGAGCTCCATGTCAGGCCATGGATAAAACAGATCTGTAATCCAAGGGCAAGGAGAAGGCCAGACTGACACGATTAATCTCCTCAATAGGATCAAAAGGCCATTGGCAGTACATTACTCTGATGGTAGTAAAGCACTGGAGACAGGGGGCCCAGCCATCATCTTTGTACCACCTCCCCTGCCCAGTAAGTGATGGCAGAGTTGGCCATGTCAGCCCTGCCCACTCACTCCGTCAAAATACACTGTGCTGTCTACACAATGGCTGGTGACACTCTCCATTTTCATTCCTCCCCCTCCTCCAGTCTCTCATTTCCACACTGAGCACTATTAAAGCCATTTTCTGGACTCCTCTCTTCCCTCAGCCATTCTCCATCCCTGTGCTGAATGGTTGGCAGCTTCTGCACTCTGAGCAGCTCCTTAGTCACAGCAGCATGGCCCAAGGTGTCCCCCAGGGATAGAGCCTGCCTCTTACGCAGCTCTGTGCTGAGAAAACTGCCAGAAGGAAATGAGGAGTCCAGGCTCTTCCTACCTGTAACAGTTGTTGGTGTATTTGTTGTAGCTGCCCAGAGCTGTCAGGCACCCCTCGCAGATGGCATAAGAGAAGAGGATTTGAGTGCCTGCATCCATCCAGACCTGGAACAGAGAAGGTCAGTGGTCTCCAGACCCGGCAACAAAATATACAAATGGCTGTGCCCTGTCAACAATAACTCCTTCAGTCGTGGAGAACAAACCCTGTGAGACAGAAAGGGGATCTACAATGAACGGAGAATCTGGGATAACTATCTGGAAAAACTGAGCTATAGAACTGGAAATCCTTTAGGAAAAGGCTCTAGAGGAGACCATATTTTCATATCCCACTCAAGGTGACACCATTTCTCCACCCCTCACCTTTGCATTCAGGATAGAGATGGCATCCCTGATAGCATGGCTCCATCTGAAGCCCTCACTGCAGATGTCTGTGGTCCCTACATGGCCCAAGGAGATGATTAATCTCCTTGCAGAGTCACTGGTGAGTCACCCCAGATAAGAGTGTGATCAACAATTTGTCTACTCCCTTCCCTGCTCCCATATGTAGTTTCCCACCTCTCCGAGGTCACAGTGCACAGTGAAGGGCAGAAAGTTACCAAAATAAGAGACTGCAGGCCAGTGGGGTGTCATGCACCCAGGTTCCCCTTTGCTCTGGCACTCCATAGGAAAAGCTGAGTGTGGTTTCTCACCACTGCTCCAGCCGTCTCCTTGATGGAGAGCTGAACTGTGGGCTGAGCTGCAGCTCTGCTCTCACACAGTCCCAGGGAAAGCCCTGAGCTGGGAGTTTTAGGCAGGCAGAGAAACAACCCACCTTTCTGATGGTCTCCAGGTTCCCCACTCATCCTTTTTTCCTCTAAGCAGCCCCCAGCTGTAAACACCCAGGCAGCTGGAATTTGGTAGCCTTCAAAGGATCCCAGTCCAGGCACTGCTGCCTAAGTTCACACTGATTTCTCACAGATAGGCATGTACACAGGAGCCCTTCAGGCACGGACACACACCCCATGTGAACCAAAGCCCTACTTCTGTCTCAACTCAGTAGCAGGATCTCACTGAGGGTTTCCAAGAGCTCCAATGACTGGTAGCAGAGATTGACCCTTTGGCCAACCCCTGCCCTAGGCAGGTGGGACCAGCCCCCAGGACAAGTGAAGGGAACCCAGCTGGTCACAGCCCATGTGACGTGCATGCCTTTGGTCTCTGCAAGCACAGGGACCCCACATGTCCTGGGAGGGCTCTGATGGAGCCAAACTGCTAAACAGGCCACAAAAAAAATTAAAAGTGATAGATTATATAACCCCTCCCTTAATTATCTGTACTTAACAGCCAGAAAAATCTGTTACATACTAAATATTTTATACACTCTTCTGGTTTTGCTGAGCCCATGAGTAGAAATGACCTAATATACCCACCACATGCTGCTAACCACATGAAAAAGGATGCACTGCGTAGAGGGACTAGGCCTCTCTCAGGTTCCTTGACCTCCTTTCATAGATGACAGCTAGATGCTCAGATCCAAAGGACAGGGCACTGAGAACATTCTTGTGGCCAGTATTTGCCTAACATCACCCCTCACCTGTGGGTCTGCCAGCCTGGAGATGTCTGGCTTCAGGTAGAAGATAATCCCTCAGCAGCCCCTGGCAGCATCACCCCTCGAACCAGCAGGATGAGAAGCATCACATATGGGAAGGTGGCAGTGAAGTAAACAACCTGCAGGGGCAGGGAAACAAGAGGAGAGGGGGTCAGAAGGGAGGGGGCAGGCATCACTTCACCTCATCTCATCTGCAGACCCCCATCCCAGCAAACCTCCCTGACTCTGCTGTTGGCTGTAGCTGCTGCTGCTAACATAGAAGAGGGGTGGGAAAGAAATTAATCAAGGTTACATCCCACTGGTGATTTAGTTAATCTGCATTTTGTTCTTCATCCAAGACTCTGCCACTGGTTGCTCTGCTTTGTTTTCTCTTTCCAGTCACTGTAATTTCTCTGCTATCCAGCTGTTCCCTTCATCTTTCTAGAGCTGCAGAAGAAACCTGGATCTCTTCCTGTTACAGACTTTTAATGAGGTATTAAAATGGTCCTATGCACAGCAAGAGCTTTCCAAATTAAATACCAACTTCTGCTGTCCAATTTGAGACACCTATGAGGGGTCTCATTTCCAGAAGTGCTCATGCGTCACTCTCGTCCCTTCAATGCCTCTGAGCTCACAGGTAAAAATTGGGGGCAACTCAAAGCCTTTAAAGAAGATGTAGCCCATTATTTTTGTAATATCTATTTTTACTTCTTTTTGTGTGTGATATAAATATTACAGTAGAATTAATCATCTCTAAACCACTTTTCTAATATAACATGTTCTTTTTTTCTGTTTGCAAAATATTTGCGAGCAAGTTGCAACTTCCTAACATTTATTCATTACTAAAATCCATCCAAGTAATGTGGAGGCTTGTTTACTCCATGGATTCATAGTGATGGGCCTGAAATGACATTTTTTTGTGCTTAGTGATAATTGGTCAAATAAGTCACAGTATATTGTACTTTTGCTGTTCCCCGATTGAACGAGAATGACACTCCTTTGGGCACAAATATTAAAATCTACCTTCAGAAATCACTTTTAAGGAACATTTATGCACAACAGCTGAATGTATAAGGAAGAGAAACATAGGGCAAAATGAATAAAAGAAATAGCCTTTTAAAAGAAAATGAGTCTTTATGGAATTATTTGAAATTATTGTCCTGAGGTCACTATGGTTTCCTTAAATTTGGATTCCTTAAATCACGGAAGCAGAAACATAAGGATCTGGCAGATTTATCTGATTAGAGCAGCCTCTCAGGCAAGCACAACCTCCTGTTTAATCTGGAGCTGTTGAACAATGTTATGCACCTACTCAGAATTCTTGGGTCTTTTTTAATGCTTGTCTTAGTATATTGTCAGCAAAGAAAAAGAGGGAAGCAGTTGAATTTTTTGACAGTGCCTCTATAATTACTGCCTGCAGAGAAGACAGCTGGCCTGTTTGACCTGTAGTATATTTGGGGACAGAAACCCCCTCTCTTAATTGTTGCACCATGTCCGTAACACCTGCCTGGTAAATAGTCAATAGCCCTGTACCCTAAAAATTGTGATGGAAAAATCTTCTGTAGTCTTAGGAAGACCATTCCATTTACTATACGTAGTCACTGTTTTCTCTCACTTTTTGGTCTGGTTTTGCCAAACCAAGTCAGCTAAACCAGCCTGACTGAACTACTTTAGCTTTCTCCTTCTGCAGGTAAGTTTTGCACACTGGGGAAGCACCAGGCAAAGGAGAAACTCAGTGGAGAAGGCTGAGAGCTAAAGAGAACCTCAGGTGACTTAACTATTCTTCCATGCAGATCACGCAGCCTCTCGGACCCAATCTCTTGTGAAGATGGCACTGCGGTATTCAAATTAGGGGGCATCAGAGATTCAAGGTTTAAACTGCAGATCATCCATCCCCTCTCCCCATAAAGGTGGTGTCTGGCTCTCCTTCCTTCAGAAATGGTGGACAAGTTCAGCACCAGCAAGAACCAGTCATCAGCAAAAACTGGCAAAAATCTAGTCAGGGGAGCAAGCTGTTATCTCATTCTCTTGCAATGGGTGTGCAGTTTTAAATTAGCAGATGGGATTTAACACTGAAACACAGGTGTCAAGTACGAAAAGGAACATTCGTGAAGAGCAGAGACGGTGATTTGAAGGAAGAAGCCTGTTGCAGAAACTGGTTCCCTCCCTTTGCTATTGGGACATCCCCTGGACACCCACAAAACTAATCATTTATCATCAATCATCATTAATGATCCACCCATCTCATTGCAGCTCCAGGAAAGAAAGAGGTTCTGAGCAAGTCAAGGCCATGCCAATGTCCCTAATACCCAGCCCAAGGCATCAAACACTCATTCACTCCAAAAGGAAAACCAGCCCATCTGCTCCACAGGATAAACATCAAGAAGAAGCACTGGCTCCAGCCTCATTAGCAAAACGCAGAAAGTGACCAACTGACCCAAAACCTGGAGATTCAGAAAGAGCACAAAGAGAGAACAAGGACACTTCTCCCACCCCAAGTGTTCTGCAGGATAGAGAAGCAGGAGAGATTAATTATCTATTCTCTGAGCTGGTTACAGGCAGCAGCTTGTCTGTTTTGCTCAAGTGTTTAATTACTGCCAGGGATGGGAATTCTGCCACAGCAGAGGATCTTGTTGAAAACACCCTCGAGCCACAGCAGGACAACACACTGGTGAGTGGATGATTCCCAAGGGCAATTGGGGAGAATCCATCAGCCACTGTGGGTATCTGCAAGTGAAAATGTGATTCAAAACTCCCCTCAGTTCCCAATTCTTTCCCCATTCTCCCCTCCCTGATGGACCTATTCATTTATTCTTCCTCTTAGGGTTTAAACACAACTGGTATATATCAGTATGGCCTCAAGAGGCTTTAGGTTTCACTTTGGTGCTGTGCCTCCTGCCTCAACTTCATGAAGAAGGAAAAGAGATTGGGGAAGACATATAAGCTGGGGTACAAGGAGGCTAATGGACTCAGAGGGTAATCTCCATTCCTACTTTGCCTGTGGACTTGACCCCTTTCCAGATGCAGAAGTAGCAGATGATCCAGGCCAGCAGGAGACACAGAGCCAGCTCCCAGCGCACAGTGCCCAGTGTGTGAATACCATCCGTGAGCCCCAGGACGCGCTTCCTGCCAGTGTCCAGGGACAGGGAGAGAAGCATTAACACTCCAGACCCCGCTCACCAATACAGACCTTTCCCATATTGCCCCATCCAAAGACTTAGCAGCCTACCTACAACACCTCTGCCCAGGGCTCCCAGCCATGCAAATCACCCCAGCTCTGCTTAAGGCTCCCCTCTCTACTCATCTCTGCTCCACCATGTCCTGTAGCTGACCCAAACCCTCCCACTCTCCAAACCCAAGGTGCCATGCCCGTCAGACCCACACTACACAAAATCAACATCTGCTCCCCATTGCTCCCCGAGCCTGGCAGCTCCCCAGCAGAGACAGCTCAATCCAAAGCAGGCCACCAAAGCCACTGTCAGCCCACAGCTACCATTCTTCCTCCCCATATGCTACAGACACCCTCTATGTAAGCATAAATTATCTTTATGATTCCCATGCTCTTCCCTTGGCCTCCTTCCTTGGAGATTCACCATCATGAAGGTAGGCCACATGAGAGCTCAGCACTGCAACTCATGCAGTTCCCAGAAGCCCAAGCCCACACTTAAAACTCCTCTGCTCAAAACCACTTCCCTCAGTGTGCCCTTGCCCTCTCCACAGAAAACCCAAACAACGCTTTCAGAGGGGTCTCAGCTCTCACTAAATAGTATGTGCAAGGAGCAGGGCAGGAGAGGAGGACCAGCACTGTGCAGACTCTTTTTGCACATATCACCTTTTATGTGCCCTGTGGTGTCTGCAACAGACAAAGGACAGTCAACCCTTTCAAAGGTACTTTAGGAGACAGAAATGGGAAAAAAATCAAAACCCAGCTGCTGAAGCTGTGTCCTTGACACTCCTTTATTAGACTTTCCTCAGTAGCATGTGGAATGGTAAGGTGGCACCAACAGTCATTTCAACCTGTCCAGGCTGCATTGATGACCCTGTCTGGGACAATATCTGGCCTGCTGCAAGTACCCTCACTCAGGCTATGTTTCAGTGCCTCTAGCCCCAAATTCCTCAAAATTCTCCACCTTCCTCAAATTCTTCTCTAGCATCTCATGCATGCACCTCAGATCCCTGCTCTCCAGGGATGATTCTGAGCAGCCTGGTGGATCACTTCCCTTAGACAGCAAGCAGGACTGGGTCAAAAAAAGGCAGTTTCCCCTTTGTGCTTCACTATGAAGGACTGTTCAGTCTGCCCTGGCCTCTCACGCTTGCCTGCCAACCTGCAACACCCATCACATGTTCCCCTGCTTGCAGCAAGCCCTCGCCTGCTTTTGGTGCTGCTCTCGATGGCCACACTCACCCAGGCACCTCAGGGCCAGAAAGGGAACACACCCTCAAGGTGCACATGAGCACCCCTGGGCAGGCACACTGCGAGCTGCCTTTGGGGTGTGCCCAGTCCTCACACTCTGGGCTCTGTGCCCATCTCCTTGGCAGCTCCTTGTGCTCCCTGTGTTCGGATCTGACACGTGGCACCTCGCTCCTACAGACACGCATGCCCCCGCCCAGGGACTCCTGCAGCTGGAGCCCTTGGATGAGAGAGAGCTTGAACAGAGGGAAAGCAATCACATACTCCCAAAACTCAATCATTGAGGAGGTGGCGTTCGCAGGCAAGGTCCTGTTGTCCAGGCCGGATCTATTCAGAATGTCCACACAGAGATCTACCAAAAGAAAAGGAACCTGATGAGGTGAGAAATTCTCTAGGGCTCCTCCATGAGGGATGTTCCTTCCCCTCTGGACGCTAACGCGCACTCTGGCAGCACACAGATACTTCATCTTGTGATACAGAGCATCTCTTAAATTTTTGCATCTCATTAAACATCTCATTAAAATCTGACTCTCCCCAGGTATGAATCCCAAACCAGCAGTCACCAGAGGGGCTTCAGGAAAGGAAGAGGGGAAGGCGAGAACAATTCCCTGCCAAATTGAAAACAGATGGCTGCAAAACTTAGATTATCGAGGGATGGCAACTTATGAGTAGCCAGGATAGAAAATCCCATTCTCTTTCTGCATCATACACCATTTCCTGTCCACATCACGCACACACCACAGAAGCCTTCATGTCCTCCTTTGACATCCCCAACCCTATTACAAAGTGTGAAATAAGTAAAAACAGAGGAGATGCCACACATCCAATGCATCTCATCTTGCATTTTGCCAGCAAAAGACAATCCACTGGAAAACCAAGGAAACCCAGCTGTTGCTGGGAAGCTTCTCTCTGCTAGGAGAATATACGTGGCTTTCCTTACAAACAAACCCATTATGGGGGAGCTGAAGGAATTGGATCAGCTCTTTAAAAGGCTGGTTACTTCTGCTGGGATGAAAGGGCAAGAGAGAGCTGTGAGTAAAAGGCCCACAGGGCAGAGAAATTTAACTAATTGCAGAAATTAATCATCTGACGCAAGAGAAAAAGGGAGGGAACCAAGCTGCTGCCAAGAAAAACAACCTGTTCAGCATGTTAAAAAGTCCTGACAAAGGCACTCATGAGGATTACCTCACATCTACCCCATCTTCTAAGGCTCAGTACAAGTGCCTTGAGTAAAGCCAAAGCCAGGTCTTCTCTGCAGGGCAGAGTTAAGTGAACTGTGAGCATGAAGCAATGAGACCCTTGGTGAATATAATGGTATGGAGGCTGCATGGATGTGATTAACCAGAAAAACAGTGCCCTTAGAGTTTTGTGATACTGGTTCCTTCACTGGGAGACCTGAACTGGCAAAATTCTATGGTGCAGGCTTGGCCTGATTGACCCAAAAGCATAGAGGAAACTGTTCACCGGCAGCAACTGTCCCAGTAACTCCACAGGAATACGGTAGAGTAAAGGAACTCTAAGATAAACTGTTGCACCAGAGCTAATAAAAAGCTCCTGCCACATGAGGAGAGCTCTAGATTGGCTTGGAAACTCTACCATCCACATCTCCTGCTTGCCAGAAAATGCCTATTTTTTGGTGACATCACATGGAGGCTCCTGAGAGCTTCTTATACAAACAACAAAGAAATATTTTCAACAAAACCCAAATAATTTCTGGGAATTGGAAAGAAACTAGAAGATGACCAAGGGAAGGTGTACCTGAGTTCCAGGGGTTATTGCAGCTGGCCCATGGTAGCACTGAAGTGAAGGAGCTGAACAGGTAGAAGAGTGCCCAGGATAGGATGATGATGTAGTAGACATTCAGATATCCCACAATGATTTGGGAGGCATATCCAATTCCTGTGAAGAAAAGCAAAGGAGGTGAGGATGGGATGGGCAACCAACTCCCAACACACGAGGCTTAACCCCAAACAAAGACACAGGTCACACTGTGGTAAGAAGGATACAACACCAAAACATGGCTCTCCAGAGAATAGTGCAACATCTACTTAAGGCAAAGAGGAAGGATTTTGTGACTGTGCACGCAGAGAGGAAACTCTGCTGGTAACTCTAGACAGGTCTGTGGTGAAACAGCCAGAAAACTTTATGCTGAAAACAAATTTTCTGATGGCTACCATGCCACAGCATAATAGTGCCTCTTTTTCAGAAAAATACTGCTCTAGCTTTGAAGAAAAGAAATGCAGCTGAGTCTCTTACTCCTGGAAAGAGTCAGGCAAAAAAAACCTCTTACAGCTGATATACACTATGCTCAGCTTTGGTCTTGGGTCCTGCTTGCTCCCGTTGCTCACTGAGACCTCGGAACAGTAATCAGAACAGAAAGGCCCAATTCATTTATTTAAAATTGGCTGTCAGTGACCTTTGAGATGCCCCTGCCCTCCAGCTCCAGGTCTGTGCCAGAGCACGGGCATCTCCAGTGCAGGAGATCCCAAACTCCCCAGGGAGTTTCAAATAGGACTGCATGCCCATGCTCAAGCAAACCAACAAGGCTCTACTCTGCCTGAGCACAGGTTTCTCCATCTGCAAAACATGGTTAATAAGCTCTCTTCTGGACAGGAGAATTGAGGAAATTATATTCATTAACAGATTAATATCATTAAACAACCTTCCCCAGGGCCCCAGATGTTCTGGTTCTTATTCCTGTGACTCAACCTCAACCCCATCCCATCTCTGGGCTGTCAGACCCACTGCACACAGTCTGGTTCCCCCAGTTGGCAGGATGCCAGCCTGCAAATACTGCCACAGCAGCCCTGGGCACGGGAGTGGGCAGGGAAAGCACAATAAACTAGACAGTTTTCCTCAACCTCTTCTCCCACACTATTTATCCTGGACTACACACAGATGTTTGTACATTGATACTTCCATCCTCCCCTCTCAGCCTGAAGGGGCAGTTCCCTGACCCCTCTTTATGTGAGTGAGGGTGTGTGGTGCCGGCTGGGGGCTGTGCTGGTCCTGCTTTTCCTCTCTCCCAGGCTCTGAGCTCCTCAAAGCAGAGGCCATGGTTCAGCTGGATCAGCACAGCCCCCAGCCAGCACCACACACCCTCAGTCACACAAAGAGGGGTCAGGGAACTGCCCTTGCACACACAGCGGGCAGCAGGAGAAATAACAAGGCTGGGAGAGAGAGGAAGGGAGAAAGAATAAAGGAGAGAGAAAAAAAATAAGAATAATATTTCAAAAAACAGATCTGAGTCAATGATTGTTAGAAAGTGTTGCCAGTAAATACTGTAACTTGACTGACCTTCAAAGATGGGACAGATCTTCCTCCAGGCTGTCACCCCTCCTTGGCTTGTGTACTGCCCCAGAGCCGTCTCCAGGAAGAACAGGGGGATCCCACAGGTGAAGAGGAAGATGAGGTAAGGGATGAGGAAAGCTCCTGCAGAGAGGGGTAAAATGCTACCTCAGAAACCTCTTCAAAAGCTTATCCTTAAAACTCTTGCCAGGTACCTGGGTTCACAGCTGGAATCAGCTACATAAACAAAAATATTTCTCTGAACTAACTGTGCAACCTCTGCTAAAGCAAACAAGGTCTCCACTACTGTAATTTCTCAGAAAAAAATACAAGGGTGGTCTGTCTTGTATTACTGCAGTACTTCTGCATTTGGCATGGGCCAAAACCTAGAGGTAAGGAGTAGCCAGGCAAGGAGGTAAAAAACAGATAGTGCTGAAGAAGTCCTCCCTGTTTCATGCTCCTGACCTCATTCCAGCTTTCAGCAGGAATGGGGCGAACAAAGTAAGTCCTTGTTTCACATAACCACATTTGTTCTGCCTTTCATGAGAGTCACAGCAAAACTCCCACTTGCCCAGAGGATACAAACCTGGAGGCTGGTGACATTTCTTGGTAAGTAATAAATTTGCCAGGATATACATTTACTTGAGACATATTTCACATCAAATTTGGAAAGCAGATTGCACCAGAAGAATGGAAACAGGGGAAGAATATCTTTCCAGCACTTTCAAAATGAAGAAGTATAACTTCCACCTTCAAAATTAATTTTTTGCTAAAACGTAGAGAAACGTCTGAAGAGAAGTCAGCCTGAAACGGCCCTCAGATTAACCCTTGTCAAAATGGAAGAGGAAGGAGAGAAAGAGCAAGGCTTTTTCCCAAAATCAATGACCAGCAGAAACTAAGCATAAGAAAAGACAAACAAAAATCACAACAAAAAAGAAGTTTAATGCCCTGAAAAAACGGTTCAGTGCTCTGTTCAGCTGTCTGAAACTTTTTTGCACCTTTTCAGTTTGCTGCTAAACCAAAATACCAAATACATTCACTGCTCTGCTCAAAACTGCTCCTGAGATCTCATTTTCATAGCTGCCCTTCCTTCTGTCACCTCACTCTCTTTCTCCACATCCTTAGTGTAGATTTTCACACTTCTGCTCTCCTCCAAACAAGATAAGGTGATTGCCTTCCTCACTGAAATAACTGTGACAATGTTGCCACTCCATACAGTAAACTTTTGGTCATGAACACCTCTCTTGCCAGTGCCTGGAGAGCATCTCAGCTGCTTGCAACCAAGATTAGTGTGCCTTTTCCAGCCACTGCCCCGCAGGCCCTCTCATCCCCTGCCAGCACAGGCATCCACACAGACATTTCTTCCAGCGACAATGAGCAACTAGGAACACTTGCCCTTGTTTTTAAGCCAAGAATGTTACAATGACAAAGAACATCCAAATTTCCCCTAAACACAGCTGTGTGTAGCTGCAGGAGACCTGGGGCCAGAGGGAAGGAGGCTGGTTCTCAGGGTCAGTCCAGGTTTTCAGGGTAGGGAATGAGAACTGCAGACCCTGAACTAGAGCCAGCCGCTCTGTTCAGTGCTGCAAGACATCTATGCCAAATCTGCAAGACAGCTTTATTATCCTGCACACAGATGAGCCTTTCAGCAGATAACAGATCCTCTCCTCTGATACAATTTGTCCCAGAGGTTGACCCCTTTTGGTCTCTGAGCAACAATGGTTTTCTTGCACCTCCATTGTTTTGTCTCTCTTAACTGTCCCACAGCAGTTACCAGCTGAAACTCCAGCTCTGATCTCCTCCTCAATTTGCTGCTCCACTGAAGGAGACTCAGCCTTGAGTGGGGCCCCTAGAAACAAACCCTCTTTCCTTATGAGTCAATAGTAAGTTCAGGATGATGAGCAATTAGATCAAATTTGACAGTGCAGCAATAGATAAGGTTGCAGTTGGTCGTTTTACTGAAAATAAGCACAATTGTTTCTATGCCTTCTGTCTTCATAGCTGTATAACCATTTCAGTGCATCCAAAGGTGGAGAAAAGTGACAGGACAGCAATCTCAAGGGTTTGGGGGTAAGGGTGGGACAGGGATGCAGCATTTATAGGTGGAAAATGCCTTTTTTGCAATTTCAAGAACTTTTCCAATGGTGAGAATACCTTTGAGTGTCATGGAAAAGACACTGCCTTGTCCTGTATCAGTCCTCTGGTTCCCTAGAGCACTGGAGAGAGAAAAGTACCTTCTACAGCAGTAGTGTACTTTCTGCAAAGGCAACGTGTGAGCTGTGAGGGAAGGACTCTCCTATCCTAACCTTTCCCAAGCCTAGCCTCGTTGCCCTCTAAATCACAGCCTTAGATATTCCAGAGCAGTTTAATTAAAAAGACAAATGTTATTCAACAGATATTTAAAGTGAACAAAAGTAGCCTTTTCACTTACACTAATTAGCATACAAATTGCAAGGACTGCTGAACCGGGTACCACAGGCATAAACTATGCAAAGATATCATCTGAGCTCAGGGAGAAATTTTCCACGAAAAACCCATGACTCCTCTCTCAAAGCATCACTGCAGAACAGGCTCTTCAATCAGATGCACCTCCATTGTTTCCCAACCTGTGCCCATCTGACTTGCCCTTGGTGCCTCCCATCAAAATATTGGAGAAGGAGACTAAAAATCATCCCAGGTTCAAGAAAAACCTAATTCCATTTTCCTTAACCATTTCTTACCCTGCCCCTCTTTGGTTTTGAGGACATATTTTACAGTCTCTTGTTTAATTCGGATAAACTCCAGCAACAGCACAGAGGACAGGAATTTGGAGGCCCTGGGAAAAATTACAGTGGAACCACTCAGCTATTGGTGAAAGCTCACAGCACCTTGGATAAGAAAGGCCTCTGGGGCATGGTCTGCAGACAAAGGAAGCTCAAAGTTGGGAGGGAGAGGGCAAAGCAAGTCCCAGACCATTATTTCAAGATGTTTTTAGAGAACAAGAACAAAAGAGAAGTTGTTGCTGTATTTGACATGTAATTTGTTATTCCTCCTTTTCTTTTATAAAGTTAGATTTTTATTAACCAAGAAAAGTTAGTGACAGTCAATTATTCCCTTACATTTCATTTTATTGTTATGAGAAGTTTTAACTCTTAACCATGTAATGATCTTATTGCAGTGTTACTGCAAGAGAAAAAGGAGAACCATGCAAAGAAACAAAAGGTAAGGTGAATGAACCTTTTTTGGGGATGAATTTCCCAAAATTGGTGGTTTGATCATAGTGAGAATTGCTCCACAGGAAGAGCAGAAATCTCCTCCTAGGGCATATCAGGCCTTAGCTAGGATACCACCAAAGGATACCAGCATTATCTAAGCCTTTCCTCCTCTGTTCAAGGGCCTGAAAAAGATGGATTTGACACCACGAGTAGGAAAAGAGAAATATGTAGGAGGAGGTTGTTGTTGGCTTTCTGACCACCCATAGCATCTGGTACTTTCCAAAGACCAGTAATTCTTTGAGATGCCCAGGAGCCTTATGTTGTTACTAGAGTTCAATTTTTAGGAGTCCAGAGAATGCTGTTTTAAGGAAGAGTACCCACTGGGAAGCTGGATTCACTCCTGAGTTTTCATACCTCCTGGTTTTGGCAGGAGCTAACTTGTTGAAGGTGCGAATAAGGGAGTGCCTTAGAGCACACGAGGCATAGGAGAAATGGGTCCAGGCGTGTACACGTTTCTCATCATACCTACAGATCTACAACAACTCACGTGTGCAGTGAACTCACCACCACCGTTCTTGTAGCAGAGGTATGGGAACCTCCACACGTTACCCAGGCCAATGATCTCCCCAGCCACAGACAGCACAAACTCCATTTTGTTCCGCCACTGGCCTCTCTCTTCCATTTCCTCCATTTTTATCTCCTCGGGACATGTGGTGGCCCCATTGGGTTCTCCTTCATTGGATATGGCTCTTGTCATGGCTCTGTGGGACAGAAGAGAAGGAGAACATGGGATGTAGGGAGCTGCTGCAGGACACACTTGTGGAAAGAGGAGGGAGGGGACCAGACACCACAATAAGATATGTTCCCAGTATCAGTATGTAAATTTAAGTACATCTAAACCGGTGGCATTACTGAGTAGAGGTTGGCCTTTTTAGAAGTGATTTGCTTTAGCAAGGGATACACATTCCCTTGTTGAGATTACGAAAATAAACTGGAAACAAGTCTCACCAAAGCAACAGCATCTCTGCTTCCATTCCCACCAGCTGGGACTGCAAACAAATTAGGGTTTTATTCCTTTGTAGCAACTTGCAAATTCATCTTGCTGGTGGTTCGATAGGTTTTTTAATAGCACATCTCTCATTACTTCTGTGCCATCTAAAGGAACATCCCCATCTTCAGGGAGCAACAGAGACAGCAATCTGCATCACCCACAACACTTCAGCATTTCCACTGCCCCTAGATCTGCTCTGGACTATTTAAACTTGCTCTCTCCCTTGGCTCTGCAGGCAGCTCAGGCCAAGGACCTCTCCCAGTCAACAGCTCAGTGGTGAACAGGACCTCATCACCTTTGATGTCCTTTACCTTACAGGACCACCAAATCTTCTAATTGACCATTTGCACCAGGATGGTGCACCAGGACCACGATGGCAAAATATTCCGTCCCTCCTTGTGCCTGGTGTCTCTCCTGCCATGTCCCTTTGGACAAACACCAGGAGCCACCTCATGGTGAGTAGGGACTACCAGGAAACCTGATCCAACTGGAAATATGAGCAAGTGTAGATCCTGACATCTAACTGTCCCAGCAGCCAAGGAACGCTATGGCACTTGTTTTGGTGTAGTTTTCAATGAGGTGAGGAGGAAGTGGGAGCAGGAGCTGGTGTGCCATGCCTGCACTTATCCACACAAGACAGCATCATTATCAGTGTCTCATTTACTTCTGTAAAGAAAATTATTTCCTAAATGCTAACCCTCTGGATATATCAGGCCCTGGGGCAAAGAAAGATGCTTGTGTATGAAAAGGCAACTTCTAATGAATGTTCACAGCAGAACAAGTTCTTTGACACAGGGATGTTTCCTGCCCATTATTCAAGTAAAGAAAGGAAATCAGATCTCACAGTGTAATACACCAATTGCCCTCTAAATGCCCTAGGCAACAACAGGCTTTGTTTCCCCATCTGCTTTCCTGAAGGGCTCATCCTTTGCTTTGCTATCAGCTGCAGATTTCCATGGACACTGAATGGAGACTGAGTCTCACGGGAGACATCAACCAGTATAAGAGGGGCTGCAACAAGATCAGGGGAACATAAAGCATACAGGAGGGCAGTCAGGGGCTGCTGAGGATCATCCTCCAGGATAATACAGCTTCCTCTTCAAAAACATGGCAGAAACATCCTGGTCCCTGGTAAATTCGAGAGGTTTTTAGAACTATTGTCAGTAAGAGCCTATATATGGGGCAGTACTGCAGTGGGCACAGCCAGTTTTGGTGTCAAATGCAGATGCATGAGGGCACTGAGGAAGCAACCTCTGTTTTATCTCCAGCCCTTGCTCTTTATGGTCCATATGCTGAAAAGCACCTATTTACCAGTATGGCCTGCACTGATCCAAACCACCAAGGGCTACAACACCTGTGGACCTACATGAGAGCGTACAGGTGAATCAGCCCTCTAACAGACTCCCACAAACCTTTAACCCCACGTTTAAAGGTGGTGGAACCCAGCAATCAAGCACACACCCTAAATGCTGGCTTGCAGCTGCAGCTCTGCAGTTCCCCAGCAGCTCAGCAGTCCTTCCAGTCCCAGATTTGCCCCCTTCACCTAGTCCTTCTGCTGGGCTGGATTGGCAGGTGGAGTCATCAGGTCCTTCTGCCAGCCATTTCCCAGCTTCTGAAGCACAGGCAAGGCCCTTCTCCCCACTGCCTGCCTGCAGTAAGGCCTGCCAGCTGGCTAATCAGTTTATTCTGATGCTGCAGCACAACCTCCTCATCTCTGAGAGGAGCAGAGCTCCACATACTGTCAAATGTGAGAGAAAAAGTAACATGTACTTAATGAAATGTGTTTGATCTGTCACAGCCCTTGGCACATTCCAATTTGCTGCAGTCCAGGGCACGTTATCAAATACAGCGATGTTTAAGTCTGGGTTTGTTGAGGATGTCCCAGGAAGCTGGCAGGAGAAGACTAGCTAATTTGTTCTTATTCTTTTAATGTAAGGTGGACCCAAGAGTCAGCCTTGTTCAGCCTTTTTTGCTAGACCTGTTTCACACATGAGTGCAGAGGAAAGTCACAATCAGAGAATCACCTCCTCTCACCTAGCCCTGGGAAGGGAATGTAGGAGTGCCAGCCCACAGTCCCAACCCTGTCAGCAGCCTCCACCTCAGGGACCCTGGACCAGGATTTTTTATCTGTCCTCTGACTCCTGAATAGGCCAACATGAAGGACAGAAACTGGGATGTGCAATGAGGAACGCAGCTGGGAGAAACATCGAACAGCAGGGGAGACACAGCACTTCTGCCTTCATTTTCCTATTTTAAAAAGGGGGAAAGCACCCTGCCTATGAAATCAAATCTTTTCAAGTGGGAACAGATGGTGGATTAAAATGGTGCCCAAAGTTTTCGCCCTTCATGGCATGAACTACAATGTCTCCTTTCCCAGACATTATACATTATACATCCCCACTACTTCCCTCTCTGCTTTGCCTGCTGTTTCTATGAGAAAGCCTATCCATACACTTCCTGGCTCTTTTCCTGAACAGTTAATCCTACCGTGCCCCTGCTCTATATGTTCTTAGGCCAGATGGGGACTCAAATAACTTCTTGTTTCCAGCTAGGAACAATTTGGTTCTCCCACAGCAGCCACAGTCACCTACTGGGTTACATCCTTCCCAACAGGCAAAAATCTTCCTCTTCCTTTGGTTGCCCCCTCCTTAATATATGAGTTTGGAGTAAAGACTATGCCCCTCACTGCTTGCCTGCACTTTTTCTGCTGTTCCTTCACCAAAGTTTGGAGAAAAATCCTATGACTACTTCATTCCCAGCCTCCTTTTTTACCTCTCCCATAAAGTTTCCCCAACAGCTAAAATGCCATCTTGATGTAATCCACAGTCTACCCCTCCCCTGAACCCTCTCAACCACCACAACCACCTTCCCTCCTCCTCAGCTCCCTCTGATCCCACTAGTCTCTTCTAGAGGTGCTCTGCTGTATTTTCAGCCCTAAGCACTCAGAGGAGATGGTTTTCTTGCCCTTCACAGAAATGACCTGTAGTCTGTCATCTTCCCACAGAGAACAGTGAGCTCCATTCTGTGCAGCTCCATAGGAAATGGCACAGTATTTGGTACTGGGCTTGGAGCATGGAGATAGCCACATTTTTTTCCCCAAAAGATTTATTGCTGGGAAAACAAGAATACACCTGGATTCCTGCAGGATCTGGAAAGAGAGCAGGCAGCATGCAGGCAGCCATAGACCCAGAGCAACAAGTTCCATTCTTGAACATTTGAATGAGACAACACAGTCTCCCCTTGGTCACAAATTCTGGCTTGTGTTTGTCCCACACCTATCACCATGGGATCCTTCAAGTATGGTCACAAAGAGCAAGGAAAACCAAGGACTTCTCTGAAGCACTGTGGTCACTCAGCAGTTGCCTATGATGTGCTGACATACACAATGCAGGTATTCAGGAGAACAGCATTTTTCGGCTTTGGAAACAAGATGCCACTGAAGGGGAGAGGCAGTAACAAGAAAAAGAGGAGAAAGAAAGCATCATTTGAAGCAAAATATGGTGCTATCCTCAGCCTCTCTCAGAGTAAAAAAGGGCTTTTTCAAAGTTGCTCAGGTGAGGCAAGAAACAAGAGCAAGACAAGAAAGATGACAGAGAAGCCACCTGGAGTTTTGGCACCAGAGGAAGAAGCCAATAGCAATTCTCCTAAAGCTTTTCTTCCTGCAAACTTACTGCCTGTTCCCGACTGCTGTCAGACAGGAGTTGCTACTGCTGGGAAGTTAACATCCTCCATTTGACCTCTTTTGCTGTTTTATCATAAGGCAAATGAGATGAGGACAATCTCCAGAGGGAATAGTGAAACAGAAAGAACAGCAGGCAGAAATGTCTCGAAAAAGCAGATGATAACATTTATGAGAGGGTGCACAGTGTTAAAGCCCCCTTGGACACTCAAAGGTGCTGCCTGAACTGCAGAATGCAGAATCACAGGTGACAACGCAGACAGCTGCACTGCATTTATATTTCTTGGTTTCATTTTGAAATAAGCAGCAAACAAGCACATAAGCTGCAATTTAAGATGGGGAGGGAGGAATGAGGAAGCAAGAAGACTGGGCTGTGTTACAAAAGGAGGAGCAGGAGGACACAGAAATTCTCTGGTTGCACAATCAGAGCCAGCAGTTAGTCGGCAGCTGAAATCCTGTGCTGCATTTTGATGGCAGGAGGCGGGGCAGCTGTGGGAGCAGAGACAAAATCAGGGCTCAGTGAGGAACAACAGTGCCAAGGTACAGCTTAAGGAACCAACCTAGTTAAATTAGTGCATGGGGGCTGCTACTGGAACCGGTCATCTCTGCAGGATGGATAAGAAAATATTAGCAATGGAAGCAAGGGCTTTCCAGCCAATCTAACAGCAGCTACATGAGCAGAGACAGCTGCTTCCAAACGGGAGTGCTGCTGGAGAATGGCTCACTCCTGCTGCATAACACAGAAAGGCAAGGAAAGATGTAGAAGAGGAAACTGATCAACTCTAGGACTGCAGTCAAAATTAAAATGCCTTTCATTTCAAGCAATTGAAAGTTAGTTGGCTTCTTTACACTTTCTAATTAACTTCCAGGTTTTGGGGGCTGCAGGGTATTCTCAAAGCATCTGTTCAGCAAGGTTCATGAGGCACAGGAGGCTGTTAAAAGAATCAGATCCTACCTATGTTTTCTCCAGTGTGAAATAAGAGCAATGCTTGTGCAGTCAGTGAGTTTGCTACTTACTGACACCAGAAAGAGTGAGATAAGGAACTCAGTGAGCTTCTTATGAGTGATGGTACAGACATCTGCAATACAAGATACAAGGATTATAGAGCATCACCCTTCAGAGCACACACCCCTGCTGCAGGAGGGTGCCAAATGGGTCCTGCTCTGTCTTCTGCCACTGAACAGGAGACCCTCTGAAGCCCCTAACAGTGGCTGGACCTTCCTGAGGATCAGTGGCAAATGGTCAGATCAGTCTCTGTTAGTGCCCATGGATCACCATCCCTGCTCTGGGCTACAGAGACACAGAGGTGGTTTCTTTCCCTAGCCTAGAAAAAAACCAAGATTAACTGATGAAGTCCATAAATGGTATCTAAATATGACTAGCCTTTGCATCAAACCAGAATCTCAAGACCTCCACTCAGCCCATAGTCTGGCTGTATCCAGTGCAACACAGCAGGAGGGGCAGCCACAGCAGGATCCATTCTTCGTACAGAGCACCAGCAATAGGTCTGGTACAGACACAGATCCAGCCAGGCCCCAGTGGAGCCCCTAGAGCCACCTACCCGATGGCTGAGGTTATCTGGCCAAAGTCCTGGGGCTGCATCAGTCTGGCTCAGAGGTCCTTGTGTGCAACCAAAGCGTGTGGCCAGCACGGCTCCTGTCACTGGCTGGAGGAGCAGAACAGGTGAATGGCACAGAGGGTGAAAGCCATGCTGCTCCAGCACCCACTCTGCAAACAGCTCCCTGCACAGTGGGGCAGTGACCTGTGGTGCAGCCCAGAGGTGCTCCACAGGTACAGGACAGAGTTTGCAGGATGCCTACAGGGCTGCCACCTCTCTGGGGCAACAACTTCATGGAGCAAGATGGCAGCCAGCAGCCCTGGGCAGGTCAGATGAAGAGATGGAGGCTGCCAGCCCCCAGCCCTGCTTGGCCACCTGCTGCCATCCCTGCGGCTGGGGGCGAGGGCTGAGGGAAGAGTGGGAAGCAAAGCTGCGGAGCAGGAGAGCAGAGGAGCCAACACTGCAGCCAGTGGTTCAGCGATGGGAGAACAGCACAGGGAGTTTGGCATCACACTGCTCTAGGTAGTCATATTTAAACTCCTCCAGGTAGGCACACCCTACCTGACCTCCCAAAAGCACAGCCTGGGGGCACTTGCTGTCAGTGATGAGAAACAGGGAGCACGGGGGAAGAGCACTCAAGCAAGACTCTTCCAAAAGCCAGGCAAGGTTGAGGCATAACACTGCCTTATGCTTCCCAGCAGGGAGGATGAGGGGAGCCAACAGTGTGTGTGGCAGAGCCCGGTCCCTCAGCCCACACGTGTGGCCAGCACAGAGCAGCAGAGCAGGGCCACAGGGGCTCCCTGCCATGACTGTTCCCACACTGCGCTCCCTGTTCAGCCCTGCACAAGCCCAGCACCCCCTGTCAGACCCTGGGCAGGCTCAGCCAACTCCAGCTGGTGCTCAGGATGTGTCACAAGAGGTGAAATCAGCACAGGCAGAGGCACATGGAAACCATGACTCCAGCAGTGCTTTAAGTGTTTTCCAGAAGTTCCTGCCATAATGCCACATTGTAATGCGGTGGGACTGCATCCTACATGCACTCTCCAAGGGGCCAGCTACCACCTCTCCAGCCTGGAGCACCAAAACTTTCCTCTAGCCCTGCACAGGAGCACAGCCAGGTAGAGATACAGCACAGGGCTCTTTAGCCTGCCCTCTGCAAGGACCACATCTGCAACCATGAATCCAGAAAAGTTCAGCTGTGGCAGAGCTGCAAAGGTCAGGTCCAAGGTTCAGCCTCTCATATCAGCAGCTGTCAAAGAGGAAAAACTAGGGCAATGGCATTTCCACTGGCATGAGATGAAAGGCCTGATTAGTAGTGATTACTTTAAAAGCACTGTTGATTTAAGAAGACACAGATCAGGTGTTATGAAACCTTCATGTGTTCTGCCTGCATTTGTTCACAAGTATGCCCACAGATTCCAAGAGTTTAGCACACGCAGAAACTGTGCTGTCTCCCTGCCCCACCCTTACAGGAACAAATTTGATGAAGCCTCAGAGGCAAGAAGAACAAGAAGAGCAGTCCCAGGCACATCTTTTAAAACTAGAGCCCCCAAGTCAATGTACTGGGGTCAGCACCTCTGCAGGGCAGCACAGGAGGACTCATGCTGGGAGTAGCTGAAATGCCTACAGCCTACTCCACTCCTAGTGCCTTGTCTCCTGTACCTATTATCAACCAGTCATCTCTGCCCTTCATCCCTGTCCCTGTCTCACTCACTGTTGTCTCTCTTCTCAATCTTTTTGTTGTCTGAGTACTTTTCTATCACTCTCTCCCTTCCTCTCTGCTGCCACAACCTTCAGGATCAATTACCCATCCTTCAGGCATCTCTTTGCTCTCAGCTTCCTGGCACCCCCTGTGCAGCATCTCTGCCCATCCTTTCCTTTTGCAAAGGAACCATTGGAAGAAAAACCTCTTCCCTGGGTTGACCCAAATTGATTATTTGCTCCTTATTTTCCATCTTGTTCTTGCTTTACTTATCGTTGGGAAGATTCTGCCCTTGCAGATTTGCTGGCCCGCTCTCCAGAGCACAGCAAGCAGCTGGCGTGCAGCAGCTGGCTGCGGGAGGACCGGAGTCACTGGCACTCTCAGGGTGGCACACACACCCAGCCAGATCTGCTCAACAAGCAAACACCCAACTCACCTGAACCCAGCGTAGGTCTCCCCCAGGCAAGCCCCTCCCGTCCTATCCTTTCCCGTCCCACTGGAGTCCAGGCAGGGAATTCACTGAGTGCCAAAGGGATAGAGCAAGAGTTAAGGCAGAGACTACCCTCTCTCCTCCTCCTGTCCCACCCCTTCCACCAGCTCCCCCCACCAAATTATCACCCAGCTCATGCGTGGGTGGTGGGACGTAGGGAAGGGAGGTGCATCAGGGCAGAAGAACTTTCTCCCCTAATCCCTTACAACACGCACCTCTCCAGACCTTGAACTGTGGCCCTGACAAGAAAGCAGCCAGAAAGATGAGAAAGCAGCCACAGGCAGGCAGGGTAAAGGCCTGGAGTTTGTAAATATCAACTACAGCAGTCAGGGAGTAACTCATGTCCTCTTGATACGCAGGGCAGGAACTCTCCCCTTGCAGACCCCACATGGGAGTCTCCCCTCTTCCCCCAGCATGGCCCAGGGTGGCTGCCACATACTCCCACTGTTCTAGGGCTCCACCACTTTAGTGGGAGAGGGGCATTCCTCAATGTCATCCTACAAACATGCAGAATGAATCTCCAGGGAGCACTACATTAAATCTTCTGCGGCCAAGCTCAAGTCTCACCAACACCATCAGGTAGGTGGAGCAAAAGGCAGAGTGTGGGTGAAGGAACACTCTGGGGTTACACAGTCCCCTCCATGCCTGTGCCATGTGCTGAGAATACAAACACAGCTCATGGGACAGAGCTTCGTCAGGCAGCAGAGGTGCTGCTGGAGTCTTTATAGTGTCTGGGTGCTCAGTAGAAGTGAGCAATCCCTCTGAGGCTTTGTCCTGGCAACGTTCTTTGTATCCATCTCAGCCCTGATGCGCTTTTCCAGAGCTTCTCATGACCAACACTAGTATCAGGCATTCCCATTACACCATTTTTTTCAGCTCAGCTTTTCTCTTTTTTTAATGGTTGTGTGTTAATGCTATCACTCTTTTGTCTTTTGCTTTGTCTGCTAATGTGCCTGCTAAATTCCTATTGACCTTTTCATGCACCCATGTAGTCAAACCAGAGCAGCATGCGGGAGGGAACGTGGGACATATCCAACACATGCTCAGTTATGTCTGGACCCACCAGAGGAGCATTTCTCAGCCCCTCAGTGGAAACATAGGAGCTGACAAAAGTCCTCAATGCCACAGTGTGGGGAAGAAGTAGGTTTACATGTCTGCACACTCTATAAAGGTTATTTGTAATGCTGTCTCTAGAAAATCCTCCATGGGTGCTAGAAGCCAGTGTATCAGATCCCATTAGAGCACGCTGGATTGCCCTGGGGAGAAATGATGCTGGAGAGATGCATAAGGGGAATCAACCCTGGACTGAGTGGGATCCTCAGGATAAACCACTGAGGCCACTTCTGGAGGCAGTAAGGGAAAACATCTCCATTTACTTGGGGCTGTTTCTGGGATTAAACTTTCCAAGCATGCTATTTTCGAAGCTCTTGGCTTTCACCTACCCCACGGGCTACTTGAGTGGATTGGTGCCATACCCAAAGAAATACAGGCTGATTCTTCCCTTGTGAGATCTGGCATCAACATCAGACAGGACAGGCTCCACCTTCTGCTTTTTTAGGGGCTGTCTCCAGAGTCCTGAAAGACTGCAAGGTAAAGAGCATGTGCTGGCTCTGTGTTGCCTCTGACCCTGCTCGTGGAGGACAGTGCCACTGCCTGTCCTGTCACAGAGGACTGGCATGACCCAGCACAACTGAGGAAAAGGTGCAATAGAGGTTATCCAGATATGAAAAGGGGACTGAGATAAGCCTAAGTAAGCACAGCTGACCTAAAAACTTGTTTTATCCATACTGAAGTGTTTCACAGGAACATCGCAGGGGTTTTGCAAAGCTGTAGACGGGAAATGACCTGTGACATTAAGGTAAAACAAGAAGAAAGTCAACCTAAATGAAAACTTTATCCAGCAATGTGTGAAAATCATCCTCCAGGAGGGAAAAAAAGGCTATTTCTGTTTGCCAGCCCAGAAGATACCAGAAGTTACACTCAGGCTTCAGAGTTTCCCACCAGGCAATAATTCACAGGGTTTTTAAATCCTGCTACAGGCAGGGGCACATTTATCTCACCACACCAACTTCCATGTGAGGGATCTCACTGGTGTGATGACCCAGACTGAAAAGCACAAATCACCCTCTGGGCAGCTCAGCTGGTGGGGTACAGACTGTGGTCAGTTCCATGCCAGGAGAGAGCAAGGAAAGGGGTGATGCATTCATTGGGAGAGTCAGCCCTGAGCAGGCGCTCTGGGCTGAGCAGCTGTGTAGGCAGGACAGGGCTGCGAAAGGATGCGACAACCTGACTGCAGGTCACCCCACAATGTGGGCTCCTCCTCCACAAGTGTGGGTGAGGTTGCTTAAACACTCATCCTCAAAAGAGAAGCAATAGATCTTGGAAATGTCCAGAGCACCCCCCTCCCCAGGCAGCATGAACCCCTCCCAGCCCTGGACACCCTGTTGTGAACACCTCACACACCAGCAGCATTCAGATCCCCACTCCCACAGTGCATCCTGAGGAAGCCCCATCACTGCACCCAAGAGTGCAGTGGGAGAACTGGGAAAGCACTGCTGTCCAACCACACAGAGGTGCCCACTCCCTCTGCAGTTGCCAGCTCAGAGCCAGCTGCACAGGTTTCCATCCCCTCTCAGGAGCAGAGGAGGAAAACTCTCTTTGAAAGCACCAGATTCCCACAACCTTCCAGGCTCAGGGCAGCTGGAGACCAGGACTCAGCCTTTGCCCCAAAAGATGGCTGACCCCAACCTCAGACCTGTCCTGTACCTACTCAAAGGTGTCCTCCTCCCCACCCTGCTCACCACCTGCCAGCTGGCAGTGCCCTCTTGCCTCTCCTTTTACCATGGAACACATGCTGGCTTTTCCCATCATCTGGGTGTCCCCACCCTTTCCTCCCTTTCAGCCAGCTCTGACATGCCTGCTGAAGAGCCAGCCCAGAGGAGCGGGTTGCCAACCTCAGCCCACGCTAGGGCCATGCTCCCTGGCAGCAGTGAGTCCTGGGCCCCTGAGCCAGTAAGACACAAGGCTTCAAGCCAAAACGAGTCAAATCTCCCCCTCGCCCAGATTTTGGAAGAGGTCCATCAGCATGACACCCTGTGGGTGAATCCAAACTGTGCTTTACAATCACTGGAGGCTGCAGAGGCAGTCTCTGGGACAGTGGTTGGACACAGTGGAGCCTGCAGCCCTGGCTGCCCCCCTCGCTGAGCCACCTGGGGAAAAACCACTGCTGCCCTCCTTTGCCCAGACTAATCCCGTCTTTTAACACTTTTGGTAACAAAATAGGAGAAATGCTGATTGCCCCACGGGCACAACGCTGCTGCTTCTTTGGCTGAGAACACGCCTTGCTGACCGAACACTATGTTTGCAGGGGATTTTCCCCTAGGCATTTGGTATAATTTATTTTTCATGTTTATGGCTAATTTCGGCTTGAGTAAGCCCGTGACTTCTGACAACAATTTCACTGTAACTAATCACAACTGAACATAACCAAAGCAACAAGAGCTAATGAGGCCCCACAGAACCCTGACAGGCTCCAGCAGCCACAGCACTGCTCCTGTGCTGGGCTCCCAGGGAGGAGCAGGCTGCCAGGAGCCTTTATCTGTGAAAGTGCAGGCAGGGTGAGACATCGCTGTTTCACAGCATCCCTGCTATGGGAGAGGATGAGGCAAGGGCAAAAGGCTTAGGAGCCCAGAGTCAGCAGCAAGGGTGGTCAGGAGGGAGGACTGGCAATGCTGGGGAGACATCTGTAGTCTAACAGCCTCTGAGTTGCACAGCAATGCTCGCTCTTGATCACACACCAAGAGGATCACAGAACAAAGGCAGGCGGAGGACACATGGGTATGTGCCTGTTTGCTCCTGCTTTCCCTCCCTGCTCCCTCAGGGCAGCTGAGCTTGGCGTTGTGGGACATGTGACAGCAAACACCTCTGATGCACAAGGCACAAGGACACAAAGGACAAGGTCACATGGAGACACAGAGAGGCCCCTGTTGCTGCTGCGCAAGGTGTTGCAACTCTGGGCAGGTCATATGGAGATGGGGAAAACAAAACCACCGGTAACTTCTTAGAAGTAACAGCTTCTCCAGCGTGCCTTTATGCTCCCCCACTCATGCCTCCCTTATCTGCACCATGCAGATTCCCCTCCTGCAGGGCTGCTAGCCACATCAGCACGCAAGGATCAGCCAAATGCCCTGCTCTGTGGGATACGCACATTTGCACCTGCCTGCAGGACACACTTCACAGATTACTTGGAGATCTCTGCTTCACAGGATTACGTATCCCACGAGTTAACACGGTCATCTTACTCTGTTCTCTCCATTTATGCACCATGGCATCCAACACATCCACTTTTCTTGTCACCAAAATGTGCAACACAACTCACAATACATCATTCTGCAACAGCCATGGACAACTGCCTTGTTCTTACCACTAAGGGCAAAAGGAAAAAGACCTCTCAAGCATCTGTTCAAACATCCCAGGATTTGGGATGCTTTCCATGGCAGTAGATGCATCCTCATCTATGGGTCTGTCCTTGAGATCTGAAGACTTTCCCCTGCCCTATGTGAGCATCTCCATCCATGGACAAGGAAAGCTGAGTTTTCTCCCCAGGCACCACTGACACAAAAAGGGAAAAGCAGAGCCTGGCTTCTCATGGATGGATGGATGGACAGGTCATCCTTTCCAAGCACCAAAGACCTGGGGCAGAATCTCAGGGACTTCTTTATTTTTAGCTGGACTTCTCATTTGAAAAAAAGAAAAAAAAAAAAACCACCAAAAAACAAAACCAACCAACCAAACAAAACCCAGAAAAAATCAAAACACACACAGACAGAAAAACCCCCCAGCACTGCAAAACCAACCAAACAAAAAAAAACTAAATCAAAACTAACTAAACAAAACTGAAAAACCACGATCACCACCAAAAAGTAATCCATGAAAAAAACGGCCCTTTAATCTCACGCCTGTTATCCAGTAAGTAATGGGTTGAATTCTCAGGCAAATTCGTAGGTTTTGGATTCTGAAAGTGCGAAATACCCAATGACCACACCCCTCTTGTCTAAAGGGAGATCAGCATCTCCCCAGCTGGCAAAAGTATGGTGCAAATTCCACAGACCGAAAGGCTAATCCTGGATGCAGTGAAAATCCCTTTCATCATATTCCAAATCATAAACAATCACCATATGCTGATATCGCCATACTCCAAATTTCACCAAAAATTCCTTTTAAGCATGGGGTCTTAAAAGTGTTGTGAAAAAAATGTCATGTCTGGAAATTTCAAATAAATTAATTTCAAATTTAGCCCATCACCCTTTTCAATGAGCAAGATAAAATCTACTTGATTCATATTTCAAGCCGGGTGTCATCACGTCTAACACTTTGCGTAAAGTCACGTTAGAAATAAGACATTTATTTAAGAGCATTCAGCAAAACCTTTGGTTCTCTTGTTTATCTGACCTACCCAGCGCTCATCCAAAGCTTTACAGCAATCGGGTCATGTAAGAACACAGGCCTGGGAGATTTCCTGTCTCATATATAACCAGATCAATAAACCACATGCCCAATTCACTGCACACCGGTCTATTTTGAAACAAAGCAAGTCATAAGCCTTTCAGCAAACTCACACTTTGCCTACATGCAGCCAAGCAGACTTTTACATCAGCCAGATTTTAGAGACGGCTGCAGACAATTACTGTTTTCTATTACGGTTAAAGTATCTTCCCAGTGGGACAACCTCTTACTGATATTACTGGAAAATGAAAGTATAATTCTGTTTAAGGTTAAAATTACATTAATAAAAATATCTGTTGCTAGAACTGCTGTATTGAACTCAGTTCTCTCATTTCTAGTAGTAATTTTTACCAGAGAGTTCCAAGTGGCAGGGCAGCTTGTTGGCTCCGTCTTCCATCATGTTGTGGGTCTCTTCCAAAAGGTGTTTTCCTTGGATTTCTCAGTTCTTTACTATCCTCAGCTCATGCATGAGCACCATGAAGCACAGGGGAATCCGGAGCTCTGAGGGTTTGAGGCTGCCGATGAAAACTGTGGCACCCAGTAGAGCTCCCAACTTCCCAGAGGTGTTCTCCAGAGCACGGGAGGGAAGCATGCAGAAACCTGAGATTTTGATGTGGGAGGGTGCAGGCCTGCCATGATTGTGCATGCAGCCTAGTAAAAGGAACCCATCCACCTCACAGTTCCTGTGGAAAACAGGCTGGGAAAAGGGAAGATAGGCTGGCAGTAAGATGAGGTTTCCACAGCCACACTGGAAGAGAGCCTGTGAAGCCCGGAGAGCCGCGGCTCAGTGGGCGCTCCCTCCTGCAGGTAAAATCTGCGACGTCACAGGGCCTCCCAGAGCAAATCCCCTCAGCACCTGGCGCTCAGCGGAGTTTCACAGCCTCCATGAGCAAAAGTCCGTAACTCTTTTCAACACGGACCTGTGTCCGACCTCAGGTTTCCAGGCTCCAAGAACAGTAAACTAGGGGAAACTAAGCCCAGGAAAACCAAACTCGAGAACCTCCCATTGCCTAGATGACTAAATCCGTTCGTGCCACAGCTGGGAGCACCGTTCTGAGATCACCGTTCCCTTTGGGAGGCAGATGTCCTCAGAGAAAAGTTCCCCAGGGAAGCGGGAAGGAAGGGCGAGCAGCATGGCCGGGTCCCCGCGCCGCCGCGGCGCACTGTCCCTCAGCCGCGCGCCGGCCCCCGCGCGCCGCCGGCCCCCGCGCGCCGCCGGCCCCCGCGCGCCGCCGGCCCCCGCGCGCCGCCGGCCCCCGCGCGCCGCCGGCCCCCGCGCGCCGCCGGCCCCCGCGCGCCGCCGGCCCCCGCGCGCCGCCGGCCCCCGCGCGCCGCCGGCCCCCGCGCGCCGCCGGCCCCCGCGCGCCGCCGGCCCCCGCGCGCCGCCGGCCCCCGCGCCCGCGGGGCCCCCGTTCCCGCTCCAAGGCTGAGGGCCTGGGGCCACCTTGTGGCTAATGGCGCGGATTGCGCTAATTCGCTCTAATTTGCTTTAATTCGCGTCGCATAAGCCTTGGCCGTAGCGTGGTGCCCACCAGTTTCCTTGTGTGCTTCAGGAAGCTGAGCGCCTCCGGCTGCTGGCTCAGCTCTGACCAGGCTCCAGCTTCCTCAGGGTTTCCTGGGAGCCATCCAGCTTCCCAGGGTTATGTGTCCTCTGGCTGCCCTCCTCGGATGCTGGGGCTACAGTACTTAAAACACAATCTCTGAGTTTTCTTTCTTTTACCCAAACAGCCTGGAAACTAGGGGCCCTGTTTGTTGACATAATATGTGGATTCTGTTTCCACCACTCAGCCCTTCTTCCATTCACTGGAAAACCGAAATGACTGGCTCCAGAGCACCTGGAAGGCAGTCAGCACAGAAAAAGACACAGACCTGCAGAGGCAAGGGAGAGCTTCCCATGATCCCTTACTTGCAAGACGAAAACACAAATCCACGTACTCATCTCAGGCCCCAGGAACAGCCCAATGACTCCTCAGACAGATGACACTTCTGCCTGAGAGCTGGCAGTGGCTCCAGCAGAAGGTGGCATTGCACTCTTCAGCAGGGTACCCCAGGCCTACCACCCAGAGGAGCCTCTGAACCACTGTTCCCTGTTTTCCTTTCTACCCTAACCAAGCTGCTTCTCCTCTGGCCACCTTCCCATATCACTGTGCCAGTGCAACAGAGATCCAGACCCAGATACCCAGCACAGCTCGCCTGACACACATCTCACCTAACATGCTGTTGGCAAAGAATGCCAGTGGGACAAAATAAAGACAGAGCAGATCTAGTCAGGAAAAACATAGATTTAATGGAATGAATGGAGAAGCTCCCAAAGTCCACACTGGAGCCACAGCTCTGAGACTCTGACATTCTTTACTCCAGGGTCAGCCCTTCCTTTCTGCCTACCAGAAGCCGGGGGATGTTCAGGAACATTGGTGCTTGATGTGCTCCTTCAGAGCTCTCTCCAGGGAGAGAATTAAGGTGCATTGCTAACTCCACACAGACCATCTCCATGGCAGCCTCTTCCTCAGCCCTTCAAATCTTCCAGAGAAGGGAGGTCAGCCCAGAAATCCCTCTCTCCTTGGCGACTGAAGAATCCTTGCGTATCCAACAGGTGGCAAAGGCTGTATAGAAACCATCCTGGGGGGAGGGAGGGAGAGGCACACTGGTCCTAGCAATGAGATTCGAGCTCTGTCAGCATCAAGAGGCCATCTCTGGTGGAGGGAAGGGGCTGTTCTGTGCCCGGCCTGGAAGGCAAGTCCTCAAGTGGGCAGGTGAGTTGGCGGAACCTCTGGAAGGCAAAGACAGGCACTAAGCACAGCTGCAAGGACAAGAAGTGACCTGGGCCCTTGCCTACCAGTCATGGGTTTCATTCAGCCAGCCAGGCCCAGCTGCAGATCTGGTCTCTAAATGCCAAAGATGTCCAAAATAAGGACAGGCAGTGCTTCAGAAACTGAGGGGATAAACTCATCTTCCAGCAACTTGTCCCAAGGCAAGCACTGAGCACATAATATATCTAACACAGGGATAATGGAGGAAAGCTCTGTCCTCCATTTGCTCCAGGCCAGGGCTCAAAAGACAGCCCAAAGGAAGGCTGGTGACAAAGTACCTCCAGGTCATGCCCTGCATCAGCACAGAGCCTGTGCACACGGGATTGGCTTTAACTGGGACAAGTTCATACGAGGTTACTCTCATACCACATCATGCTGTGCAGCCTTGCCATGCCCCTGCAGCTGTTTTCACTCCTCCCTGTCTGTGCTGGACACAGGAGTCAGGGGCCCATTGCTGTCACAACCCATTCTTGAACACTTGCAAGAGGCAGGGAATGAGAGGGAGCCTGGGGGTTCAGGACTGTGAAACCTCACCCTGAAATCATGAGCTGTGATAGGGATGGGATACTCATCCCAGCAAGGCCTGGTTTTCGAGCTCCCTGCCCCTCCAACGTATGACAGGGCAACCAGCAATGCATCACTTTGGAAGCAGGACAGGCCCAGATCACTAAGACTGATGGGAACTCCAAATTCCCAGTGATTCTCTCCATTCCAAATCTATGGCCTCAGCACAGACTGGTAAACTCAACTGACCATAATGCTCAGGGGATCAGAAGCTTTCTCAGAGCAAGTCCTCAAGCCTCAGTTAAGGGCAGCATGGAGATCATCTTTATCCTCTCCATCTAATGACCTTTTTCCTGGTGGTACTTGCCAAGAGACAGAAGAAATGAAAGAAGGGTACCATGAGGCAGCAGGCAGCTTGGAGCAGCCATCCAGCAAGGCAGAACTTTAAAAAACAGGTCAGTTATAGCAATTAACTCATTTAATTCATTTATTCTGGACTCTGTGCTAATCAACCTGCAACACACAAATGATCCCGCTGCAGGGCTAGAGTTCAACACAGAAGCACAACCCATGCCCTGATCCTAGAGCACCAACCTCACCTCTCTGAGGGTGCCTTTGATGGTGGAGAGTTTGTAGACGATCCAGAGAGGGATGCACACCATGGAGGAGAGGGCCAGCAGCCAGCCCAGGGTGTCTCCCCACCACGGGTACACATACTTCTTGTTGTACGTCAACGGGGTGTATTTGATCAAAGAAAACAGGAAGGTTGCCTGGCAAGGTGAAAGACACCAAGAAAAAAAAAAAATCAACACCATGAGCAAAGAGAGGTCTTCCTGGTGAGTATATGTCTACACAGAGACTCATGGTAAAAAGGAGCACGTCAGGGCAGCAACAGAGGAGACATGCATTAAACAGGGTTTGCTGGAACAGCCCCCACGGCCAACAGTGATCATGGCATCAAGGAGCTTGTCCTGCCAGCAAACACCTCAATCACAGCTGAGCCTCTCCCTGTTGCTGAGCCCCACACCTGGCTCCCAAAGCTACAAGCACAAATAACAAAAGGCCCCCATAGTCCAGGCACATAACCCCCTATCCATACGCACATCCCTCTGTATGTATGTAGGTGTCTGTCTGTCAGAGGCACCCAGCTCTGTCCATCTTACTCCTGTGTGTTCTCACCGTGCAAACCGCAGGGGTGATGAAAAGCCAGCAGTACTTGATGATGGGCCAGGGCCGGTAGCCGATCATATCTTCAATGTTATCGTAGAAACGCTCAGCACCTGCAGAAGAGGGCAAGGATGGGATCCCTCACTGCCACCAGGGAAGGAGGGCAGCAGTGTCTGTGTGTCCAGGGTCCTGCTTCACCACTGTTTAGGTGCAATAGCCTCAGTGTAGCCAACAGTCGGCTCAAGAAGCTCCTCAGGAGTGTGGCCAGTTTCAGTCTTTGTCCTGGACTAACTTCCTATTCGCCCAGAACCAGCTCAGTAGGTCAGCAGGGCCAGCCCCTCAGCATCTCCAAGGCTAGGATCTCAGCCCAGGTTTTACCCATACCTGGTGACTGTCGAGACTGAGAGAGGGTTCTCAAAAATGTTTGAGTCTCAAGCCCTCTGAAGACAGGTTGAGAAGAGATTTTTTTAGATAGCTCCAATTCCCCAAGGAAGGAAGGTCTCAAAAGCAGGAGCGCATAGGAACATGCAGGGGATATCTGCCAAGCAGATCCCCCAGGGTGTTCCTGTGAGGAAGTCCATGCCAGTTGAGCCCAGGGGCACCAAAGCAAAGGTTTAGATTCTGCCTTGCACTGCAAAGCAATTAGCAAATTGAGCTACTGACCAGTGTTTTGAGAATGAACCAGACAAGATCATGAGAGGCCAGAGCTGTGGACCCCCCTAGTTCATACTCACCATAGACCCAGGCGATGCAGAGAGTCTCAAAGATGGCCACAAAGAGCAGGCACATGCCACTGGCAGCATAGTAATCAAAGAGCTGGAAGACATACATCCCACCCTGGGAAGGCCCAAGTGGGCAGCAAGGTGAGAGAGAGGGGAGAGGAATCAGGCAAAGAGCTAGAGCCAGAGCAGGAAAAAACTCAGTATCTTCCCCAAAGCTGGAGGCATCTCTCTGTCTGGGACAAGATTTTAGCCTACAGAAAAGGCACACCCTGTGTGCTCAAGGCTTGACAGACACATGCAGCCACCCTGCTGCTCTCAGGAGTCTCTGCAACCCTTCAATTCAATGCAGGGGAGGGCAGCTCAGCAGAAGGCAATTGACTGCCAGAGATTGTGGGGATGTTTTAGAAGACAAAACCTAGGCAGCTCTTGTAGCTGGAAGCGAGGATGGAAACCCCTTCTAAGATACACAGTCCATCTGATTGACTTTAAAGTCTCAGTTTGCAGAAGGAAATAACTGCATGCAACCTGGCTGTTTCACTGGCCAGGGCTGCCTACAAAACAGGCCTGTGGGTGAGTCCAGGCACATGTACAACATCAGAGACGGCTTTTCCAACAGGTACGCCCAAATGAAAACAGAAAGTGCCAAGAGCATTCTGACAGCATCAGTCCACACACACATATTGCTGGGCAGACTTAAAAGTTTTAAACAAGAACAGTTTAGCTCCCAGGCAATTAGTCACAAGGATAATATAGAGGATAACAGTATAATAGATAAGGGGTGCACTCGGGCCTGACAAGTTTCCTTATACCAAGTGTGCCTGTAGCCCCATTCAGGCAGAAAGAGAAGGACAAGGACATGCCTCGCATGCAACAGGCTACAGCTACAAAGGTTTGGTCCATGTCAAGATAAATTTATAACCAAAACATAGGTCATCCAGAGCTCCAGCTATCAGTCTTGGCAGGAGAAGTATAAGGACTGTGACTGGCACAAGGGGTAAGGGCTGGAAGGGAGAATGTGAATGGCATGAGAAAGGCAGGGCAGCCTCCTGAAGGCCCAGGGCAGCAGGATGGGACTCAGCAGCAAGCTCTCAGCCCCAGTGTAAACCTCACCACCCACCAGGTCCCACTCTGTCCTGTCAAGCACCATGCAGGTGGTCTGAGCCCAAAATACCTCTGTGAGCATCACCAAGCCAACCAGATATGAGAGGATGGAGACCAGCAGGATGAGGGTCTCACGGCGGTTCTTCTTGCGGAAGATGGTGGGGTACATGTCCACAAGAGCTGTCACAAGACTCTCCACACAGACAAACTGCAAAGAGCAGAGATCCCACCTCTGTCAGCACATCCTGACCAGCTTCCCAACCCCACAGGTTCCCCCTCAGCCAAGCTGAAGCCTGTCCTGAAGAGACAGTGGCTTTTGTCTGGTAGGGAATCACTCTGCTCCTGCAGCTTTACCTGGCTGTCCAGTCCCAGCAAAACAACCATGAGGAAGAAGAAGCAGGCCCAGAGTGGGGAGAAGGGCAGCATGACCACAGCCCGAGGGTAGGCGATGAATGCCAGGCCAGGCCCTGCAGGGAGAAGGGCTTTCAGAGCAATGGCACGGCAGCAGCACAGCACAGCTGGTTCAGACCTGCCTGAGGCAGCCACCCAGCCAAGGCACAGCTTGTGGCCATGCAGCCTCTCACTCCAGTAATACCTGTGCTGTGCATGAAACTCAGGCTCCTAAAGGAGAAGCAGGAAGGGAGGTAAGGGGACAGGGCAACCTCTGGCTGCTTCACTGTTGCAAGGGCTGGGAGCCAGGGGAAGCCTCTGAGCCCAGGGAGCACAGCACAAGCTTGGGCATATGCCATGCAGTAACCTCAGCACCCTCCCCACAAGAGATAGCAGCTGCCTAACCCCAGCCCTCACCCTTAGAGGCAGCTTATATTAGGCTCAACCCACAGCTACTGCATCTCAGTACTTTATGAGTGTGCACTCATTTGTACTCATTTCTCCTGAGAGAGAAAGAGAGGCAGAGAGCCAGGGATGGGAATCTGCAGCTGCAGGCATCGCCTGGTTGCTGGGGGCTCAAGTGGCAGCACCCCCACAATCCCATCCCACTCACTCAGATCCAGGGTCTCCACTCACCTGACTCGGCCACCTCAGCGATGGGCACACCCTGCTCCTCTGCCATGAAGCCCAGGATGGAGAAGATGGCAAAGCCAGCCACAAAGCTGGTGCCGCTGTTGAGGAAGCACAGAGCCACACAGTCCCTGGGAGAAGGGGGCAAAGCATCAGCCAGGTATGACCCACACCCCATGGCAGCCCCCCAGGGCAGCACCTGCTTTTCTACCCCAGCCACTGTGTCTCTCCTAACACACCTACAGCTTGACTCAGCACCAGGAGCTGCAGAAAGATGCCCCAGGCTGGACAATACAGCAGGACTCCCCCAAGGGAAGCCTTGTCCAAGGACAGCATAGAGATACAGTGCTCACCTAAGCTCCTTGCTTGTGAGATAGTCTTCCTGCACATGTAAATGCCAGGGGTTTTTTCTGTTTTTTTCCTCTCTCTCCCCTGGTTCCTCCTGTAGCGCATGTAACAGTTTATTTTTGTCTGAGAAGGGAACATGTTTTTCTTTTCTTAATAGATTTCTCAGACCAGCTACAATCTTCTGGCTTCTCACACTACTAGGTATCTCCTGGTCTTTGCATTATGAGAAAAAGATAATCACAGCCATCCAATTTATTTTGTCTGATCTATTCCCTTTTGTCTCTGTTTCATCTCATTCTCATCCATCAACACTTTAAGCTGAACATCTCTTATCTATCCAATTCCTTTTCACGCTCGAGTCTCCCTAGTCCTCTTGTGACTGCAACCCTGGGGACAACAATAACATTTGCAGCATCATTCTGAGATATTCTGAACCAAACTGAATGCACACCTTCTGGCATTTCATGGCCTGCTCTGACTTTATTAAATGCTACTCTGCAAATCTGGTGTGATTTTTCTGTATCAGTCTTCAGTTATAATAGCATTTTTGGGGCTTGGTGCTCCTGCTTGCATGTTAACTAGGTCAGAGCCCCTGCATCATACAAATTCAAATTATTCCTTCCAAAGCACAGCTCTTTGCATTGTCAAGGACTGCACAGCACCCAGCACCATTGTTTTGCTTTTGCATTTGGTTTCTAAGCCCCAATGAATCTCCCAGCTGGAAAGGAAGGCCACACTCCACCAATCCCAGCTACCCAATGGGAAACCCAAGCCAGAACCTCATTTCTCTAGTTGCTATAAAGTGCCTGCTCTCCACTCAAATTATATTCTCAGTAATTTGATACAAAGTCTCACATGTTTCAAATAGTTCCTCGTCCTTCCTGGTGTTTCTCCCTCTTTCCCCTGGATGTATCCATGACAGGTCAAACCCTCCTTGGAAAGGCATGGGCTGGAAGGTGTTCTCCCATTATCTGGAAGGTGGGAAGGGGTGTCATGGTAGAGAGCAAAATGAGGGGATGGCCAGATCAGAGAGATTTCTGCAGATTTACACCTGAAAGCGAGCCAGGAAGATCTGAAGAATTAATTCCCTTGCTGTGACAGGAAACAAGAAATGGTCGATACTGTTGGATGCCATCTTGGACCACTGCCATATGAACAAGGGTTTCTACTGCCCACATCCTTTTCCAGGTCACCACAGGTTACACCTGGCCTGGTATAACAAAGTGGGGCACCATACTGATGCCTCTCTCCCCTGCTAGATCCTGGTTCTGTCTTCCTATCCAAACTAAGCCTGTAGAGCACAGGACTGACTCATTAAAACTGGGTCCATGCCTGGGAAAGGCTAATCAAAGGTTTGACACCAAAACTAAGACCAGCAGTCCTAGAAAAGCCAAACAGCATATAAAGTAAAAGCACAGCACCATGTGCAGATGGAGGTCTCTCCCCTTTCTATGGCAACTCCCAGCTGCAGTTACAGAAGGTCTTTACAATCCTGTTGCTGAGCAGCCCCTGTCATCATCTCCATGTTACATATTAGACTGGGGGTGCAAAGGGCTAATGTCCAAGGACATGTTGAAGGTCAGAAACAGATCCATTATCTCTTCCTTTCCTACAGATTTTTCTCTCAAAACTGAATGTGGGAGAACAGACATGAAAAGTAGAAACAGGCATCCCAGCCCAGCTGTTGTTGGAGAGACAGCCCTGCAGCAGGAATGAACTCCTAAAGTGAAGAAAGATGCCAAGGCAAGGATCATGTAGCCAGTGGTGTGCCTGGACCTTTGATGGCAACAACCACAATTTTGAATTTAAAAGATGGAGGGAGAAGTCAGTGCCAGGAGCAACCCAACCAGCACAGAAAGTATGGGAAGAGAGGTGGCTTCTTCTCACGCAAACTTTTAAACCCTGGGGATGGATACACCTACAGTAAAATGTGTTTATTTTCACTGGACTTCAACTCAGCAGCCTGATTCTATCTGGCAACCTGGTCCATTTCTGTTCCTGTAGTCGAGCATGCAATAAACAGAAGTCACATCTGCAGGCTCATATGTAACCATAAATAGCACACAGGAACCCAGAGCACTAACAGCTGTGCCAGTCACTGGGTCCAAATGAACCACAGAAGGATAAATCACAAGGTGACAGGACTCCAGCTGAGAGCCATTAGATTTCACAGTTCTGTTTCCCCTGTGGCTGCTGGTGCACTCACGTAATAAGGGAAGTTGCAGTGTGGGCTGGAGTCACAAAGCTACTGAAGAGGATCTACCTTTGCAGAGTGTGGAAGAGAGACAGACAGACCTTGGGTATAATGCACAGAGAACTGGATTTGGGGAGAAAACACCTGGAAAGAGTTTTCCTATGCCTTGAGTAAAAACAGAGATCATGACCCTTCCAAAGGCCAGTAGCCTCCAGCAGATCCCTGATGTTCAGAGAGGGGAAGGCTCGAGGCAGCAGTTACCTGTAGCAGTTGTTATGGTATTTGTTATAGCTGCCCAGGGCTGTCAGGCATCCCAGACAAATTGCGTACGAAAAGAAGATCTGAGTGCCTGCATCCATCCAGACCTGCAAGGGAGATGCAAACATAGGTGAGAAGACAAGGCCAGCACAGACACTGCACAGATGAGAAGAGGAAGAGCCCAAAGGCTGCTGTAAGCACCAGAAAGGTCAGGGATCAGAAGGCCAGCAGGACTCCACATTGAAACAAGCCTTTTCTAGAGGCAAGGTATACAGTGCCAGGAATTACAGTGCTAAGTGAGGCACCCAGAGGGGCTAGGAGTGCCAGAGGGAAGGGATACATCAGGAGCCTCATCCACCCAAATCACATGTAGCTCTTCATCACCACCTCTTTCTCTCTTTGACAAATCTGCAGCACCCTGTGACACTCAAGAGCCTTCCAGCAAGAGGAGACCAGATGAACTCCAGGAGACCAGCTCCTCCATGACAGCTGAAGGAGCCCTCTGCCACCAGAAAAAGGGTACTTGATTTGGGCAAGCCACTGGCCAGCACAGGTACTTACAGCTTGTGGTGGTGGCCCCTCCCTCCAAGGCCTAATGTAAAGCCTCCAAAACTTAACAGAAATTCAGCTGGGAAGGAATACTAGGAATAAACAGAGCTGATTGCAAAAGACAGCTCCTAAAAGAACATACAAGAACACTGTTATTCCCATGAGGCCCTTTGCTCTCACTGTCAATAACACATCCCAGGGCTCTAAGGCTGACATTTGTCAATGCCAAATTTCATCTGAAAGCCTAGCTGTGTGCAGTCACCAGTTCAGCCACTGTCACTGCCTTCTGCAGACAACAGTAAAAGCAGGAACCAACGGTGAGAAATGAAGCAATGACAAAGATTATTAAATAAACTTCTGTTCTCTAAGATCTTTTTTTCCTAGGGGCTTTATAAGACAGAGATAAGACAATCATTCAACCAATGCTGAAGGGTAGCCACATTATCGAGACAAAAGAAAAGCAGAAAAAGTATTGCTGGATGAGAAAAGTCTCCATTTGACTACACTCTCCTCTCCCAGAGTGGCAGTGCCAGGAGGGCCTCAGACAAATGCCAGCCTTGCCCCAGAGCCCCTCTGAGAGGAAAAGGAGCCAATAGAAAGCACCACAGTGCTTTCTACAGGTTTTGATGACTTCAAATCACACCTGTATCTGTCAGCCAAGACCTCCTGTCCTCAGGCAATGGTCAGCTGGGCAGCACCTGCCCAACCACCCCTGTTGCTCAGGCCACCCTTACCTTACATGGTTCTGCCTTTCCTCTTTCGTACTGGCCAAAGTACAATCACGTGGTAAGAGATTTTGTTTTATATTTACTTCTTCTTCCTGGGCTGATGGCCCTTATGAAGGCATGTTACAATCCCATTAACTGCCATTTTCCCAGAAGAAATTCTGGATTCAGCTCAAGGCACAGATGCACAGAATAAATCCTCTCCCCTCCCACTGCTGCAAACCCCAGCAGGGAGAGGAGTGCTGCTAGGGCTAGGTTTGGTAAAACTGCTCTCCCTGACCGTTCTGCAAGCCACTTGTCTAACATTCAACTCCTCAATCTTCACTTAAGTCCATGAAAACCCTGGACTCTGGGTTTCAGATCAAGCAGGGAGTGAGATCAAATCTCTCATTTGTAGAATGGGAAGGGACAGGTGATGAGTTGGGACTGGAACAACTAATTTGAGGCACTGAAGTCAAAAAAGTAACTGACCTCAGTGTATTTCACTCTTTTTGGAGATGAATGGGAAGATGAGTTTAGAGAGCAAGGTATTAATTTTTTCAGTTCAAAAATATTAGAAAAAGATCAAAGCTCATTCTAAAATTTATTCCTAAAGCATCAGTGTGCTCATGGGCAGTAAGGGCACAGCTTTCATTTTGCAGCTACATTTTAGGCACAGCAAGGCACTGGGCCAGCAGACACCTTTGCATCAATAATTTAAACATCTTTGCACAAACTGGGATCAAATGCTTTGTTAGATTTGCTTTTTTATTTTGCTGTTCATTGTTAGAGCTCTTGTTTTCCATCAAATTTGAGCTTGAAACACACCCTCTCATGGGGTTTGTAGCTCTTGTAGCTTAATTTGTCAAGATAACAAGACTTTTGCCATTAAACTGCCTACCCCATGCTTGTCATAACATTAGACTCAGTTGATGCTTTTCAACCAGATTTAACAGTTGTCAGAAACCTCAAGGATATCAACTACCTATGGACTGCACAACAGTTAGGGAATGGGAAAAAGACAGGAACTCAGGGTCCCCACTGAGCAGAAAGCTACAGGGAAGACGAGTCAATCAGTGTTAAATATCACATAAATCACACAAGCAAAGGAGAAATACCCCTCAGGCAGGAAAAGAACTGGTGCTTTACCAGCCATGGTGGAAGCCAAATGCCAAGAGGCCAAGCTTCATTAGCTCTGTGGCTCATAACGTGGCTCATTTCTAAAACCCAGTGATAACCCTTACAATGTAGCAGAGACCAGCATGGGGTCTGTGGGCTCCTCACTCCACTGCCTGCTCTTCCCAGTCTCACACCTGTGGGGTGCACACCTGGCCGTGGGTGTCCAGCCCCAAAGGGATATCCTCAGGCAATACAGGACCTGCCTTAGCATATGCTCCCATTTGAAGCAAGGCAGCCTGTGGCTGAAACTGTAAATAAAGCTAAGCTTGACTTGCAGAGCTTATGACCCTACTCAGCATGACTGTGAACACCAGCTCAGGCTGCCTGCACATTATTTCACACATTACAAGGTTATGCAGCTCTTGGGCCAAAGACAAGAGACATCTACAACCTTCCCATTTTCCTTGCAAGTCCCAAATTGCTTGGGGGTTAAAGGACTGCCACAGGACTGATGCCATGTGTGCTCCTGACCCACTGGTGATGGGGTCAAGCAGCAGCAGCAAGTGCCAGGACTGTGGGGTCACTGGGAGTGGAAGGGGTCCAGCCTCCTCCAGCAGCACCACTGCCCATCCAGCACCACAGGGCTCACGGGGGCTACACAGACCACTCACTTCAGCAAACAGCAACTCAAACCTTTCCTCCCCAACCTGCTGCCTATGCTCATTTCTCTCCCTGTAGTGACTCAGGAAAATGTTTGGTTTTTTTTCAGCTGCTCCCAGACCACTCTGACTAAAAGGCCTCGCAGGGTCAGGCGGGACTGTCTTTCCACTGCAGATAAAAGCATCCTGCTGTTCTCTGGCCACTGCTCCCAAAGAGACTGGTAAAGTTTATCCTGTTCAGATTTTGCTGGCTTATTGGCAGAATGGGTATTTTGATTTTAATTACTGTCTGCACTTTTCTAAGCCATCCAGTTTATTTAATTCATAATTCAATTTCTTTGAACATGTCGTTTGCTCCAGTTTGCAATAGCCTCCTACTCTGTTTTTAGCCAAAACCTTTACATGTGAGCTGCAGTTATCCAAGATGCTTATGGCCATTCCTTCGTCCCTTAATTTTCTCAGCAATATTCACTTTATTACATGTACTGGAATGTAATAGTTCCCAGTACTGAAACAGATCCTTCCTCAGGAAGCTCTCAAAGCACTTACAAATAACAGAAAGGCCACTTTCAAGCAAAGCGTTATTGAACCCCGGCGGATGCCATACATCAAACACAGGTGGCATGCTGAGAAGCACTGAACTGTCCCCATCAGCAAGCAGAGACAGAACAGCACGGAGTGGGTACGTGCTGTGTGGAAGGTCACGCTTGGTGTAATGCATAGCAGAGAGCAAAACCCAGTCAAGTCTTGAGCTACAGTTCAAGCAGGATTTCTTTTGCTCACAACATCATGGCTCAGGAGTCAGCCTGTGGTGCTGGCACTACCCACCAGCCACCCACTGCACCGCACAAACACATCCCTGCTTAGAAGGGGAGATGGGGACTCCTAAGGTTTTACTGCAAGACTCCCAGGGCACGATTTCCAGACAGTTGATGTTCCCCTTCACTCAGGACTGGCCCACAGGCCCCAGCCCAAAGATGCAGCCCATGTCCCACAGCGCTGCACCAGCACAGAGCTGCACAGCCCAGGGCAATGCTCCCCCCATCCCCATTCATCCCAGCAGAGAGGAGACAGGGAATGAGCCACTGACATTTTTAAAGACTTCCTGTTCTGTCTGCCCAGCCAACACCCGGCCAAGCATCATGTTCCCAGTCCTGAGGCCCATCTGCTTGGAAAATACTCCTCGGGAGTGAGGAACGGGGCTTTGCTTCCCAATTCATCTCCTTGTGCCAGCCCCCGCAGTGTCCTGCCGGAGAACACCGACCTCACGTTGCCCCCACACCTCAGGACACCTGGGGACCTGGAGGGACATTTTGCACCCAGGAGGGTCCTCCCACCGCTGGGGTTGCTTTAAACACCGCAAGAAAAACAGATTTCTGGTTCGTCCCGAGGAACGCAGCTGCCTGTCCCGAGGTGCAAAGGGGCGAGCGGTGCTCCGAGGGTCGCTCCTTGCTGCCTGCGAGCCGGGCTCTATGGTCCTCCCCGCCCTGCTGCTCGGGGCACGCAGACAGACAGACAGCTTCATTCCTTCCTGCTATGTCAGCGCTGAGATCAGGCTCAGCAGGGCTGCACCCGTGGCAGCAGGGCTGGGAACAGGCATGGGACAGGAAGGCAAGGAAGCCGCCTAAGGTAAATACAGCTGTGCTTGGCCCCACGGGGATGCGCTGCTGCAGCAAGGCATCAGGAGCAGGATCCCAGCCCCTCTGGCTCGCTGCGGGAGCATCACGCTCTCCCTGCCTGCTGCCCGGTGCCTGCCCTCTGTCCCCCCCGAGTGGGAGCCGTGCCCGGGCTCGCAGCCCGTCCCCGGGGCCTGGGGAGCGCGGTGGGGACGCGGCCGCGGCCGGAGCGCACGGGCACGGCGGGAGCTCCTCCGCACCGCAGCGGAACAAACACCCGCCTGCGCAAGGGGAAAGCTCTGCAAACCCAGCACGCTGCCTCAAGGCAAAGGCCTGCTGGGAAAACAATAAATACGGGGAACAAATAATATTTAGGCGGCCTGTGGTTGCCCTCCCCTCTCCCAGGGAAGCAGCAGCGTTTGCTGGCCACAGAGAAGCAGCAGGACGGGCCTGAATTTGGGGCTCTGACCCCTTCCCAGCGTGGCTACAGGGGCCCGTGGTTAACCCAGCAGGTCCCAGCCCTGCAAGAGACACACATCTCTCATCCTCCCTGCGGTGGCTGGAGGGGCTTATCCTCTGCTCAGCATTGACTGCAAGAGCTGCCCCGGTCCAAACCATGACCTCAGTGTTCTCCCTCTGCAGCCACAGGCAGAGTGGACGGACCCCCCCAAGAAACTGGGGGCATCTTCTCTTGCCTTCCCTTTCTGTCCTATGTGTTGGGAAGCAAGAGCCACGAGGGAAATCTGCAGGGGCAAACACTCCAAAAAACAATCATCAGGGAAATCGGTGAAAGAAAATGAGAGGGATGTAGGGAAGGATACTCAGAAAGAAATGCACAATTCTACTGACCATTAGCACCTCCGGTGCTTCCCTGCCCCGGTACTGGGATACAGCCCTCAAATTCAGGGGCCTTCAGCACATCTGGGATGGGTGGAAACCAGCTTATCACAGAAGCATCTTTCTTTATATAAAGACTGGATAAAGTACAAGCAAATACAGCACAGTGGATGATTTCTGGAAATTTCAAGAGGAAAAGAAGAGTGGGAGGCTTTGAGAAACATTTGCTGCTTTTCCAGAGAGACAGAAACTCAACAGCCTCTGAGCACAACTCCTTCTCCATTCTCACTCATTAAACCTAAGGAAATTTAGCTGAGACTTGATACCAGAGTGAAAGGAGACTATTACATTTCTTCTCTTTAAAGCAAACCCAAAGACACAAGACAGCCCTTTCTGCAGCAAGCCCATCCATGCTCTCTTTATATCTGTCTATCTAAACGGTGACTGGCAGTGATATGAAAGCTTCCATCAACAGCATGTGAAAAAAGTTCTTTTAATGACAAGTGTAACACACTTAAATCCTAGTTCTACTCTGAATTCCTCTCATTTCATCTTCTCACTGGTGGATCCCACTATGTCTCCCTTTCCTTAATCACATTCATAAATTTTCAGAATTTCCTGCCGAATAACACAATTGATAAAACTGATAAATGCGAAGGGTGGAGTAATCAAAAGTAGAAATGAAAGGTGACCCCAAGACCCTCTGTTGGTCCACACTGTGAAATACACAGGGTACACCTGGAGCACACCAACGCAGTCAAGGAGTAGGAAAAGACTTTGGGCCTAGTTATGGCTGACATGCCAACGTCACAATATTAAATCATCTACATAGGAAAAAAAATGAGTGATGAGTTTGTTTGTTGGAATTTTTTTTGGGGGGTGGGGGGACATGCAGTTCAAAATAGATGATCATTTTGGTGGTTTTGCTGTTATCTGCTCATATTTGAGCATAACTGGTCTTCATTATTCAACACCTTGGTTTGGCAGTTCTCTGTATGGCCTGATCTACCTATCAAATGCAATTCATTCACCATTTTAATTATAGGCATTTCACAGATTGAGGAAATGAAGATGCAGGAAGATTTAGGGCACTGTAGACTTCACAGCCAGAAGAGGCTATCATCAATCAGCTCAACTGAGCTCTCATAGACAGGATTTCCCAGTTCTGTCCAGGGTCACTTGGCAGGTGAAAAGCAATGATTTCCACACACCAGCCTGATATTCTGACATTCAATCACATCTCAGCTGTTGCTGCTCCCCTGGTAGAATCTGATAAATAATTCATCCCCTCTTTTCACCTAGTTTTCCGTATACTTTAGAAGAGATTTGGTTTTGTCCCCTTGTATGTTGTTTGCCCTTTGTTTAAACCTCCCCTTTAGATGCCTTCCCAAAAGGCTCAGATTGGAGATGTTATTTTTAATTTTTTTGTTAATTTCCAGAATCCCTTCCCAAGGACTAAAGAATCTTCCATTTTCCAGGCAGTACAGGATTGCTGGTAAACAATTAAAGCTCACTGTCCTTTGAGCACAAATCAGTTATTATCAACTTGGCCCCCATGGGCTGGCAGGACTCTCACCACAGTCCCTGCACAGAGACAGGGGGGCACAACCACACACATGTGGGGCTCAGGGCACTAAGCCTTCTCTCTCTGATGGGAACACACAAGAGAGGACTCAAGCCCTGCTACACAGTTCAGTAGGATGGTTAAAACATGCTAGAGGAAGGCAATCATTGCTGCCAAATCTTGCTTTTCTCCCTCAGAAGCGAAGCATTCATTGGGGAGTGGGCAGGGAGAAGCAAGTTTTCCCCCCATGGCTCAGAGCCACCCTCTTACTTTGAAGGGTTACTCTTTCCACCAGCATTATCTAGGCTGGAAGGAAGCCCTGCTTCTAAAGCACAGGCTGCAATTGAAAAAGTTTGCCAGGACAGACCTAATGAGGTCACAGCTAGAACCAACCATGCCACGCCTGAGGTGGCTTAGTCCAGTCCCCTGGGCAACACAGCCACGGTAACAACAGGACTTTTCACATGAGAAGGAGCACCATCCAAAGCTGTTATTTCATTTCAGAAGCCTCTTGCACCTCATCAGTGCAAAGAGCACAGCACAGCACAGACAGGCCCGTCCCCAGGCGCTCCCGTGCCTTGCTGCACCTCCGTGCCGAGGGAGCAGCTGTCCCGCCCCGCTCCCGCCACACGGCCACCGGCGCTTGCGCTCCCACTCCAACGCTAATAACCGAGGCAGCTGCTGCTAGACCAGAAGGAGTTAATGGGGTTACCAAGGGTTTTGCTGGCCTATTTTCCAGGCAGGCACCCTTTAATCTCCTTTGGAAACACCTTCACACAAAGGCTGGTACAGCAGCTCAGCTGGAACCAGGATTTAACGTGGAAGAACTTGTCCCAAAGAGATTAAAAGCAGCAGTAGGGCGCTGACCCTCCTGTCAAACGGGCAGGAATTTCTCACCAGGGATGGGAAGGAGAGGAAGGCAGCCAGATCCCAGGGACTGCTGCTGCAGCATGCCATGGCTCCCATCATCCATGCACCTGGCATGCTTCCCAAGGAAGATGGAGCAAATATGCCAGGAGCGGGGCTCACCCCCACAAGCTGCTGGCACGGTGCAAAGTGGCACCCCAAGCATGATCTGGTTACACAGCAGAGGAGCCTCCCCAGGAAATGGGAGGGATAGCTTGCACCACTCATGAAAAAGGATTAAATCCCCACTGCCCATACCCCTGAGCAATTCAGACTCAACTCACTCAGGAAAATATGGGAACAGCCATAGAGGGCAAGAGAGCAGGGACTATCAGAAAACATAACACTATCACAGCTCTGCCTTGTGGCCACAGAGAGGGAAAAGAGGGGTCAGAAAGTAAGAAGAAAGAGAATAGAAAAACAAAAAGGAGAGAGTGAGGACTGACAGAGGAATCCATGCAAGCACAGCTTAGCCGTTCATTCTCCCTGTCTCCACCTTACCTGAGGGTCCCCAAGACGACTGATGTCTGGATAAAGGTAGAAGAGGATTCCCTGGAATGCCCCAGGTAAGGAGACTCCCCTGATGAGCAGAACAATCAGCATGACGTATGGGAACGTGGCAGTGAAATAAACCACCTGGGAGGAGCAGGAAGCAACAAGTCTGAGAGAGCAGCACAGCCAGAGCACACAGTGCCAGCCAGCAGCACAGCACTGACCCCCAGGCTGGGAGAGGTGGGCAGGGGACAGGTCAGGCTGCTTGGCTGAGCACCTTGCTGCCTCCTGCTGCAGAAGCAAAGGCATTTTAAAATGCACTGAGGAAACTTATGACATGCCATTGCATATCTGGAGCCAGAGGAAACCTTTCTAGTCCTAGGAGCGATCCAGACCCTGAGCCATGCTGTCAGCAGGTGGGAATCAGAGTGGGTCTACTGAAGCCAGTGGTGTAATATCTACATGCATCAGAAGGAGCTGCCCCCAGTATCCATCTTCACAGCCCTACTCCAAATAGAGTCTGAGAGACATACAGACAGTCTCTTCTCCATAGTGTTTAGTGGCAAGGGTGAAGGGGTGTGCAGGCAATGCCCTGAAAAATGATTGCCACTCAAGAACCACCAGGGATAATGTTGGGGGGGTCCCCAGCTCAGAGCTGGAACTGGCAAAGGGGTTGTGCCCAGCCCTGCTCACTGCAGTGACTTGCAGCCACTGCCTCTGAGTGACCCCAGTTCAATCACCCACCGTGGGCATTTCAGGCACAGCAGAGCTGCATGCCTTGCAATAGCCACCAAGGATGCAGACCCAAAGAGGACCTGGAACATGTGTCCTCTTGCTTTTTCTGCCACTAGCCCCATAAGCATTACAGACACACTCAGGTAGGGTTAAAATCCTTCTCCTTCAGCAAAGGAGCTACATCCCTTGGGGGAAAGCTGGAAACCAGTATCAGCTAATTGTTTCAGGGACTTCACCTCTGGTAAATGTGACACTCAGTCTGGGGACTACCAGGGTACTTTCAGGACTGTTCAGGCTAACTGGTGTAGCATGCCACAATGACACCACATTGCAGCCTGTTTCCCACACAAACTGATATCGAGAGCTCATGCAACCTCCTCAACAATTCAAGTAATGTGATTAATCCTTTTGCATTGCTTCCACACCTTAAAGAATTATTGACCACCTTGAGAAGAGGTTGTTCATTATCATGCTAGGCCAAAAAAAGAAATGTTGCTTCTTCAGGTTTTTCCTGTGTGGACGTGCTGAGTGAGGACTTGCATCAGCATGCTTCACCTGAACACTACCCTACAGCTCTTTTCTCAGCTCTGGCAGTTGTACACAGGAGAGCTCATCTCTGGAGAAAGTGCAAAATGTAATGATGTGAAGTGATCCATTTCTCACACCTGCCCATCCACCCAGAATAAATTGCCTTAAAATCCACCTAAAGTCTGCCATCTCTTAGTGGGAGTCACAGGCTGTGACTCATCTTTGATGGTTTCTGCATTAGGGGACATCCCACTGAGAACAAGCATAGGATTTCCCTGGACAGTATGACCACTTCTGCTCTGCCCCCAGGTAATCTTTATGATCTGAGTAGTGATTCAAAGAGAGATCTTGTTTTCTGGATCCACTCTGATAGACCCCATCTGAATAAAGCAATGTCCAAAGCAGCTGATTCTGTGAGTCCTCCCCCAAGTCAGGACACCCACTCTCCAGTGATTGTTTTGTCTTGCAGGACAGGATTTGAAAGATATCCCATCCTTGAAAAAACCATCATCTCTGTCTGCAGCTCTGAGTCTTCTATGCATTTCATGTGCCCTGCTCTGTGTATCTCAGCAGTCATGGATAACACTGACACAGAGATCAGTGAAAAATACCTCCTTGCTGAGGCTCTGGACTGCCTGAGATGTCTGGAGCAGGTTTGTCCCTGTCCCTCTGAATCTTCATTCTGAACACTGTAGAAACCAAGGACAGGATCCTTCAGCACAAGTAAATGCCATCATTCCCCACAGTCTCAAATTTTCAAGGGGCCTCTGACTTAGAGCTGTACAGTGACAGTAAATCAAATCTACAGGTCCTGTAAGTTTAACCATCATCACTGTATTTACCACACGACCAAAGTCTTCCTTCAGGAAATAACAGGATGTAAGTCTAAGCTTTCTCAGCCCATGAAAGCGAGACTAAAAACAAAGACCATAAAAACAACTCATTGGCTTTAGAACCTTAGTGCACGTTCTTCTAGGACGCCAAGTTGCACATTCTTGGCTTAATCTCTAAATAACATCAGTTTTAGGAGCTCAGGGTACAAACTGGTACTTGCTTGGCATATGATTTGGATTCACATTTTGGTAACATCCTATGTGCTTTACAGCCTGTGTGAATTAGTGTGATAAGCTTTTCACTCCACAGTCACTCACACCTCCACCGAGACCAGAGGCCTGAATTGGGAGAACGTTTTGCTGGATTAAGATTGCCAAGCTTCTATCTAACAACAGGAACATCTGGGTCCAATGAGATATTACTCAGTGCTTGGCTCAGACCCAACCTTTTTTATTTTTTGGGCATTGTTAGGACTAACTACATCACTAGGAACCTTGCCGGGATCAGTGTGATCGTTCTGTCACATGCTGCTCAACAACATCCAGGGGTTTATTGGCATCTGACCCACATGCCTCAGCAAAGTGGTTCCATCTGTGACAACCTCCTGCCTGTGGGAGTGCTCCTGGGGTCAGGCAGCCCCTGTGCTGGAGGATGAGAACCACTGCTGATCTGAGTAGGTGATTTCAGCTCAGGGTGTTTGACCCTCCACAGGCAAATCCTCAGAATTAAGGAATATTTCTTTCCCAGTGGGCTTATATTCCCACAGCCATCTTTTTAGTCAGATTATGAAATATGTGGAGGGCTGATAAACCTATGGACCCTGTTGCTTCACTGAAAGAAGGTTTCTGTTTCCAAGATCTCACCATCACTACTACTTTTTGCTAAAAATCACTTGCATTTGACTGAGAACTTGTATCTAAAACATATGGAATTTGTTCTCAGGATTTCCCACACTACATTTGCTGTATCTTAGTATATATTTGCTGTTATTAGACCGCCTCTGTCTTCTTTTACCAGGCTACCAGAGCAAGCAGTTGCTCTTTTCTTCTCATTTTACTCCACGGAAACCAGAAAATATCATCCCTGCAAGCTGCTTGATTTCCCTGTCATGTTTCATAATCCCAGACCATTCTGGAAGCAAGAGAATCTGCTAACATCCATGCCATCAACTTGATGGAAACAGGTGCAGCTAAAATTTACACCCCATCACACATGATGGCTTGTTCAAGACACACAGAGAAGACACCATTTAGGAAACACAGTAAACCTTTTCATTTCCATCTGTTCTTGCTGGCTCCAGACAAAGCTGGCTGGGAATGGGGTCAGGAGGCGGTAGCAGAAACTAAGTAATGGGGTCAGTGCAAATGAGAGTGGCACACTCTGTAACAGACAGCGTGGAATGGAGCTGGACAGTCACACCAGTTCTTCCCAAAAACATTCAAAGAAGTATCTGTGGTGACTAGTGTGGGGAAAGAAAAAGGAGACCTTTATTGTTGGAGAACATCAGCAACTGTAGAAGAGCTGTGGCAAACAAAAAGCATAAAGACAACTCCTATGGTGCTGAGGCAGAGAGGGCTTTGGGGCCATCATGGTTACCTTTGTTTATATCTAATGAATTTGAAGATTTTCCAGCTGCACTCGCCAGCAGAGGCAAAAACATGCTGCTTGCTCACGCTGTGGTGGGAAGGAAGGGAACATGCAATCACCCCATACAGAGGAAGGCTGCAGGGACCCCTGGGCCTGTGGACGGAGAGGGACTAGATGGGGATATACACCTTGGAAGCTAATGCTCTGAGGTGCCTCAGTGCTCCAGTCCTTTCCTACCCAAAACCCCAGAGCCTGGCTCACACTCCTGCTGCACATAGAGCCCTACAAGCTCCTGCCAGCTTATGCAGACAGTGGCTCCCAGGGGAGCTCAAGGACCTCTCTGAACCTATAAAAGGTGAGTAGAACCAGTGCTGGGACCAAGGGAAGAGGCTTGACCTGAACCAAGGACTCACCTTGCCTGTGGACTTGACCCCTTTCCAAATGCAGAAGTAACAGATGATCCAAGCCAGCAGGAGACACAGAGCCAGCTCCCAGCGGAGACCACCCAGGTGCTGGATGCCATCAGAAATCTTTAGCACTCGCCTCCTGCGTGGGAGGGAAGCAAAGGAACATGCAAGGATCACTGATGCTGGCCATAATGTTCCCAGCACCACGCTGATTCTCACCTCCTCAGTGCCTGATGACTTTGGGGAGAAAAGCTGTCTTACTAACAAGGTTCAGGTCTGAGCTGAAAGCCTCAGAGGAATTAAGCAGTGGTCTTCTCTGGAAAACACTGCCAGCCTGGCAGGTCACACATGGACACACAAAGTTCACCTACGTTTCTGACATGCTCCAATCCTCAAAGTGAGGGATACACTACACTTCCCATGCAGAATCTATCAGGACCACCCAAGAAGCAATGCTGTCCCCATCTCCATAGCACACTTCTCTCTTTTGAGGCAGCCACATAATTGATCTCAGGACGCAGAGCAGCACATCATCCCATTCCGTGACCAAGACCCAGCCAAGCCCACCATAATCCCCACTGCACAGTCAGAAGAGGCCACCTGGAGCATCCTCTTGCAGCCAGTGTGAAGATAAAATCCTGAGCTATGTGGACCTTGGTACACATGTCAGACAATAGCAGCCTTTCCATGCCATGTGTATGTCAAATCTTCCTCAACACTTACAAAAGTAAGGACTCATCCTCCTCCATCTCCTACACCACACAATTGAACCCGAATGTGAAACCCCAGGGTGCAGTCCCAGAAACCCAAGCCTAAGACAGGCAGAACGGGACTTCAGCAACACTGGAGCCCAGCAACAATGTTCACCCTGTTGCAAAAGTCAGCAATTATCCCCAAATAAAGGTGCTGCTGGAGAACTCCTGTCTAAGGCACACTGCTGCCCTCCTCACCCCACAGCCTTGCAGCAGATTGAGGGGGTGAGAGAAGGGTTGCAAAAATCACACTGCTCTCTCAGATATGCTCTGTCATGTTGCTCTTTGCCTGCTTCTAGGGATGTGGACTCTAACCGGTGCAAAGGGTGCCACTGGACTGGAACTAACTGGGTGCTGTACTGCAGCCAGAAGAGACCTGTGGAGTGGGCCATCAGCCCACCGGCAGGTCAGAGCTCCTCAGAGAAATGCTGGCCTCCTACCTCCCTGCCCAGGGAGGGCAGGAACAGATACTGCATCAGAAGCAATGGACAGTGGAAATTTCCAATCCCATGCTGCTTATTCCCCACACAGAGATGGCCACAGCAGTGATAGAAACAACAACAGGAAAAGCAGTCTAAGGCCACCATCTAATCACTTGTGAGCAACAGGCAGAGGGAGAGCACAGGCTCAGGGAGCACACAGGAAACAAAGAAAATTTAAAAGCAGATGTGTCCCTGTGCTGAGCTGAGGAAGCCCTAGGGTGCTGTGTGTGTGCTCCATCCAGCCCCAAGGGTAGGTGAGGACAGAGCCCTCCACCCATCCGAACGCACGAGGGAAATGCACGGTGGCAGCAGAGGGGTTCCCTGCAGGCATTCTGCCAGGGCTCAGTGCTTAACTCGGCCTGCTGAGGATCATCAGAGATCCTAAACCAACAGACCTATGCCTTTGTGACAGATATAAAGCTACTCTGTACCTCAGGGTACCTAACACAAGGGGAGAGAACAATGAACACAAGGGACCCAATTTCTGTGTGAAGTTATCTGACCCTAGCACTCCATTTCCATTTTGGTGAGTTTCTCTCCTCAGCATAACTTGCATATTAGCTGCCCTATAGTGAAAACATCACGTTTTCCATTTTTGAGATAAGACCAGTGCACATACATACAAAAGTCACCACCCACCATGCCAGAGCCTCCTGAGAACACAGCAGCGTGGATTCCAAAGAAAGAGGTCAGTAAAACCAAAAAGGCCAAAAGGTCCAGAGGGACAGGAACAAAGCATCAGAGAAGGGCAAAAGCAGGTGGCTCTGAGGCATGCCAGCACAGCTCCAGAGCAACACCATGGGTGCAGTGAAGTTAACCTTGACTGACAGGGCTGCCCCTGAGAGCCTTCACTCTGACCTGCCCAGCTTCCCCCTTGTGTCCTCTCTGGCAAGGATGGGTTAATGTAGCATGTGCTACTGCAGTTTGTCCCTTGCCCAGGGAAATTCTGTCTGAGAGGGAAGGGGTATCCAGGCCCTCTTCACTTACTCCCAGAACTCGATGACCGGGGACGTGGCGTTCTCGCTGGTCACGTTGAGCGTTGCGTTCGCCTTCTGGAGCTCTAGGCAGTTCCCTGTGGGAAAGGCCCAGGGAGAGGAGAACTGTAAGCAGCAGTGCTTGGAGCACCAGAGGATCTGAAAAATCCCTCCCTGTCCATCCAGTGTTGAGACTCACTGACATTGATTCTGGGACAAGTTTTGTATCGTCCCAAGGATACACAAAAAAAAAAAAAATCCCTTCTATGGAAAGGCTGGCAAGAAATCTAGGACATTTGAGATGATAGCATTTAATTTTTCCTTCCAGTGGGTATGATTCTGATCTGCACCAGGTCTGTGCCTAACACACAGAACAGGATTGAAAGATGCCAAGAAAGGGGGGTACCCACGTTAGCCAGAGCACAGAGCAGGAGTCACCAGGGAGGTCACCAGCACTGGTGCTCTCTAGCAAAGACCGAGATCAACCAAGCCTCTCCCACAAAAGTGCCAACAGCACTGCAGTGACCCAGCACCCTAAACCCTGTGTCCCACCTACACAGGAGCAAGACACTCTCCTGAGGCTTGGCCTGGGCAGCAGCAGGTTTCCCTCAGCTGGGATCTGCTGGAGGACAGGGAGAGGGCTCCACACCCACCTGTGTTCCACTCGTGGTCACAGCTGCCCCAGGGGAGGTCAATGGTGAAGGAACTGAAGAGATAAAACAAGGCCCAGGCCAGGACAATGATGTAGTAGAAGTTCAGCAGTATGACGATGACCTGTGAGGCGTAGCCAATTCCTGCAGAAAGCGAGCCCCGAAGGCAGGTGACCCACAGGCCAGGGGACAGGAACAGGATTCCCTTTGGGAGCTGCTCGCCCAGTGTCTGTGCCTGCTGCTCTGCATTTTGAGTGTGCTGCCGGATCAGTGTCAGTGAGGCGGCCACCAGAGCCACCGTCCCCTCCCCAAAGGCTGCCGTGCCACATCAGTGGGCACCCAGTCAGGGGCCCCAGGCACCCCCTTTCCTGCTGCGCTGCCACAGCCCTCCCTGGTGAAAGGGTGGCAATGGGAGGGATGCTGGGCAGGGGCTGGGCAGGTTACGGTTGGAACACCACCCAAAGGGGCAGAAACATACAACACTGTGGCACCTGCTGAGTCACATCTCTTCTAACAAAATTCATCTGTTAATATTTTTCACTTTTATTTGGGAAGCTCTTTTATTAACACTGCACACCTTCTCTGGGAGGCATTGGAGAAGCATGTAAAGGTTTTGGCACGTGAGGAGGAGGCAACTGTGACTTTCAGAGAAATCATGGAAATTGGCTTGAGGCTGGATAACTGTGATGAAACAGTGCTAGAAACAGAGGATCTGACTACTAACAATTCATTAAGAGAGCTGACACCCTCACCAGTAAGGTTTTACACCACCTACAAGCTCACAGAGATGACAAAGTGTCAACTTAAAGCCAGCAGCATGCTTTAGGTTCCTCATAACCACCAGCAGCATTTTCGCCATTTACCTCTTAGAGAACCACCTTGGTTGGGCACAAAGCTCCTGGGCAAAGCTGTGGCCACGAAGAAGGAAACTGGGACGCAATGTAACAGTGAGAACTTTTGGTGAAGAAGGTGATCCACTTTTCCAGCAGGATTTTGGAAAAGGGGCAGCCAGTGGCCCTCTCAGGCAGGTGGGCAGGGGATGTGTGGAGGTGCAGAACAACCCAGGCTGTGGGGAGACACCTCTCTGCTCATCCCCCCAGGGTCCCAGCACCTCACTGTGCCCTCCCAGCTCCCTACACTCACCTTCAAAGAGGGGGCAGATTTTCCTCCAGGCTGTCACCCCTCCTTGGCTCGTGTACTGCCCCAGCGCCGTCTCCAGGAAGAACACTGGGATCCCACAGGTGAAGAGGAAGATGAGGTAGGGGATGAAGAAGGCACCTGGCAGATTCAAGTGGCAGACAGAAAAATAAGCCCCATGAGGGGACTGAGGTCAGGCTGTCTCCAGCCAGTCACCAGGCAGGTTCTTCCTGAGTGGGACAGCCTTGGAGGGATGGTGGCTGTGGAGACTGGAAGACCATAGGATGCCAGAAAAAAAAAAATTTCCTCACATTTCATCTTCTGGAGTGCTGTGATTACACGAATAATTCAATATGTACGAAGAATGGAGAAGAAAGTTGTGAACAGCTGTATGGAAATACAGAAGAACACACTGCTGTGAAGACATTACAACTTCTAATCAGGTTGGTGGCTCCTTTCACACTGATTATTGTGACTGAATAAGCTGACACACCCATGGATGCCAATACCAAGGCTCTGAGGAGCACATGGAGACTGACACTTTTGCCCAGTCTGGGCTGCTCAATCATTTGCTTGGCAAAAAGCAGCAGACATGCAAAGGAAGAGCAAGAGGTGCAGGAAAGCATGTACCTCACAGCAGCAGCCAGGGCTGCCCTCCTGTTCCAGCCCTGTCGTGGAACAGGCAGGGAGAGATTAAATGCTTCAGGCTTTTGATTACCCCAGGCTAATGTTAATTGCAGTAATGGCCTTTACCCCACAGAGCACAGGAGACAACCCCACAAGATGGTCCATGCACATCATGTGCCACTCACAAGTCATGTGCCAGTGGAGCTGCTCGAGCCCTGCTGAAAGGCAGGGACACAGGTCAGGAAAGAGGTAGACTCAAGCAGAGAGCAGCATCTTGGCTGTGATGGGCTCAGAGGGCATGCAGAGTGAGAGGTGGCAACCCAGCCAGGCACTAATTGTGGTTTCCCTGCACAGGCCTTTTCCATGTCTGTGTGATGCTAACTGGCTTTGGGCTCAGCTCCGTGGGGGTGTATGGGAAATAACAATCCTGGGTGCACGAGAGAACTCAAAACCCAGGAGATTTCATTAAGAAGCTTAGCTAGCATTCAGGGGCTGGGAAGGGGCACTTTGGGGACTGACTGGAATTCCCACCCTGTGCTCATCTCAGCTGGGTACAGAGCCACAGCTCCCTCTTCTTGAAAAAAAAAAAAAAAAAAAAAAAAGGCATGAGCAAAATAGACAGGGAAGACAGCTTGGCAGCTCCCTGTGGACAAACAGGAGCTGAAAGGGGTGCTGGCTTAATGGTTTGACTCAATGATCTTAGAGGCCTTTTCTAATCTCAGTGATTCTGTGATACCTGGCAGCCCTGCGGGAACAAAGCACAGCTGCCTGCACGCTGTCCCTCTACCAGTAAACAACAATTGGTGAAGGCAAATGGCAAGGGAAATGGTTGTCCCAACACCATCCCCTCAACTCCCAACTCACACAAAATCATATCCTCATGAAAGTCAAGCCTGCTTCCAAGAAAGATTGCTGTCATATAAAGTCTGCCATATAAAACTAAACTCCAGGACAGGACTCTGAGGCAGCAAGCCAAGCTTTCCAGCCCAGTTTTCCCTTATTTTCAGCCTGCAGTCTGGCCTGTCCCCTAACCTCTGGTTATCTTGAGTTTCAGGAAGGTTTCAGGAGGGTTCTGACATGTAGGCTATGAAATAGCACAGAATTATGGTGGAGAGAAGGAAAAATTTGCGGAGACATGTCTCTGCAATCTGCCCTAATCCCCCTGCATCCCAGGTGGGGGGACTGGTGTGCTGAGGCCTGAGCAATAGGTCTCAGCCAGAGCTGACTTAGAGGATGAGGGCCCAGGACTCTGATCTAATGATTAACACCATTAGTATTATTTAGCTAAAAATAGATGACAAAGACACTTATGCTAGGTCTGTATAACCTTGTGTAGTTATCTGCAAGAAATGTATCATTTTAAGAAACTTATCCCAACTGCTTGTTTGTAGGGTATTTTAGGGGAAACCCCCCAGCTGAGGCTCTGGCCAAGCCCAGGCCCTGGCTGGTTGGGCCATGTGCCATCAGGTCCAGGGGTTTCTGTGCTAAAAATACCATCAAGTCGCTTTGACTTACTGATTTGGGCCTATAAAAGCTGGACTCTCTTCCAGGGTGAGTTTGGAGACCTCAGCTATGGGTGGATGCCCCATGTGGGATTTTCCCAGTTGCTGGGAAGGGTTCTCCAGGCCCTCGCTGAGGAACAGGGCTCCCCAGCCACTGTGGGCTCTGGCTGATGGTGGGGTATTCAGGCACTTGGTGATGGATCTTCCTCAATCACCGTCCTTTCTCTCATCTAGTAATGATTAGGTGCATTTCCTTGCTTCCTTTTGCTTGTTGCTAAAGCCAAGCACGTAGTTCTATTGAGTGCATCATTTTACTTTTGTGCTGCCTTTGTATTCATAGTAAAAGAAAATCATTCTTTCCATCAGTGTCTGTGTTCTTTAAAAGGCCCCTGTCAACTGGCAGAACAGTGGGCACAGGGAGAAATGACTCCCTGACCAGCCCCAGAGCCCTCCCCATCTCATTTTCAGCAGCAGGGCCCTCGGGACTGGCAGGTGTGGGGAGCTGGGGAGGGGGTGCAGCGCTGGCAGCCACACCACCAGACAGGCTTCCCTGGTATTTCCCAATCAGTGGGGCCAGCCTGCCCAGGGAGGGCTGACCCTGCCACTGCAGGGGAAAGCATGAGCAAACAAGAGCAAAAAGAACAATTTTTTTGCTTTTCTTTGTTGTTTTTCTCTACTGTGTAGGGCTTTGGTATCATGCACTAAGCATTAAATGTGTAAGGGACTACTCTTCCTTTTTTATGTGAAACTATCCCTAAAGAAAGGAAGAGTGACTGGCTCTTTGCATAACTCAGATTTTGCAGATACCATTTTCTTGAAGAGGCTCGTATTTAGGCAAGCAAAGCAAGAGCTGAGAGCAGTTATCACCACTGCCTGCACACAGTTCAGAAGAGAGAGAAAGTTATCCAGCAGGGCAGAACTACCTCAGACTGATGGGAGTGCTGGCACAAGAGTTAACAGTTGTAGGCTGCTATGATTGACTTGGGGCTGGAAATTAAGAAGAATGGGAGAAGTGCCTGGACCAGCATTCCTAAAGGAGTATAAGGCAAAACCTTTGGCAACTTTTAAAATTCAACTTGAGGCATTCCAAGAGTTTTGATACAGTGCTGTCTGCAGTGGGCTGGGTTCCATGGGAGCCTTGTGTCCTGCACCACCTCATCACATTGCTCTGCCCCAGGAGAAATCTTACAGAAACTGCTTTCCTCACCACACAAGAGCCTTGCGCCCCATCCTTGCTCTAACCTTATGGAAAGGTGGCAGGAGATGAAAAATCTGCCTGAGACTTCAAATTCCTCACAGCCTCTACTGCTTCACAGGACTTTGCTTCAGGCCCATTTCTCCAGGGGAAAAAAGGCTGGGAAATCCCTCTGTGTCTTTCCTCTGCTGCTCACGAGGCAGCTCCCCTCTCCCCAGAGCACTCCCTGAGCTCTCCCCTGGCACCCAGGCCAAGGGGTGCCTGGACAGGATTCCAGATCCTGCTCCCATCGATGGAACAGTACCCAAGGAAAGTTGCAGCAGTGGGACCAGACCCACTCAACAAGCTCAACAAGCAGCCAAGAAGCATTTCCCACAGAAAAAGAACATGTGGAAAATTTCTCCTTTTCCAACAGGGAAAGAGACTGCCTGACCACCTGGCGAAAAGAAACAAGCACTGAACAAAGCACGGCATGAAAGTAGCTAAACAGTGTTTAATCCCCTTTTATGCCACTGGGATGAAAGCAGTTTAGTGAGGCCCATGAGACTGCTCCAGGCTCAAGCCAGGGGATTTCAGCCCCGGGTCCTCAGTGCCCACTCCCTGTCAGCTCCCAGCCAAGCGCTGCTTCCCCTCTCCCCTGCCCTTCTGGAGGGCCCAATTAGCAGCGAATCACCAGACAGGGAGAGCAGCTCCCGCTCCGTACATGTCTCTGAGCCAAAGTTGAGAAAAACTTAGTGTTTTCATTTTTGAAAGTTTTGTCCTTTAAAAGGTGGCCATGAACTGTGGAAGCCCCAGCAAACCTCCACCTGCAGAGCAAGCCCACGTCTGCTGCCAAGGCGCAGTACAGCCTGGCCTCAGGGGATGGCTGAGCACATCCTGAGCAGCACCTTGGTGCTAGCAGCAACCCCCTGCTTCCCTGGCTCTGCATCAGCCACGTCCATCTGCACTCTCACAGCACTGCTGTGGGGATCAGAGGCAGGTGTCCCCTCTCCCCCACCTTACAGCTCCAGTAGATGCCAAGAGAGTACCATCTGGGGCAGGGGTGGTGTTGCACTTCTACCCGAGGCAGGAGAAACCCCTCCACTCTGCCCTGTCCCTGCCACCAGCACCCAGGGCACAACCCCCCATGGACACACACAGGAGCAGGACCTGTGTTCAAGAATTCCTGAGAGTTCCCCTGGAACTTTCCTACTCACAGAGCCTCCAAAGACATTAGGGCCCTGTGGCCCTGCTCTCCCACCAGGACCCACCATCCGATTTGCACAGGATGCCTGAAGTGAGACACACGGCTCAGAAAGCTGAGGTTTCTCCCTGCTCTTCCAGCCTTCCCTCTGCATATAGCCACCCACTTCACCAGCAGGAGCAGAGCTCCATTCATCTCAGGGAAACACAGCTACAGCCATCAGAAGCCCTGGGATATTGCCACTGTTATCCATGTCCCATTTGGTTCAAAACAAGCCCCCGGCTGGGACCCAGCCAGCAGTACCATATCAGCAGGTTGGCATCTTGTCTTTGGCCTCATGATTTGGGCACAGCTGAGGAGCTGGGAGGGATGGTGGGGTGGTGCTGGTGACCAGGTGGTCCTGGCTGCACTTACCTCCACCGTTCTTGTAGCAGAGGTAGGGGAAGCGCCAGACATTTCCCAGGCCAATGATTTCCCCAGCCACAGACAGGACATACTCCAGCTTGTTGTTCCATTGACCACGCTCCAGTGTCTGGTTCTCCTCCTCTTCTTCCTCCTTCTCCTTCTCCATGCCAGGGTGTGTGGGCACCATTTCACCATTGCTGACAGCACCAGGGACGCTGTAATCCATCCCACCTTCAAAAAGAGTTTACTTCATTACGCTCAGCACAAGCCATGCAAAGAGGCAGAAATTTGGACCATGGGAGGCAAGGAGGGGCAAAAACATGCACACACACACCTCAAGCTGTTCTTCTCTTTCCCCCCATACCAATTCCTAGTGGTTCTCAGAGTACACATGCACTTTCACTACTGAGTCCAAAACCAGTCCTTAAAAGCCACTATTAGTTTAATTATTTTAAATTGCCTCATCTCAAAACACTCCTGTCTCTGGAAGCCCATCCTCTAAGCCCAGTGTTACCCAGAACACCAAACAGTTCAGCCTGGAGCTCCCACTGTGTCAGCTGTGGGGAGCAGACTTAGGGCTGGAGGGGGACGACAGCAGGATCCAATACTTGACAAGGTGTTTTATAAAGGTTTCTCTTCTCTTCTGTTGCTGCCTACCAAGGCCTGGTTTTACAGACCATGCAATGGATGCACAAAGCACACAGAAGTCCTAGACACAGAGAGAGAACAAACCGAAACGACAGGAAAACAAGTTTATCCTTTCAATGGCAGCAACTGTTGCTGACTATCTTCAAGGCTGCATGAAAAGGGGGTTTTCAGAACGCTGCTATCCTTCTAACAGCAGGATAAAGTGTGCAGAAGTCATTGGCATCTTGGATCTTGCCTTTCTCAAGGTCTGCCCATTTCCTGCAAAGCTCCCCACAGTACCGCTCTCAGATCCTATGGCACCATCTCTAAATACGTCTGTGCAAAGAGAAGATCAGCAGAGAGCAGGTGGGCACCACTTCCCTGTCCTACCTTCCCCCAGGTACCTCCAAGAGGACACCATTTGGAAGGATCAGGGAGGGTTGAGCCTGTTCCCTCCAGGCAGGATGCCCCGCTGGCTGCTACGTTCCACAGCAAAAAGGGTGAGGATTGTGGTTCTTACCAATTCCCTGTGTCAAAGCTGGGATTGCTGAGGACCTCGTGCCAAGGAGGGCACCTTCCCCCGCACAGTGCCAGCCCTCAAGCCTGCCCCATGCCCTGCAGAGCGCGCTCCCCCAGCCCCAGCCTTGCACTGACATTCATCCCTGCCTGCAACTTCCTCGCCAGGAGAGCAGGGAATGCCACTGGCAGCAAAAGACACTCTCCCCTATCCGGGGAGAACTAAAAAAGGGCAAATCAGCACTTTCAACCTCCCCCTACGTGGTCCCCCTATAAAACACTTGGGGACATGAAGAGGAGTAAGAAACGCTGGCAAGCGTTTGACAGCAGCCGAAAGGAAAGGCTGGGAGGACCCCTCCACGCTAGAAAATTATTAAACAGGCAGAAAATGCTCCGTGACCTCTCCCCCACGGCAGCTCGGGAGGGTGAGGGGCACAGGGGGAGCAGGGCAGAAGCAAACGGGGGCAGAGGTGTTACCTTGCGGACGGCGCTGTCGGGGCGCGGGCGACGGGAGAGGCGAGGGCAGGACCGAAAGGTGCTGGCTATTTAAAGTGTGGAAAGAAAAAATTCAGCGGTGGTGTAATCCTAGACTTCGCCCAACCCACATTCCTTCCCCCACCCCCCAGGGCTGGACAAAAACCTACACATGACTGATTTCATGGCCAGAGCAAAGGGGGCTCGTTCCCCCCGCCTGTAGAAGGGCTCTCGCTGCCTCCGCCGGGCTCTGTCCCGGCCGGCACCGCTTGGCTCCCGCTCTCCATCGCCTCTCTGCCCGGCTCTGTCCCTGGAGAAAGGGGACACCACTGCTCACAGGTGCCTCCGCAGCGCTGACCGAGGGAGCTGAAGCCCCGAGACCTGCTGGGAAGAGGTAAGAGACAAAATATGAATTTCCAGTGAATTCCCTGCCATCGTTGCTCCTCAGTGGGGAGGTCACGGGCACAGGGCAAGGGCCCGCATCGCAGCCTGACCCGCAATGTCCAGCACTGTGATGTGGCCAGGAGCAGTGGCAGGCAGCTGGAAATCAACTCAGCTAAGCGCTCCGCTGCTTCTAAGGGCCCAAAACAGCCCCTTTCAGAAATCTGGCAGGTTGCAAACTCTCTTCCCTCAGACACAGAGATCTTTGCCACTGGTCTTTCCCAGAAGCAGCACTGCCCTGTCCCAGGACACCGCTCAGGAAGCTGCCATGGGAACAGATAATCAAGCAGTAGATGAGAAGGAGACAACCAGCCCCAGTTATGCACACCCAGCAGTGAGCTGCAAAATGAGCTGTTCTTGCTCCAGAAGGAGGTCCTGGGAATACAGCAGGTAATGATGACATTAGCTCCATGCTCAGAGGCCACAAAAGAGGCAAACAGAACAGGATGTTACACATGGTGGATATGCTACAGCTGTGATGGTCCAAGGATGTACATGAGACAAGGTTTTAAAATATTTTCATTACGTCTGTTGATAAATATCTGAGGCAAGAGAGAACAGGGGAAAAAATAACACTCTTGGGGTCAGTGTCCTTGTATGAGGTGTCTAAAGCGGCTGCAATTATACAGGCAATTTGAGAAGGCAAAAGGAGAACAGGAAAGAACCAGCAAACACTGTGGTGTCACCACATGAATCTGTGGTAAATCCACACAGCACCAGACTTCCCACAGGAGAAATAGGGAAACGAAAGAGAGGCAGGCAGAGGTAAGGAATTAATTCAGCCAAGGAGTCACCAAATATCCAACAACTCCTCATTTCAGGAACAGATGCATGGTTGAAAAGAGGGTAACAACAAAGGTCCAGGAAAAAGGAAGACAAAGATGACTATGTTATTCACTACATCTCACAGTGTAACAACTAATGTCATTTGATGAAAAATTCAGATTTAAAATAAATTTAAATACTTTTTCCTCCCATTGTGCATAATTAATTAAATGTGGTACCTGTGGCCATTACCACAGAATATCATTTGGAAAGGAACCAGGTAAATCCACACAAGGTTTCCACACAAGGTCTTCCGCAGCAATTAAACAGTGTGGTCCAAATCAGTGATTCTTGAAAACCAGGGAAGATGGTTTCCCCATAATTCCTCTTCCAGAAGAGAAATCATGCAATATGGTGAGAAACAGAAAACATCCCGGTTTGTGCAGAAACCATCTCACAGTGACTACTGCAGCTGTTAAATAGGGTAGGAATGCAGGGATTAAAAACAACAGCAAAGACAAATATCTTGCCTTGTGCAACAGACTGGTGTAAGGAGAGAGGAGATTGATTAAGGAAATATTTCTATTGATTGTCAAACTATTGCATTTGTCAGCACCACTGCATGAATATCCCTCAGTAAGCACAATTACTGCAGCATACAGATAGCAGTAATCTTATCAACAAGACGACAAGCTAATTGGCAGGAACTAATAGACTATGATAGGAAAATGTGCAATCAATTACAGACTGTTTGACTTCCACCCAGTGAGATAAGGACTGCACTGAACACAACAATAACCCGAAAATGAAAACAAATGTTCAGTGTAAACATAAGCAGCGAGGGGAAATATTAAATCTACAAGTGCAAAAGCAAGCTGGAAAATCCTGAGCAAAGCATGTTTAAAGTAAAACATCACTTTACACATATTCTGGAGTGAACTAAGAAAAAGTCCATATGGTTCTGGGAGATATTACTTGAAAGACTGATTTTTTTTTTCTCTACAGAAAATAGAAAGAGAAAAGAACCAACAATACCACAAAGGATCAGTTAAGACTACAGAAAACAAAAGATGCTTCCAGTACATATTTTTGAAATGATAGATGGCAAAGAAATTGAGAGGGATTTTAATCGACCCATTAGAGGCAATGAAAAATCTAAAGGGAAAAATGCAAAGGATGAAATCTCAATGTCTAAGATTTTGAGTGTAACTGTATCTAAAGGGAAGAATAAGGACAGTCAGAAACAAAGCTTTACCAAACAGGTTCACAAGAAACAAGAGAAATGGAAAAATGTGAATCTTTAAAAAAAAATTAAAAAGGAACAAACCTAGGCAATATGCATGCTATAGTAACAGGAAAACAACTTCATCCAGAGATCCAAAATAACACCAAAATAACACCATTTAAAGATACTTGGATAGATACACACACATATATTTGTATGGATGAGAACACCAGGGAAGAGCCTTTGTAGCAGTGTGTGCCACCTGGAATCATGCAAGCTGAACCCCCCAGGCAGCTGCAGGGCACCTTCCAGTGCCTCAAGTGCTGGCAAGTGGCAGCACTGATGCCAGCACCCGTCCCACAAGGATCACTCTCATGCCAACGCCCAGCATGGCACAAGGGGGTTACTGTGTGGGTGGCCTCCCCTGAAGAGGGTGTGAAATGAGAGGCAGCCTATGGAGTAACCTCCTGGAGCACAGGGCTGATGATGGCACCAGCCAGAGCAGCCACTCCTCCCAGCCCCATGCCAGGCAGCCCAGCTGTCACTCACCGTTTCCTGGGACAGTCCATGCTGCAGCAATCCCTCCAGAGCACGTCCTGCAGATCCAGGCAGGCTGCCACGCACTGAGCAGCTGTACCAGCTCTGCAGCTGGGGCACAGCTGGCTTAGACACTTCTCCCCAACACCCATTCTGTAGAAGAGCAAGAGCTCTTGACCAGGGGGGGCACTGTCAGAGTGCCTCACGCCTCAGCCAGGAAAAGAGCTGGAAAATCCTAAAGGCTATTGATTCATGTTGCATTTTGCTCCTATCTTTCTCTTTACCTTAGAACATTTGCCAAGATTTCTGCCTTCAGCCTGACCCATCTTCCACCAGCAGCTCCGGCTATGCTACCAGGGACGTGCTTACAGCCCAAAGAAAGCAAATGTGGAACAAAAGCCTCTGGAGACAATATGGTCCTTCCACTTTGTCTGGGACAGATGTGCATAAGAACTGGCCCTAGCCCACCCCAGGAGTGCTGATGCTTCATGCTCTGGGAGGAACCACAGAAACTACTCCCAGGTCTAGTCCTGCTTCACATTTATGTCCAGCTGAGCAGGGAACAAGTGTTGGATTTCTCTCCTCCAACGCACCAAGCCACCTCCAGCCACCTGAAGAGAGAGTTCAAACCTAAAAAGAGGAGGGTTTCAAAAGGCACCTACTTAGAGGAATGAGGAGGGGAAAAGAGGAGAGGGAAATGTTTATGGGGAGACAAACACAACCTCTCAGTGCTGTGCAAGTAGCAGCTACTTTAAAACTAATTATGCCCCAAACCACCCAAGCCTTTTCAGGAGAGTGGCCTGGGCACAACTGCTGCTGCTTCGCATTCCCAACACGAAAAGCCATCAGCCATATCTGGCCTTTGCTGAGCACTGAGAGCAACTGTGCCCCCCAGTGCCACCTCCCCCTCTGCTCCTCTGGGACTCAGGACAAACTGCTCCACGTGTGTTGAGGCAATGCAATCTTGTGAGCCACCTCCCAGCTTCCAGGAACACAGTTTGCCATTACATTATCTGGGAACCAAAGGCCAGAGCAAATATGATGCACTTCCTCCATCTGATAACCACCCTGCTACTGGCCTGTTCAGCCTAAAAATGTTGTTCAGCTTAAAGCGACCACGGCTGTAGTGAGCAAAATTGTCACAAATACGCACAGGAAGGGGAAAAATACAGGCTGACACGTTACAGGACCTGGAGACTGCTCAGCAGAGAAAGGAGCCAAAGTAAGCACAAAGGACTGACTCCCACTTGAGCCACTAAGCTCTGTCCCAGAAAGGCACATACATTTTGAAACTACAGTAGCACAGGCAAAAAACCAGGGCCTGCAGTCCCTGCATGACAGAAGATCCTGCTGCAGCCTTTCAAACTACCTCATTCAGAGACAATCTCCCTAGTGAATAACTGCTTCCAAGCAATGGCTTGAAGAAGCAGAATCCTGAGGCTGGAAGAACCCTGTCTTCACTGGATGCCCACAGAGCAGCGGGTGCCTCACCTCCACGTCCAGGTTTGTGTGCGAGATAATCTGTGTGGACACTGTGCTCTGCACACTGGAGACAAACAGGTGACATTTCTGCATGAGCCAGAGCTCAGGGACAGCTCAGAGTGCTGGAAAACCTGCTCCTGAGGATATCACTGCTGTTCCCCCTGCTCCTGTGCAGGCAGGTGCCATGGGCAGTGCTTACACAGTGCTCGGTGTGTAGGTGACAGTGCGCTGTCCCCCTCCATGACCATGGCACAGCACAGGAGGAGATCAGCTGAGACCAAAAGAACAGTGCCCGGAGACCCATTTTGGTTGCAACAGGAATTCCCAGGAGCAGCAGAGCTGCAGATTCCTGTCGCCACTCCCTGGGCTATGCCCAGTGCCAGAAGTTTCCCCCAGACCAGCATGAAAGCAGCAGGTGCTCCTGGGGTGTGCACTCGGCTGTCAGGAGCACCAAACCCAAGACTAAAGCAGGAACATGCGGCATTGCATGCACAATCACAGGTGCAGCAGGAGTGCAGGAGGCAAATCTGCATCTTACCTCTGCTTTGACTTCTCCTTAGTACCCTGTCCCCATTAAACACTGGCCCTTTGCACACATGAGCAAGGAAAAGGGGCTTTTCTGCTCAGAATTCAAAAGCATCCTCATTTCTTTATGGGCAAAATGAAAGCACTGCAAGGTTATGCCATTATAAGCACGTAAGTATAGATACCTATATATATGTTTATAAAAGAATAAAATGCAATATAGCGTAAGCAGGAGCTGAGTAACAAGCAAAGACTCCTGAGCCTGAAGACTTTAATTTTTTTTAGCATCTCCTACTTTGCCCTCAACTCCACCAGGTAACACCAGTTCTCAGGCCTCTTTCCTATTCCCACTTTACCAGCAACCTGAACAAACCCTTGCAGAGTAACTGTGGGAACAGAGCCTGAACACATTTTAGGGAGAGGGCAGAAGTCACTGCTCTTCCAAAATCTAGTCATAGGCCTCCTAATGTGAAAGCTGATAGTTGCATCAAGAAATTAAAACCCACCAGTTTGTTGTTGCAGCCAAGGAGACAACTGGAGGACATTTTCATACCAAGAACCATATACCAAAGGAAATCATAATTTCAGCAGTGGTGCTTAAGTGGCCCAGAACTGAGAGGCACAGGATGAGCAGATTGCTTAGGTACAGGGTAAACTGAAGGATAGAAAGGGAACTTTATATTGGGACCACAACGGTCTTTCCTTATGCTCTGCACATCCTACTCCTTTGAGGTGAAGATGTAAGTCTGAAAGCATCTGCCTGCAGAAAAGAATGACATCAAAGCCATTGATAGGGCAGGGACTTGCATGTCCCAGCACCCTGTCTGCCTGAAAGGGGGATGTTCTGGCAGGAAAAAGGAAAAACTTTTCTCAGAGGTTAGACAGGGCTGTACTCTACTGAATCCTGATACAAAACCCATAATCTGCTTTTAAACAAGCAAGATTTGGGCAGTGATCTCAGAGCACCTGGTCATACTTAAATAGTCCAAAAAGTAAAGAAAAAACAAAAAAATACTTAATTCAGGACTACTGGGCTGGTAACTACTCAGAACACAACGTTTCCATTATGGGACTTTTTAATTCAGGACTACTGGGCTGGTAACTACACAGAACACAACGTTTCCATTCAGGGAGAAATCCAATAATCAGTTATTCATTGGCTGACCGAGTGAGAGGTCTTCAGAAGCTTCTCAAAAAGGTACTTTTCTATGCAAAACATGACAAAGTGAAAACTTGGGCATTCAAAAACTGGTTGAAAAGAAATAAAACGCGAATTCAGTTTTTCCAGCTTCCAAAAATCAGAATTACAGATTTTAAAAAAATCGTTGCACTGCCAGGAGATGTTCTCAAAAACATCACAGGCAGCCCTTGTCTGGGCACAGCTCCTGGGCACTGCTCAGCAGCAGCAGTTTGTCTCTTGTTTTGCTCCTCTGGTCACCAGCAGCCCAAGGCAGTGCAGGAGGAAGCAGAGAGACCTGTGCTGCCAGGCTTCTTCTCTAACCTGCCCTTGGCTGCCCTGCTGAGGTCCCTGCAGACAGCACTCATCCACTGCACTGGCTCCGTGCCTGGTGGGGCTCTAAGGCATAACATGAGCAAGACCTAGAGCCTTCACTCAGCTTCCCAGGTGCGTGGAATCCTGCCTGAAGCAAGAATCACAAGCCTTCATATCATGGCTTGATCCCCCTGTCTACAAGACATTCCTGTTCTGGTAGTCAGTTGCAACATACGGCACCAAGCCTCTTTCAGGCTTATCCATTTCTCCTCCTCAGAAAAAAAAAAAAAAAAAAAAGTAATTTGTCAGTTTTGATAACTTAAGGCAATCTTATTTTTCTGTTGATGACTGCCAGAGATGAAAAAGTTAAACTTAAAAATAGATGCAGCTGATGCCTGCAGAAAGCTAACCCTTCCAGCCAAGAGGAGGAGAGGCAGGGGGGCAGGGAAGGGGTGCCCAGGCACGAGGCACAGAGGGTTTAGTGGCACATGGATTTGGCGTGCTTGGGTTGACTCACTGCACACACACTCGAAGGAGAAGGGGCCTGAGAGCCCTCAGGAAGGAACGAAAGGGTGGCTGCTGCTGCTCATCAGCTTCACTCTTTGCCATTTTTCACTATCAAATTCCAAGCCACGTCACCTTTTTGCCACTGTGAATTCCAACAGTGATGCTCAGGGGGCTGACCAGATCAAGAGGTCATGAAGATACATACCCAAACACAAGATATTTCCACCATGAACATTAATTGCTTCCCTTCAGTCAGACAGGCTCATAGCATCACTGCTCCTTTTGACAAGGACACTTCATTCCTGATCACTGCAAGCTAACACAGAGGGTCAGGCACTGCCTGCCAATTGTCTGACAAGTGCTGGGAATGTGGTTTCATTAAGTCTGTCACAGCCCAAACACAAAGCTTTCATGGTGATCAGGGAAAAAATGACATTGTGATGTGTTCAGATTGGGGAAATAGTTGAAAACAGGGAGCCAGTGGAAATTTTAATTTTGGTGTTCACCATAACTGGGATCTAGAGGAAAAAGGAGACTGGTCTTCGATATTCTGATTTACTTGAAAGGTTCCTGCTACAGGGTTTGAACTGCATACACCCTTGTGCCAGAACACCAGCTTCCTAGAATCACATTACTCAGCAAGAAAAAAATTCTGTAAGTTATGAACACCTTTCCTGTGGCTGTGCACTCTTCCATTATTTATTTGTTCAGCTTTGTGTACTCTCTTTGTGTGCCCTAAATCCCAGAGTCTGACCATGCCAAGACTATCTGTAGCAGAAGCCAAAGGAAAGCAGTGCCATGTAGATGGTAAGGCCCAGAAAGTGAGAACCTGGGTTGTGTTCAAAGCTTACCAGTAGGATACAAACCTGGTAACGGGTTACACCAGTGGAGCTTCCCCTTCTGGCAGCAGCACCACGCTCTCACCCGGGGCTGGTCCCTCAGCATCAGGCAGGGTGCTGCCAATGATTCCACCTCTCCACTAGGTGTTCTCAGCAGCCACTGTCCCTCCCAGAAATGTTTCCAGGCAAAGCTAAAGCATCTACCTCCTGCCTAAGAGACTATCAGGAAAGGAAATAATGGGATGTAGCACTATCAATACACTGACAAGGTCTAGATTAACTAAATTTCCAGCTGTATGAAAAGTTAAATCATTAGCTGACAGAAGTAAACAATGTGGTACTCATCCCACATCCCACTAAAACCTGAGCTGTTTCTCAAATGCATAGCATGGGCTTGTGTGGGCTCTGCTGCTACTGTCCCAGCCCAGCAGCAGCCATGCCCATTGCCTGGGGGTGAACTGAGCACAGGCTGCACCACGCTGCACTAGGATGCAGCCCCTCATTCTGCTGGCCTATCACCCACCCATTAAAAGTAGATGCCAGGGTGGCCAGAGACACCAACCACCATCCCAGGACCTGTGTGCAGAGGTGACTGCTCTCCTCAGATATAAACACCTACAGCAGCTCCCTCTGGCACTTGCCTTTAAATGCCTTTCTTGGGGGGGCATGGGGGGTGATACACAGACTACCAAAAACTGACCTCTGAAAAGCCTCCAATTAAAACACAATTCCCCACCTCAGATTAAAACTGTTCACTGCAGCATAGCTTTTGTTTCAAAGCCATTCCAAGCACAGCTCCTTACAAAATTTGTTTTTCCTTAATAAATCCTTGCTACTTTCATTTCCTTTACCTAAAACTTAACACTCCCCTGTGCTGTGCCATCCCATCACACAAAGCTCAATGCTCTCCATGTCTTGCTGTGCAGTTTCCAGCTGCTGCACACATTTATCACCCTCCCAAAGCCAGTGTGCCTGGAATGCTGATAAGGGCTGGATTTATTGCACCTCCTGCTGCCTTGGTGCTCCAAGCAGAGTTCCTGTTTGGTTCAGGCAGGCTGACCAAACACATTCTTAGTGGCCACAGCTGGAGAGAGAGGATGTGAAGGAGTTCCCTACTCTTCCTTTGCATTTAACTGGAGTAAGCCTCAAATCTTGCTTTTAGCAGACTTCAATTTCTTACAACAATTTTAACAGTTATTTCAGGAATGATATTAAGAAACTTTTTCCACGCCTAGGAAAACACCTGAACCCTAGGAAAAAAGATCACCTTCTTGACAGACTGTGATGCCCTCTGTACATCACACCCATTCAATGAAGAGGAGAAAGATGATGGAACCAATCCTCCTCAAACCAACATCCACGCCCATGAGGGATAATGTGCCTGGTAACAGTCACCCCCACCACCTTTGCCCAGTCTGGTTGCCCTCTGTGATGAACTCTATGGACAAGGGGAGAGCAGTGGGTGTTTACCCTGACTTACAGCAAAAACACACTTAGGGAATGGATGGACAACCCACAATGGCAGTGAAAAATGGGGTGGACTTCTATGCTCAGGCTTCAGCAGTCACCAATTTGAAATCCTGGGGATGGACAGCTGCAAGTGCAGTACCTCGGGTGTTTTGTCTTACCCACCTGGGTAGTGGCATAGGGCACACTCAGATGACATCAAACAATGGCTGGCATCGGACAGGAGCAGCAGAGCCCAAAACATGGGAGGGAACTCCCAGTCAGTTGGATCATTCCTGCCTGAAGTAGTGTGCTGATGGAAAGGTTAAGTTCTGCATCTGAGAAATTACAAACCAGAACACCTGGGGCTACAAATGAAAGGATTCAGCAGTACTTGCAGCCATACAGGCCAGCCCTGCAGGAGGCTGCACAGCAAAAGCATGAGCAGCAGGTTAAAGGAAGTTATTTTCCCCATGTATCCAACACTTTTAAGCTGTTTCTAGAGTAACACATGCAGTGTTACTGGGCTCCTCAGTACATGGACCAACCTGCAACACGGACTGTCAGAAGGCTGCAGCTCATGCCATGGCTCAAGGGAGGCTGAGCTGGGTTTGTTCAGCTTGGAACCAAGGCTGCTGCACCTGCGCTCTCCAACTACCTAATGGATGATTAGAGAAAATCAGAAAATTAGAGAAACGGAGCCAGACTCTGGCAACAGGCACATAACAGCAAGTAAATTTTGCACTGAAGATGTTAAAAAACCAAATGGGAAATCAGATAAGTCATTGAATGCTCATCCCTGGAAATACTCAGAATTTTATTGGACACAGCCCTGAAAAATTTCACCTACTTTTAAAGTTGGCACTGGTCAGGAGGTTGACCCAGATGACCCCCAGAAGCATCCCCCAACCTAAATTACTCTATTATTCTAAAAGCTGAAAGATCAATGCACGTTTCACAGTGTGGCTGATAGAAGAGACAACTGCCTGTTACCTTATGATGTGTGACTGTGTTCCAATCCCTTCAGATAATTCCCATAATATCAACAATATTACCTCTTAAGTCTTCATTACCAGTGGTCCAGGCTGCACAAGCATTCAGCTACAGATCTGTCAAAAGCATAAATCCTAAAGGCAATGGTACTGAAGGTCAGCAGTGACATTTATCTCTCTGCAAGCAAAGCTGCCAAATTCCAGGTCCTGTTTTTTACAAGAAAAACCTGAAAACACATCGTTTGTACAAGCTGTACAACTCAAGCCCTGGACATTTTCAGCTCCTCACAACGGCTCAGGTAATTTCTTTGACCTTTTGTGTCAGACACATGAAAAGAAATAACACCAGCAGTGGCAAGTAGCCTTTGTAGACTACAGCATTAAGACATGTACCTTTCTAGACACACAAGCTAATATTTTTTGTGTACTGAGATTTTGTCCCCAAAGCATGAGCAAGTTTTCCCACAGCTGCAGCAGACCTGTAAGAACATTTTTATCTTGGCTTTGGCTGGCTTCTCTGCATATGCTTTTATAAAAATTCAAACTCCTAGGATCTGGAGACAATACCACAGCTGTAGCTTTGGGTTTTTCAACCACTAACTACAGTTTTTTTCCAAAAGTTAACATTTATTCATAAGTTCATACTATCAGCAATCCTTTGATAGGAATTACGCTCTTAAAAAACAAGCTTAAAACAATCAGATGTAAAGCTAATAATGGTCTTCAGTTCATGAACACCTTATCCAGAAGCAGACGAGACATCTGTGACCAGAAAAAAACGTGGCAACCTCCTTCCAACAGTGGAACAGAGGCTCTCCATGTGGCTACATGAAAAACAGCTACTAAAAACGTGACTTTTGCATATGATTTGCACATTTCCTTCTGTTGTTTGCTCTTTTCTGTGCTTGTTACAAGCAGAGCGACCACGGTTGCATTGTAGAGCTGTTTGTTTCCATCTTGCTGTATTAGTGCTACTGTCAACACTCTCCAGCACACCTTCTATGCAGAGAAACAGGAACATGCAATGCAGGTTTACCCAGAGGTCTCTTTTCCAGTTGATGGTAGTTACACACAACGACTTCACCGCGACAGAGAACGCAGGAATGCTTACGAGGATATGCTCAGTGGCTAACAGGAGATGCTAACCATATTTTCCCTGTTGTGTCACAAATTCTAGGAGTCAGGAAAGAATACAGAACACTGGGATTCTTTAAGAAATCTTGTACTAGTCTACTTCTGGAACGATTAAACATCTGTGACAGATCGTTTATCCACTCCATATAGGGAAACATTTATGTAGTACCATCAGTTAAAGCTTGAAGGAAAAGTAACAACTGTTTAAATCAGTTTACCAAAACTAAGTGTACATTGAGAAGAAAAAAAAAAAAGTAACTGGAGGCAAAAAGAGGGTATGTCTATCTAAAGCATAGACTCCTTTATAAATAAGTAAACAAATAATACTCTTAAATTTGCTAGGGTGCCCGTTCAGCCACATGCTTAACCACAGCTTGCTTCTGCTTTTAACACCACATTAAGTCTTTAAGGAGCAGGAATTAGAAGTCTGTGTCCAATTTGCACTCAAAGCTCCCAAGACTCTGGATCTTCTGCCCTCCATCTTATTTCTTTTTCCTTTGCACATTTTCCTCTTCCCAGGTAGCAGGCACACATAGAAGAAAACAATAAAGTTCTGTCTACCTGAGCTGAGTTGGTTTTTTTTGAATGGATAATTCTGCCAGATAAATAAATTTCCAAATATTAGAGAACAAGAGAAGGGACACAGAACAGTCAAGACAGCACACTTTTGTTTTTGTCAATATTTCTTTAAATCCCAATCCAGCTCCTAGTAAGACTGGACACTACTAACAACACTCCTAGAACTGCAGAAGAATGGAAACACAATAGGGAGCGAGTGGAGAGGGGGACAAAACAGCCCAGGGGCTGACTTCAGACATTCACATACACAAGGCCAGCATCCACTGGAGTCATTAAGGCCCAGATGCCCCACTAATAGGAACAAACCCAAACACAAAGGTAGCACATGAAATGTATTTACCTATTTAAACACAGGCAGCTGGTCAAGCTAGAATGGGGAAGGTAACTGCTAATTCCTTGTACTACAAGGAAGGAATGGAGTAAAAAAACCCAAGCCCACGGGCAGGTTTTTGCTTTGTGAACCTCTGTCTGTGCTGCTGGTTAACAGTGGTAAGTATAAAAAAATCAAAGAAAAATAATCTATTTATAGAACAAGTCAGTAGTCTGAGACATTTAGAAAAAAGTAAAAACAAGTCCTTCTTTAAAAATGGATTTACTAAAACAACTGTCACCCAGGATGACCCCAAGCCCTCTGGTCCTCTGGCAAAGCCAGGGGCAACTTCAAACAAGAACTGTTGCTGATTGTACACGGGTACACATCCAGCAAAGCCAGCAGGCAGGGGTTTGCACTGTGAACAGTATCTGCAGACTGTTTGCTGGTATCACAGGAGGCCATGCCCGGAGCCTGGTGATACTGGAAAGAGTTGTGAGTGAAACTTTTCACAGAAGCACATGTCAGTGTAACCTCTGAGGTAAGTGGGCTGTCTTCTTTCCTTCCCATCCCTGGGTACAGGTCTCAGAAGCTGTGCCCTGGGTGCTGTACCTCCTTGCCAGCTCCATCCTGCACCACGCAACTTTAATGTGCAGGAGTGCAGAACTCTAAGCAAAGCCTAGAACAGGAGAGAGCATCCCTGTGGAAAGGGAAGCACTCTGCTCTTCCCAAGTTCTGGTCTAGCTAAACATTACCAATGCTTTCTGGCCCTCCTCAGGACAGGAAGATCGGTTGTTTCCCACTGAGGAAAAAATTTTGCCTAGTGGAGTAGAGTTGGGTTTCTTTTTTGGTAAACAGAACCTTTGTTGATTTCTGAGATTATGAGCTTCTCTGCCCTTTAGCTACAAAAGAGAAATTAAAAGAAATTCATCCACTTGCTCCCACCCTTATAGCATAGTGTTAGCTGCCTGGATATGGAGGCAATTTCATTCTCCCAAGACATTGCTCTACGCACTGGGTTGGCATGGAGAGGCGAAAGAGAACTTCCAAAGTCACCTCCTCAGGGAAACCTGGTAGGTCTGAGAGCCCCAGCCTATGCCCACCAGTTCCAGGCCAGCTCCACCGCCAACATGTACTTCTAACACCCTGAAGGGTCTAATCTAACAGCCTCGAGTTTGCTCAGTCCTTGAGAGCAACAGCCACACTCCAGGATGGAAACACTCAATCAGGAAACACTGGCTGGAGCTCCTCCTCGGGCGGTGTCTGCATAGATGAGTCGGTGCCACTGTGCCCTGGCACTCCCGCTGTCCCAAGGAAGCCGGCTGTGAGGGACGGACCAACTCCGCTGCACATCTGTACATCCTTGCAAGAGAAGCTCAGGGGCTACATCAGCTTCAAACCCTCTCCTTCTGAAGGGTTCCAGTGGTCCATTTCCCAATGAGTTCTGGGCAGCGAGTCGTTGCTAACTCGTCTCCTTGAGATCTTCCATTGGTAGTTTGTAGCTCAACAAGAAGGAGGAGGGGGGGCGTGGGCAGGGCTGCTGGGGCCCTGCAGGGGCTTCTTGGCACAGTTTATACAGATGTAATCCTCGTTCTCTGCCATCTCTGGGGAGACCCCGACACACACCTGATGGAACCACTCATCGCAGCCCCCGTCACACTGCACCCAGTCCACCTGCAAGAGAGCACATCAGCAACGCACAGCCTGTTACAAGCAAGGACAGACAAGCACGGTTCCTACCAAGAAAATACCTTCTGTTAAACCTACCTGACACACCAAGAATATAAAAGCTCTGGGGCAAAAATGAATGCCTCTATAGAGCTTGTTTAAACAAGCTACTTCAGTTTAGTGAAAACTAACTCTTCCAACAAACCTTGCCCCTCTTGCATCCTCCTTACACTGCAGCAATACAGAAACATTATTACTCCTGAGGAAGATGACTCAGCTCTCCTCAGATGAAAGGAGGTGTGCTAAAACACATTTAAAATGCTCAGGGATGGTTACTTCAGGAACATAAGGTGAGAGTCTCCAAACACACCCTCTTGGACTGCATTATCAAACAGCAGCTTTTCTAATACTAAGTGTCAGAACATTTAAGCTACAATACAAACTCTGAGCTAAACTTGCTGTAGAGCAATTTGGAAAAGACAAAAAATGAGTTAGAATGTAGGAAGGAAAACAAAAAAGAATGATTTGATTTCTGTAATTCTTTGGATGAAAGTACATGTTAATTAGAGTCAGTGGGCAGAAACTCAAGATTTGCAGGGTAAGGAACACAGATTCTCCATCTTAATGGCATCCACTGGTACAGCTATAAAACTGTAACTGCTGTAGTTCTGCTTTCCACTTACGGGGGAACGTAAAACTGTACCAGAAAAACAACACTAGGGCAACCTATATAAAACGAAGAAACATTATCATCATACAGATTTTACTCCAGTTTGTAGCCAACTACTCCTGAACAAATTCTCCAAAGTGATTTGTAATGGACATCAACAGCTGCAGCTTCAGTCATTACATTCCTGTATATGCCGTTTTTTGACAAGCATGGCATTCACCTGCTGAATGCATGAAAGTACAGAAATGTACAGAAAAAACATTTTGAAAAAATTTTTGATCATTAGTCTGTGTTAAAAGCTGACAGTCATGACAGGCAGTACCACAGAGAGAGGCAGATCAAGTTCCTTTTGTAATAGTCCAATCAGGTCTAAAATAATTGATTATTAATCTCCAACAAGCAAAATGAACCACTGAAGTCTGTAGATCACTCAGACTGCAGCATCACTGTTAACAGAGTGTATGCAGGAAATACAGAAAATCTAATTCATTTAGGAACATCACACATCCCACTCCTGCTCAGAAACACAGTAAAGACAAGAACATTTCTGAGTCAAAGAATTAGTCCTTTGAATCAGCCAATGCATGTTGCACATAATCAACAAAAAATTACACAGCTTGAAGAAGTTAAACTTCCCAACCAAAACAGAGTAACTTTTCCCAGATTCTAATTATCCATCTTCTGTTTTGAAGTACCTAAGAGAATAACGAAGTTCTACAGTTTAATCTGCTAAATCCATGTACCTACCCAAGTACTACTCAATCCTCTCTCATTTCTAACCACACCACTTTGGCTTCTCATGCTGCTCAACTTAAATATTACCTGGCACAGGGGTTCTGACTTAGCACGGAATTGCCTGTGACAGAACTAAAGGGAAACTCACTTTGTCCTTGCAGGGTCTTTGGCAGTTCTGAGCAGCACACACAGCATTCTCATCATCCGACTCTTCTGCTCCTGACCAGTCATACTTGGAAGGAATATCCAGAACCTTCTTCTCTCTTTTTTTCTCTGTGCTCTCCTTTGCCAGTTCTACCTTTGCCACAACTGCCTTCTCGCGCTTCTTCTTCCGCTCCTCTTCCTTAGCCAGTTTCTTTGCCAGCTTGTTCAGCTCCTTTGTCTTATCCATGGTGAGTTTTAGCTTCTTCTTCTTGGGTTTTTCCAGTTTTTTCAGCTCTTTAGATTTTTGCTTCATGTCTCCAAAGAACTGCTCTGCTCTCTCCAGTTTTCGTTTCCGCTTCCTCTCAGAAGAATCCCTCCCTCTCATTTTCAGTGGTTTTTCATCCATGCTGTCATCCTTCACAGAAAAAGATATACATTTTACTCAAATACAAATTTCCTGCAAACCTGAGGTCTGAGAAATGTAATAACCTCTACTTTTACCCTGATATGGCATGAAGAAATCTAGTCAACAACATACTGTTACAAATTCTAAACAAAAAAAGCACTTAACTTCATTTTCACCATACTATAAAAACTTCCTAAGTGTTATCAACTGTGTCAAAGTAGAATCGGCCAAAAATGCCCAGTGGAAAAAGTAAATTATCAGGAAGGGTAAGAAGGCAAAATAAGCAATAATTACAACTCCCATCTCACATTGTTTTTTAATAGAAGTTGAGAAGATTAATCATTTGTTAGATGCTCTTGCTTATTTTTCATCCAAGGTCAGTCTTGCCTGTAATTATTTTTGAGAGAAAGCAACTGCTGTTTTGGAGATTAAGGAAGAGTAATTGGTGAATTCTTAAAATGTATCATCAATTCAAGCAAGAAGAGAAAGCAACATTCATTATTTGAACAGCTTCCAAACTGGCAGACATTGCAAATATCCTGGCGTCATCAAGAGCTCTTAAATAACAAATTCAGATCACAAGTGGGGCTTAAAACTGGCCAGCTCTGGCCCTGCAGGTAGAATTCACACCTGAAAGATTCACTTGTGTACTCCTCTGTACAAACAGGACTGACTTGATTTCAGTCAAGGCAGCTATATACTTTAACCTTAATTATTAATAGATTAAGAACATACTATAAGCCAGTAAAGAGTCTGTTTACTGTACATTACTTAATATAGCTACTCCACCCAAAACCATGTCCTCTCAAGAATATTTCAGAGAAGTCTACTTATTTTGTATGTAAACAGAACAGAATATATTCAATTCAAAATGAGCAGTTCTGGTCAAGCAAGTATTCATAAAGGTTAACCAGAAAATGTTGTAATGCACACACACTCTACACTCCTCACCCCACTCCCCTGGAAAAACGCTTTGCTTAACTATTAATATAACGGTCTGGCATATTATTTATAAATTGTTATTTGCTGGCATTCAAACTGCTCCTCAATCAACTAGCTGCCAAACCCATTACATTAAAAGAACATTAAGCTTAGGTGGTACTGGGGGTGAAAGGTGGCAAAGCAGCAATACTTGGGAAGCAGGGGCAGTTTTATACTCCACACTGATGCAAACTGATGCAGTTTGGCAACACTTTAACTCACCCACTAGGTATGGATGACGTGCAGAAAATGAGACACGAATTAATATGTTCACCTAACCTCACTGTTCACAGCATGCAACATTCCATCTTGTACTACTGTACATCACCAAAAAGCCAAGAAAGAACCATCATTTGATATTCTTCCTGTGCAGCTCAGTAACTCAACAAGCCATCATAAAATCCATAGCACACATGGTCAAATTGACCCCTAGCTGCAGCTGACAGATGATGATAAAAAATGGGTTCCACTCGAGCTCTTCAACCCAGCAGCTGACCTTCTCTTCCAGCACACATCCCCTGCCCTCTGCATCAATGTAGCTAAGTGATTTTGACTAGACCCCAGAATCAGCAGATAAATGCCTGATCCACTGGCAGCTGGGCAAAGCAATCAGGACATCTTCACAGTATACCAATAAAAAAAATTGCTATGTCTATGTTATTCTGAGGAAGAACAGGAACCTTACTGTCTGCTTTATTAAAACATGTTTTCCCCAGCAATAAAGTTCAGTAACATACAAGTATCATGTTATATAAACTAAGTGTAACTTTTCATCTTCCTAAATGTTTCCCGTAACTGTTTAGCAGATTAGTTGTTTCTGGGCATAATCAAGAAGAGTGTTTCCTTCCTCAACCTGTTATCTTCTAAACTAAGGCTTGCACATGGACCTACTTGAGAAAACTGTTCTAAATATGGTTAACTGTGGAGGAAAATGCTATGGCATGAGTGATCAAGAACTAAATTTTTGGATCACTTATTCTGTTATTTTTTGTAATCTACTACTCTCTCCAGGTGAAATCCAAACATGACAAGCAACCGAGCACTCAACTATTCGAGATCATCTTTATATAAATCCATCAACACAATGTGGTGGTTTTTTTGTTCCACACCAGAATATTTCTTCAAGTTCCCTACCTCCATGACATGAAGAAACCTGTCCTCAGAGGGTGGATGAGTGGCCTGTAAAATCCGCCAGATGTGCTGCGTTTCATCCAGAGATACCTCCAGTAGATCTCCTACCATCATCAGATCTTCCAGCTGAGCTTTTGCTCCAGGTGACAGCTCCAGCACAGGGGGCTCCAAACTGCGAGGTACCAGCGGGCTCTTGCGAGGCTGCTTCCTTGGAGTGCTAGAACCTTTCAGACAGGAGCCAAGACACACAACGGTTAAGGCTGGAAAAGACCTCTAAGATTATGGAGTCCGTGCCAAGCCCACCACTAAACCATGTCCCCAAGTGCCACACCCACCTGTCTCTTGAACACTTCCAGGGACAGTGGTTCCCCCACTTCCCCAGGCAGCCTGTTCCAACGCCTCACCACCCTTCCAGTGAAGAAATCTTTCCTAATATCCAATCTAAACCTCCCCAGGCAAAGCCACATAAAGATAAAAGGAAGAGGTCAAAACCAAAAGAAATTACATATTTTTTACAACATTTTAAGGTGGGAAACAGCAACAACCAAAACACACTGGCACAGGTTTATATATGAAATATCAGAAACTAACTGCATGTAACTCTGCTGTACAACAGCACCTCTAGACAACATATCCTGTACAACTGTTGTCTGTTCCTCTAGACAACATATCCTGTACAACCAGTATGGATAACAGAGCAGTTCCACTCCTCATTGACTCTCATCCTGGCCATCTACTTAACTTTATCTCAATGTATACAAAAGCAAATACCTTGAGAGCAGCTTTTAGAAGCAGAGGAATAGGCGTGTTCAGCACAGAACGAGGGAGCAGTCCACATGTGTGTCACCACCTCCTCTGATTTAATGGGGATTTCCTCATCACAAAACAAATTGGGCTCCAAGCTGCTGGAAGATTTTACACTGGCATTGTCCTGAAAAAGACCCACAGAAAACATGCAATATCAGAATCCAGAAAATACCTACTTCAAAGTAAATTCTACTAAAACTGAGCAGCCTGCTGCTCCTAAAGCCCTTCTCTGAAGCACTCCATCAGAGATACCAAGACCAAAGGTAAAAATTATATCCCTACTTGAACTGTGGATGAATGCAGTAACTATGCAGATAGGTCAGTGTATTTACAGCTAGTGCATGAAAAACACTTAACAGGCTTCCTCACTTAGCAGTCCCTTAAGTATGGCCTTCAGAAGTCAACATGATGAAAAGAGGCTTTCTCTTAGCCCACATAATTTTATTCTTTTACTTGAAAAGTCTGATTGCAAGCCCATAAAGACTTGTATCTTCAGTAAAGCGGGGGTATGCTGAGTACATTACAGTGACTACAGAAAAAAATGATTTAAGACTTTAGAGGTAAGGGAAAAAAAGGGCATTCCAGCACAGCAACAAATATCAATATAACGGCAATCAACACTGCCCTGGGATCAGTACTTTCACGGCAGTGTTAAATCAGTTTATGTTAGGACCAAACACTGAAAGAAGAGGGCTGCTGTGAGTATTTCCATGAACAGAGTAATGATGGCACTGGCTTGTGCTTAAGCTCAGCGTGTTGAGTAAGACGCTGAACAAGGTATTGGGCAAGTGTCATTTCATGACATAAAAAGGGAGTTTAAGAATGGTAATCTCTGTCTCTGTGGCCTTCAGTTGCATGTTTAAAAGAAAGTGATATACAAACTAATGATTTCTGTACAGAACTACAAGTGGGAAATTCAAATTTAAATTGCACAGATGAAAAGGTGGAATAAATATACTCAGAAAGAAGAAGGTATTTCTCTCTACACTGTAAAGAGTTTACATCTTGAACAGCATCTTGTTATGGGTATCTTATTGTACTACATTAAAGGAAGTTCAGGGATAACATATGAATTGATTTTTAAAAGATCATCATTAGTGGCGATAGGCAATAGTAGTGCAAAGAAATATTCTGAAAAAATGGATTCATAAAAGGCAGTTGTTCTGTACTAACTCCATGCAAACAAACCACTCTGCACTACTTACCTTTATGTCATAGCCATATGTCTCCCTGATGTCTTCATCAGAGTCTGTCTCTTCATCATCATAATCCAAAGTCTGCCGTGGGGACGAGGACACACTCCCTATCACTCTGTTAAAGGCTGACTGCTGAAAACTTGTTAAGTGTCCCTAAAAAAAAAAAATTGGAATACGGAAGTGAAACAATAAAATTTCCAGGAAAAATCTGTAAAAACCTAAAGTTATTAACAAAGAAAACAGTGGTTCTTTTGGCCTGAGGATACCTGCCTGGACATCACAAAAGAGACCACTTACAGCAAGATGTGAAAAAAGATAGGGAAATATCCAAGTTAAAAGTTTCATTAGATTCTGATGACCTGGTTTTTAATAATAGTGACTGGAAAGATCTAGACATTGCTTTTCAGTGCTACAAATTATAGGTTCTTCACCACAGCATGACCTGACCTCACTCTCAAGGTGAAGAGGTCAGCTATGGAATTATCACTGTTTGACTAAATTCCTTGCCGGAATTTACTAACAAGACACCAAATGCCTGGGAGTGACAATCCATGAGAAATTATAAACACTGAGACCTTGGATTCTGTCAAGAGGGAAACTGAATTTGGACACCAAAGTAGCAACTGCTTTACACATCTTGAGCTGTTACAGCTGACCTGACGTTTCTTACAAGTGCCTTCAGCAGTTGCTATTGACAGTGAGTAGAGGGCAACAAGATCAGATCTGTTCCTGGAGCAGCTACGTACCCAACAGAAGCCAGCCAAGACCTGCGGAGTACTGAACTCAGTAAGAAGTTTTACCATGTGTAGTGCCCAGCTTTTCACTACCATCCCCTCTCCCGCCGACTTCTCCAAGAAAAACAAGGCATTATGACACCCTGAATTAGGGAAAGCACAGGGAAAAGCAAATTATTCCCATCCCTACCTGCAGGTCGGGGTTAGCCGCTGCCTTCTGCAGCTCTGCACTGATGATTTTCTCTGTCTTCTCCCGTGCTGCCTGCTCCACCATTCGCTGGCTGAGCACGGAGAGCTTGGCCAAAGCAGAGGACAGCTCGTCGGTGGCCAGGGCCTGCCGCGCCCGGTCCTGCCAGCTCATGGCTCGCTCCGTCAGGCACTGCAGGGCCTCCCCCTCGGGCAGGCGCACCGGCAGCTTCTGCAGGGACACCAGCAGCGACAGGATGGTCTCCAGCCGCGGCCGGCGAGAGCGCTGGCACAGGGGACACAGGAACTTCACTTCCTTGGCCTGCCAGCTGGAGCCCTTCTTCTGAGAGCTGGTTTTGGGCAGGGGCACGCAGCCGCTGTGGAACCAGTCCTTGCACAGCTCGCACTGCAGCATGAACCCACTGGCCGTCTTGCGGCAGATGCAGAACTTGACTTCTTCAATTCGGTCCACCATGGTCATCTTGGCCAAGTTGGCTGCCCTGAGAGCATGCATGGCTTCAATTTCCTTCTGTTCCCGCTCCTTGAATACAGCCACCTGCCCAGCAAGGACAAAAACATGTCATGACCTTCACAGCTAAGAGAGATTTCATTTTATTAGCAACACAGGAAAAGGAAAAAAACAGCCAACCCAAACAGATCAAGACATCTAAACTAGCCCAAAATTTAGAAACTATGTGATCTAATAAGAACTTTATCTAAGATACCTCCTCCTCAGTTGCTCATTACTTCCTAGAGTCCTTCTGATAGAGATGCTACATAAACTTTAGATAACCTTCTCAGTATCTACAGTTTCTGAAGTTCATAATATAAGGCCACCAGAAGAACAGGTTTTGACCCTTTGACCCCAGAGAAGAAGTCAGAATCTGTTCCATTCATCTGTTTACCAAGACAATGGAGCCGAGCATTGTTTCAGAAGCATCTGAGTGACCACACCTCTTCTGAAGCAACTTGCACTTCCTTAATGTTTCCATTCAGGTAACTATAACCAAGCATACTACAGTAAAATACATTGTGTATAAGCCATAGTAATGACCCTGCATATATTTGTTTTGTTCCCAGAGAAAGAGCAGCCAGATGACAGCCAACTCTTCTGATAAGCAGCATGAATATCCTCCAAAAAAGAGGAACCAAATAAAACATTCCCTACAGCTCAGTGTCTGTGACCAAGTATTTGCAGGCTGACCACAAAATTGACCTTACCAAACATGTGTTGGTTCTGGTTAAGGTAGAGCTGCACCTCCTTACTCAACATGATTTCAATAAATGTTAGTATTAGATGGGCAGCCACAGATATTAACCCAAGAGCATTTAAGACTTACACACACCCAATGGTATTAAACACCAGCAGTTACACTCTGAACTGTGCTTCCCTCTACTTTCACTGCAATTAAAGTTGAACTACATTCTTGTCTCAAACACCATATTACGAGGTATCTTTTTCAGTGAAATTCATTTATCAGTTCTTCCCTAGAATTTCTGCAAATTAGAGATGACTTATGTCCACGTAGCAGGAGACACCACCTTTCCCTGCTCCTTACCACAGCTGCAGCATCCCTGGCCTCCTCCAGCCCATCCTCCAGTTCACTCAGGGATTCCAAGTCGAGATCTTTCTCCTTTTCCTTCTCCATCAACTCCTTGGCCCTCTTCCGCCTGTTCTTACTGCTCCCGTAAACACCGATATCCGTGCGCGGGCTGAGAACCTGCAAGCACCACGGAAACCCATCCTGTCAGAGCCAAGCACATCTCACCAAGGAATGACAACAGTGTCACCAGGGAATAAGAACTACCCAGCAATCTAATCCCTTTGATACCTGCCAGCTATTGCTAGGAAAAAGAATAAACAGGTAAGGATAGAAGTATCTCAGTTATGCAACTGGAATGTAATCAGCAACCAGTAACATGGCAGGTCAAACTGAGAGCCACTGAGTTTGCTGATTAAATTACAGAATTTATTTAGATTACACTATCATACATATAGCTAACCAAAATACTGCATGCAATAAGGCATCCACAGTTCAACATTCACTTCAAGGGCCTTTATCAATCAAGTCTTCAAAATTATTTCATACTTAGATCAGCAATTTGGTGCCTGGAAAACCGCTGAAAGTATACTATAAGCCTTTTAATATCAATGAGGCTGAAAAGCACTCTTAAGGACAAGAATAAAGCTTTAAGGCATCATGACTAGCTAGAATACATACTTAAATATAAAATCTAGCAAATTAAATTCAATATAGGAAAGCTCAAATTGTTACATTTAGGAAAATGCAAGACCAAAACATATTAAATAACTAGCTAGGCAGAAGAATATAGAGAAAAAGCTGTATCTAGAGCATATCACAAAGTGAACAAAAATTAGTGTGAAGAGGTTGCAATAGGGAAAATCCCATTGGAAAACATTAAACATCAGTGCCCTCTTTGAGACACAAGATGTAATTACTGCACTTCACACAGCACTAGGAAGTCAGAGTGGGGATTCTGTCTGGATTTGGACATCTCACTAAAAGTGGAGACAAACTGAAGAGAATTAACAACAACACAAGAAAACAAAAAATGCAGCCCCCGAGAATGCAGTTGAACTGGAACTGATTTCCTTAGAAAAGGGAAACCTCTCAAGTATATATGATAGATCTTCAAACACATGATTGATTTTTATTAAAACAAAGACAGTCACTACATCCACTGAAGTGAAATAAACAGTAGCTGACTAATTTTTCTTAAACAGTTGATATATCTAATCTATTTTCTTAGCATTTAAACAGTGAGGCAAGTGAAGACATTTATCAATTTGAGACAGGTCTGTGTCCATTTCAGGCCTACATTTCTTCACTGATAAAAAAATGCTTTACTTTCCCTCTTCCTTCAAAAGTCAGAAACGAGGCTGTCTATACATAAAACAGGACTAACCAAACAGACTTACTGCCTTTTTCATTCTTTTCACCTGAGAACAGCTGCAATTACATTCTATTCTGAAAAGGAACTGTAACCCAGTGTAAGTGAACCAGCTCTTCTCTCCAGACAACTGAGGGCCATCAGGACCAATTTCTGACAGAGAAGTGTGTTCTTCTGACAGGGCAGTCTGTGTGGCTCACCTGTAGCAGACTGTAGCTGGAATTCTTCTTGAGGAAGGTCCTTCCTGTGCGCTCCCTCCAGGCACGGGCTGCAGCCACCTGGGACTCCAGCTGGGGCAGGGCATCGAGGCGCACCGGGATGGGGCGGCCCTTGGCAGACAAGCTCTCCAGCTGCTCCAGGTACGCATAGTTGCTGCCATTCTGGGGTGAAACAAATTTTTGTAAGGCAACAATTCCATCCTTGTATCAGCTGCCAGCCTAACTTCAAGCCATACACGATTTTGTCACTGCCTAAAATAGGGTTCCATAGGAAAGGAAAGGAGGGCAGTGTTTCAATCCACTGTTATTTTAAACAATTCTCTCATACATCTTTTATTTTAACGGTCATTTTGACACAGCCAGCTGGCTTAGGGAATAACACAACATTCCATTTCCAGTTATCTAAATGCTACCTGTTTAACAGCAAGAGTTGTATAGGGGCTGATGTAAAATCAATTAGGATTCTCACTTCAACTCCCAACAAGTACCTGGTATAAGATAAGCAGTTCTAGTTCAGCAATCAGCACCCAGAAATATCATGGAACTCTGGATCAAGTTATGTAGGTAGACCAGTCAAAAGGGGAGGTTACTGAACTAATTCATCTCTTTCAGAAAATTCTGGCCACCAGGGCCATTAAATCTTACAACATTTTAGGGAAAAAAAAAATTCCACAGCCAGATCCAAAACTGAGAACCTGAGAGTATCCTCTGCTGCAGCTAAATATTTTCAGTGATAGCACAGTGAACAGTTCCAAAACCAAATACCGTATCATAATGAATTTGCTAGCTTTTACATCCACTCTGAAATGCATACAAGGAAGGGAAATTGGATAGCCAGCAGGGAAACAAATGCACAAAAAGAAAATCAAGTACACAACTCTGGTAAGCACATTTAAGAGCCACAGCAAGGCTTCTCTTCGGGCCACCTTTGTGAGGAGAGGTGCTAGGAATAAAGGACACATCTAAACAAAGAGTGCAAGCAGAAGATTCCAGTCCCTGCTGTAACCCCTACCTGAATGGCCTCCACTTTGGCTGTCCAGTCTCTAGCCCGCTGCAGGGCTTCTTTCAGTGCCAGCACATTGGGCAGGTAAGCAGGGATGTTCTTTGCTTCGTTCACGATGCCCTCCAGAGCCATCATACTCTGCCGTGGTCTAGAGTAAGAAAAACCCAATTCCAGCCTTCTCTCAAAATGCCAGTCATCTAAAGCCATAAATTTCATGGTGATGCAATGTCATCACTACACTGCAGTGTAGGATACCATGGCTCTATGCTTGGAGGGTGCTACAAATAACAGGAGGTGAGAAAGCTGATGGGCTTGGCATAATCAAGCTCAAAGGGCACAGCATCACAACCCTGTAACACCAAGAAAGCTGTCTCGTGTTGGTAGCATAGTCAGGGTTCTTTGTTGAGGGGGATGAATAGCAAAGACAGCAGCAACACCCACAGCTTCAGCCTCCTGCCACTGTGCAACATGATAGGGAATCAACACTTCTGCAATTCATCAATCTCAAATCCAACTCTTGAGCAATCTAACTGCTGGGAGGTAAAAAAAACAAACAAACAAAACCCAACTAAGTAAGAAAGGCAACTACAGCTTCAAGGACCCAGCTTTTCACCACACTACTCAAAAGAGGCTGAGAAACACCAAAGTGTGTGACTGTAAGAACAGTTTGGAAAGGAACACTCACCTGGCCTGCAGGCAGACCTTGGCCTTCTCCTCCCACCTCTCTGAGACTGTGAGCAGCTCCTGCAGCTCAGCCATGGCTTTTTCTACAGCGTGATGTGGTGCCAAGCCCACACCAGAGTCTATCAGCTTCTTCATGACATCCAGGGTGACTCTCTGGGGATCCAAGAGGGTGGACCTCACCTCATCCAGCCACCGTGCCTGCTGCAGTTCTTGCTTCAACCTTGGCAGTTCAGGAAGTTCAACATACAAGCCAGAGCCCATGTCTATCAACTCCTGCAGCTTGGAAGAGTCTGGGACCTCATCAATCATAGCTTCTTGAGCACGCTCGTGAAATTCTTCCACATCATCGAGCAGATTCTAAAATAACATACAGTAAAAATCAATTAGGAAGAAAACACTCACAGAATCCAAAAGAAAATCCAACTGAGGGATCAGTCAGCTGTGAATTTGTATGTGATCATCACATCATCAGTCCGAGCTTCTACACACAATGCCAGCTAGCTGTCACAAGCCATCAAGTCTGACAGAAATTAAGTAACAGACCATCTAAACTTATTTGATGGCCTAATGTTTGATACCCTAGGCATATTAGTTGCATCAAACCCCGCACCTAAAATAGTACAACTGCAAATGACAACAGCTCCCAACAAGACAGAATATTTAGTGCTGCCCAGTCAACATTAGCTTTAAAATAGTGGAGAGAAAAGGGACTTCTGCAAACAGGTCATCATTTCAACAGTGTCAGGGGCATTACAGTAATGACAGCAACACACAGCACAAAAAAACATGCTGAGGAGAAATAACAAGCCAGAGACATATGAGAACACAAATACCACAGGTCATGAAAATAACAATGGTGAAGTTTAAAAGTAATATTCCCTAAAGCAATACCACCACTTATAAGCATCAGCACTTTACTGCACTAAATAAAGAAATGAAAATGCAAAACCCTCTTATTAAAGGAGACAATTTCACAGAAATCCAACTGCACTGCTGCAGTTATCCTCACCCTCATGTTTTGGCATAGTAATGAAAGAAAATCTAAGACGGCAACAGACAGGAAAGAATCTCTGCAGGAGATTCATTCAAGGACATTCAACCAGCATACCCAATTGATTCACCCCCAAGACTCTTACAGAAAGACAGGCATTTCTGACAGCAAGCCAATGGCACAACGAGGAGCAAAGCCTGCATTTCCTAACCCTTAGCTTACTGCCTGTTTTGTCTGATGCTGCCTTTCATGACTGTCTGGAAATCAGAAGGCATTTATAAGAAAGAACAAGATATACATTATAAAGATTTTGATTCAGGAAACATATTCTGAATGCTTCATAGTGGCAACAGTCAATTATTACAGTTTAATAATTACAATGCCTTTTGTGTTAAAAAATACTCATCATCCAACATGACAATTATTTTACTATTCATTATGATGAATAATTGCATTCAAATGCCAGGCTAAAAGCTAGTGAGTGCTTAGGCATAAATGATCATTATCTGAATTCATTCCAAAATGAAAAGACTACAGTTTGTAATCAGTAAAATTATACTATTTATTTACTGATTAGTGATTATGCTGAGGCTTCAAGAACATGCGCATGCATAGGCAAAGTACTTGAACTAGAACCAGATCCCTAATGCTGAGGGGTGGGGGAAGATGGACTAGTTGGGAGAAGGTATTAGACAAAAATACAAGCTTAAACTGTTAGGAACTAATTGTATGCCTGCAGCCCTCTCACCTATGAATTATGTTTTAATTAGAAGCAGGTTTTAAGTACATTAAAAACAAAAAAAGCCCTTCTGAGAACAGTTTTATATGTCTACCTAACAGATGATGATAAATTTCATTAATAAATATTAGTAAGTGTTTTTAGGTTGTATGTGGAAAGAAGTGAAGTAAAACCATCCTATCATATGAGGATGAGAAAGCACTTTCCACTTTATTAGATGCTGGCAAACTGGTTAAAGAACACCTCTGAAGGACAAAGATCAGCATCAACGAGCCTGGCAAACCTGCACACTAGAGCCCTGTGGTTTTCTGAAGGAAACTGTTTTCAGAAAAAAAACCAAAACCAAACATTATTAAGTAAACAATAAGAAATTCCAATATAAAGTCTCTTTTATCAATACTGAACTAGCATGGAAAAGTTTATAAAAATTCATGAATGAAGGACATAAACACTAAAACACTAGTGGAAAAGAGGCTTTCTAAAAAGCAACCTACCTTACTTTTAAACTGTATGTTTGGCTATGTGGCACCAGCTGCACCTATGGTAATGTCCAGGATTTTAGGCCCTCTATCTAGTACTATTACAACAACAGTAAAACTGTACAAGCAGAGCATGCAGGTTAAAAAGTGATTAACATATATCTCAGGAAGCATTTCTCTAGGCAAAAAAAATCTTTATTAAGGATGTCTCTTAAAGAGTTTTCTACAAGTTGGTTAGTAGGTGAAATACTGTTTAGTATTTCAATCACCAGTGACAGAGAAACAAATTAAGACTGCTGCTGAAAACACTCGCTATGGTGCGGTGCCAGAATGATAAATGGTAATAGCAGCCAGGGGAATCAGTATGATCTGGATTACTTATTAGTCTAGATTCATCCACAGACAGGTGCAAAGATATATATGAAGGGCAAGAAATGCTGGCCATGCATACAGATTAAGAAGGCTCTAGCCTGGAAAGCAAAGATGAGATGTATTTATGGAATAACTGACAATGTGGCACTGCTTTCCTGCTGCCCTGAAAAAGCACACCAATGTAACCCTCAGAGCTTTCTACAGAAACATATAAAGGGTAGGATTTAGCCAGCAGCTTCGCCTCTACAGAGAGCACCGATGATGGAGTAAGAGTAACTGGTTCAGAGATTTAGAACTGGACTGTCTGGACAGTGACAGAGGAAGGGGATCTTTCATCTTTGTTTAGCTGCACCACCACAGCTGACAATGCCTGTTGTTGCACCAGGCACCTTGAAAAAGTGCACATATGTTTTACATCAGAAGCTTTTCATCCTCTGCACCAGGCAAAATTATCTGTTTAAAAAAACATACTACCACAAAACCAAAACAAAGTAAAAGGCACAACATTATCAGAGGAGCAGATGCAATCTCACCTTTACTTGTCGGGCCTGGCTGATAACACATGGCAAGCTGAACAGCTGCTGCACAAATGCTTTCAGCTCCTCCATAGTCAGCTTGGTCCGTGTCCTTCCACTGTCTGGGCTCACTCTGCTGAACAAACAGGCATAATTAAATATCAGGTGAGATAAGATGATGATCCTTGGATTTATTTACAGTGACAGAAATTATCTATCAAGATTACTGAGAAGCTACCAAAAACATTTCACTACCTAAGAACTCAAAAAGAAAAACGTAACTCAAACTGAACAAGAATTCCAGAATCCTGTAAACAAAATTTAACACAATTCCCCTAAGCCCCTTCAGGATCATCTACCCTGCCCTTCAGAGGTGCAATTGTCTAAGCGAGTTCCAAACTGAGGTTGTTACAAATAGAAGAATATAGCCCCATAAAGTCTGCTTTAGGCAGCTCAGGAAGTTGACTGCCATGCAGTCGGTTCTACAAGCAATAAGAAACAAACAGGAAAGCCTTCTTTATCCTCCAAATACAGAAAAAATGCTTCTCTATTGTGTAACATAACAGCTTTCCAGTTAGAACAGATTGTTACACTTGGATCTGTGGTGCAAGTAACATTTTAGTGCTCAAATTCAAGCAACTATGATATATGCATTATGTTCTGTGTAGCAAAGTTGGGCATTATAATTAACAAGGTATTTACTTTTTACTCTCTCAAAATGTCTTAAGTAGTACACAAAAACCACACATGCAAGAAATACAACCAACTACAAAACCAAATCTTATCCTCAACAGAGGAACTGCAAGCTACATAAATCTACTGTACAACTGCTGCCACAAGAATTACAAAATATTGAGCTGCTCATCACCTCATTGAGCTATTTTCTACGATACTTCTATTCAGTACATAAAACATACAGGATAGAAGGAAGAACATGCTCCTGAAAGCTCATGAGAGCAGAACAAGGAACACATCCAGCAGCCTGCAGAGGCAGGGCCCTGCAGGAGACAGAGTAAGGCTGAGGCAGCCACAGGCAAGGCAAGCAACACAGAGAACCAAGGGAGTTACACTGCCCCAAGCCACTGAGGCAAGCCACTACCTTTCAGCCACATCACTGCCTCCCACAGCCCTTCCCAAAATGTAACAGATTGGCTCCAACTATGGACTGGTTTTGCTCTCCGTGCTGCTGGGCTCCCCCCAGATCCTTTTGTCATAAACACTCAAAGTCAAAACCTACTTTCATTACATTTTTACCTCCAGCTCTCTTTCCCTACAACTCTCCCACACATTCAGTGAAATACTTCATTAGCAATCAAACACAGCTTCTCCAAAGGATTTCACATTTCAGTACATAAGTCAGCTGAAAGCAGAGCGTTTATCACACTCCAACCAAGTCTATCTTTTGGCCCTTTGTGCCACTGTATCTGCCTCCATCCCTCCCTATCTCTCAGTGAGTCACAGTGCTGAGGAAAGGAAACACTGAAAGAAACCTGCACACAGTAAGACCTCAGGGTTTTTAACTCTTCCAAGTCCAACCAAGTAACAAAGAGACAGATGGAAAGTACTGAAAAACTGCCTGTTCTACCTGTGTTTTTGCTTTTTGCTCAGAAGCAGCTGTGCTACTGAAGCACAGGTCTCTGCTTCTTTCACAGCATCTCGGAGCCTGCGGAAAAGATCGTTCTCCGGGTATTTCCTGTCTTCAGCATCCTCCAACATCACTCTCAGCTCAATCACATCTGTAATAAGAACCCACGAATAATTTGTATCCAAAAAAAATAGAGATTTTAGATTGCTTCAATGGCCTTCAATCAAGGTTTCAACAGGGTAGTTCAATTTGAAATGCAAAACGCTAATCTGCATTACACTTTTGCATTATTTCTTTTTTCCAACACATAAAACACAGTATTTCTCTCATTAAATGACAGCATAGAAGACATGTAGGAGTCTCAGGACATCCTGTTAAGAATGAGAGAAGTCTGACCTTTCTTGTGGTTGAGGTTGGCAGACAGAGCCTCTGTAACTCTACTGACCCAAGTGTCATAAGACTGCGCTCTAACTTTCACTCCGTACAACAACGAAGGAAGGTCTTCTAGTGGATAGCGGTACCTGAAGGGATGGAAAAAAAGACAGAAAAAGTATTAATGCCCACATCAAAGTCAGGATATTGGTAACACTGAGTTTTTCCAGCTACAGCAAGGCCAGAAAAACAGTACATGTACAAGACCTGTTTGCCTAGGAACCAAGAAACAAAGAGGATAAAAATACTCCTTAAATAAAGGAAGAAAAAAGTGTGACCAATTATATTTGGCCACTGGGCTACAGCAAACTATTAGATATGGAAGAAAAGTAGGGAGAAAAAAAATCCCGTTTACCTTAGACACTTCTTCTGCATGGGACAGGGACATAAATCAGAAGGATGGTATAAGCACACCAGGCGCTCGGGATTACAGGAACACGTAAGAGCTGACAGGAAGCATGTGGTTCTGCAAGCTGTGCACTGACGTTCATCATCTGGAACCAGCTCAAACACCTCTTCTTCAGACATCAACACTCCCTGACAAAAAGAATTAGACACTTGCTCAAAAATTCTAATGCAAGCAGGGGGAGAGGTAAGCTAAAGTTCTTTTGTAAGCAAAGGGTTGTCTCTTACTACTCACCATCTGTACAACAGACTCCCTCAGCCGTGTCTCTTCCTCTATCAGCAGAGTCATCTCCTTGCAGACCATGGCAGCCAGCCCGACATCCAAGCACTCTGGATCTGCAGCCATCTTGAAGATCAGCTCCTCGTGGGAGAAAACACAGTGACGTCCCAGCCTTCGGTAGTGACTCACACACTGACGGCCAATGGGCAGCTGCAGAAATCCACATCACCAGCATGCAGGGAAAAAAACCCACATCTCTTAGCTCCCAGTTTCCTTCGACAAAAACTGGGAAAACACTGAGACTAAGAGTTGTATTTGATGGGACAGAGAAAACTGTAACAACCTTAAATCATGTCAGGGATGAGGACGAAAAGAGTATCAATGCTGGGGAGGGGCATCGTCCATAACCTTATGCACCTAACTTAGAGACAAAAGCTTAAGAGTTGTCCTAAGCTCTTTTTACTTCCAGTGGCAAGAAATGGGTGCCAAAGAGCAGGCATCTGGTCTATACTAGGGTGAATACATTCCTCTGTGCTTGGACATAGACATTTAAGGTAAGATTCCTAGAGTTAACCAAAACTGGTATCACTCATTTTGTGCCTTTTAAAGCAAAAGGATGAATTTGTCACACATATTTCTGGTTACATTTTACATAAGAAAAGGAAATTTCACATTGCTGGTGCAAGTTAGGCAGTTTTTCTACAGAGGCTACACACATATTACATCATGAGCACTGGAGGGAAAAAAGGAGCCCTGACACACTGCCAGTCCTGCAGACAATTTTTCTGATAAATGAATAAAAGTCTCTGAAAAAGGTCTAAAATTTCTGTTTGTAGTTTAAAAAACAAAGCTAGAGATAGATAAACTAGAGATGAGATCCTAACTTCCAACTGTAAACCCTGGACAGTAACAGAACACTCCTTTGACAATTTTCTGAACAATCCACATGAGCTATGCACTGATGTGGCACAGCTATTAGAACAGCACTAATATGATCAAAAGGCACAATGAGCTGGCACAAAGGAGGAACAAAGACTGTTATAAGCCTATCTCTAACACTCAAATGACAACAGTACTTCAAGACAGGACACGGACCTGTATCAAATTCAGAAGTGGCATCTCACAGTACCTTTAGCTAGTATTTCTGTGATGCCACTTCTTGTTTAACCAATACCTAAAGAGGAAGAACACGTGCCCAAAGTTTCAGTTTGAGGTTGCCTAAAATTACCTGCTCATCAAAATTACTTTGTATAATGTAAACTTCCCTCAGTTTCTGTAAACATAAAATACACTATTTAACCAAAAAGATTGTTCAGGTAGTTAAGTTACTAGCACACCACTTCCAGAAGTCACATAGCAAATATATACAAAAGAACAGACCCAGTCAGCAGTGCAGAAGTTCACAGCTTCAGCAAAGTTATATCCCTGGTTAAATCCAGAGTGATAGGCACGAGGAAAGGTCACAACAAACTCGCCAGCACACTGATTGGTCCTGAAAACCTAAAAAAGGGAGGAAAACGGAAAGAAAAAATACGGAACATGCAACAGCTTAAGACACAAAAGCACAAGATGTTTGAACACCACTTTTTGTACCCATAGATCACAACAGGCACAACAGCTATCACAACAGTGGTAAGGATTGTTTCTGTCTTCTTAACGTGAATACTCAATTTACAGCCTTTTTCAAAAAGACAACAGCTGAAAATTGTCTTTATGAATCCCAAAAGGGACATTTCTCTATCATCATTTAATCCATTGTACCACAAAGTGCAAAACCTTCTGGAAAAAAGTTTATGGTTTGCTTTGTTGGGGTATTTGCCAGGGAAGCAATTTATCCTAAGACAAAAACAAATGATAGTCACTGCTGCTTAGAGGTCTGCAGTCAATTATGTTTGGTCAGAAAAGCATTTTGTAATGCTGACATTTCTGCTGAATGTAAGACAAGTATTTACTGTCAGAAGCTTCTAAAGGCATTTCAGACAAACTTGCTGTTACACAAGGGAGGGATTTTTTTTTTTATTAAAAATTAAGCGTAATACACAGCATATGTTTGTTCTGGAGGGTATTTTATGTAGGAAGCCTGGCACACTTACTTCTGTTACGAGATAATTTAAATTTCCTGGTTAGTCTAGGGAAGAGTCTAGAAAACAGCTTTAAAAAACACCCTATAAGTAATGAATATGCAAATACCCACCATAAAAATTCTTCAGAGTTATGCCAAACCATTGTTATACAAATCTGGCAGAGAATGAAAAAAAGAGAGCACATAGAACTACTTATGTAAAAAATGCTTGTGTGCTACTCACTGGTACACCATGTTCCATCAGCACATTGGGGTTCATAATAGTGACCAGCTGATGCAGGAGATCAGGCTGGGATTCAAACAGTTCAGGAGCCAATTCCTTCATCACATCTTCCAGCTGCTCTGCTGCATGAGAGGGCACACCATACCATGTCTTCGGCTCTCCCCTGCCAGAACACAAGCACAGGAATGAACACAAGTGAGAGGGAACTGATGGTGCCACCCAGCTGTAAAGCACACCTCACACCAGCAGCACTGTCCTCAGGAGCCACTCTAAACCTAGATTAAAAGGATGTTTCTAATCAACAAGCATCTTCTTCAGGATGTACTATTCTAATCTGAAAAATCAGTTATGCTCCAACACAATTCTCGACATACCTGGCAGTAGATTTGCCTTGACAAGCCTAACATGGAAGACAATTGTCACTTACCATGCTCCAAGGGGGTAAAACGGGCAATTATTTTCCTTCAGGAAGAAGGAATTAAGTTTAATAAACAAGACCTTGGCTGTCACAGCTACAGTCTAAGAAAGATCATAGTACTCCTTGGCTTGGAGTAGTCATATTCTGAAAACCAACAGAACAGTATACCAGCCAGTGGAGTAAACTACATGCAATCTCTCTAATATTCATAACTAATTACTAAAAACCTGTGATCCACTGGACCACTAAGATGAAAAATGCCAAATAACATGGATTAGTTAAGAACAAGGCAACAAAAATATTAACAGGACCAAAACTAAACAAATAATTACTCAATAATTATTCCAGTCCTTTCTTAACTAAAACGAACCGTCACAACCTGGCATCTCCAGTGCTGAGATTTATTTTTAAAATCTACTTTACTAAGTACAAGCAGCAATGTGCTAGCACACCTGATGGGGTTCCATGTATTGCACTATGGATTAGGATGCACTGCACTGTGTGTTACCCAGGCTCCTGGCACACCTGATGGGGTTCCATGTACTGCACTGTGTGTTTTGGATTACGATGTACTGCATTATGGATTACGATGTAGTGCACCGTGTGCTTTGGAATATATTATATTATATTATATATTCTATTTCCGCGCCCCGCAGCAGCACTCCGGGCGGTCCCGGCTGCCCCCTGCCGGCAGCCCGCGGCAGCGCCGCTCCCGCACAGGCGGACCCCACCCAACAGCCCCGAGACACGAACGCGGCTGGAAACAAAACCAAAGCCCTTCCCGAGCCTGCCGGTCAGACCTCGCTGGAAAACGTGCCTCTTCAAAGATGGGCAGCTGTGGTTTGAAGGCCATCAGCTCGTCTCTCCCAGATGTCCAGCAAACCTCCTAAAGTTTCCCACAGCTCCCCCCCTCCACTCACTGAGACAGGGTCTGACAAACTGGGAAGACTGAAATGCCTGCAGTTAATCTGTCACGAGTCTCCTATTCAAACACAAGAGCTGAACACCTCCACACTTCCAGGACTGTTCCAAAAGGGAGAATTACTTCCAAATTCCTCTTTACAAGGAGTATTTCCGTGTATACACGGATCTGCTGCTGAACTGTCGGCTGTGATGCCTCTAGAAGCCATGAGACAGCAGACTCCACTTCCAGCACAGACATGCCAACTTTAAATCATAAAGCAGGGAACCAGTGAACTCTTAACTCAGTTCTAAACAAAAAAACTTCCTTCAAAAATATAGGATCCTGTAAAGTGTAATTTTATGGTCACACTGGAATGTTGGCCACACAAGAATATCTCATCAGTTAATGAAAAGCACTAACATGCTTGTCCTGGGTTTCCCTCAATTGAATGCTTTGCCTTGAACCCACTACAACGCTTAAAAAAGCATCTGCATTCACTTTCAGTCAGCCACAGCTAAGAACACTGCACATTTAGCTTTTCATTTACAAATGTCCTCAGCGTGCAGAGGCACTCTGAAGTAGAACTACAAACTTCCTAAAGCAAACAGGGCATTGTAAAGTAGATGCACAAAGCACAGCCCATACCAATGCAGGTAGTTGATGGAATAGCTCCAGTGGTCTTCAATATGCCAGCAAAAGGAGGAGAAGCACATCCCTACGTACAGCCAGGGCACCTTCATGCCAGAGATGTCTGCATTGATGTGAGCAAGGACCGACTGTTCGAGAATGGGCATGTTGTTCAGGTTCCAACCAGAGAGAGCATAATCCTGCCAAAAGGGGAAAATTTGAATGAATCGGAAGAACATAAGGACACCAAGTCCAGAAAAGGAAAATACAAATTAAAACATCAGCCTACTTCTATAGTAGATAATGGAAAATTTCCTGCAACAATGAGACACCAAAATCAGAAATAATTCCTTAAATACCGTAGTCATCAAATAATCACAGTAAGACTTTAACACCAGTCCTACTATTTCAACATAACCCATCTTCTTTGGCTCAAGGCTTATACACTTAGGTTTTGATTTCTTCCCCATCACAAGACTGCAGGTTTCATGCTTTTCTAGTGGAATAAAATACCAGCAACAGCAGCAGAAGAACTAAAGAGAGAAGCTTTCAGTAACATCGGAAAACATTAAATTGTAAACAATGCAGTGAATCTCATGTTATTATTTCAGCTTTTTTAACACCTATTTTACCATGCTGCATTTTGTGTTGATCTACTGTATAGACTACTTTAGAAAGCTTTCTCAAGGGAAGAAATTCCTACACACTCATTGTTGAGAGGATAGCATCATCTGTTAAGCACTCTCACCTTTAGTTTCAAATACACATAATTGGTTAAAAAAAATATAATCCAGACAGCCTTAAAAGCCCACTACTGTGCTTTAGCATTAATCTGCTTTCCACTTTTACAAAAGCTGTAAGCACAGACTGATTGGAATTTTAGATATATCCCATAGCTGCTGAAAGGACTGGTCAGGCCCTCAGCCAAACATTGCTGCTGTTTCCTCTGCTCTGACACTACAGAGACATTGCAGTGAGTCAGAAGACTTAAGTGATCTGGTTAAGAAAATTTTTAAGTGACTACCTTCAAACAAATATATAAACAATCACTGCTGACTCACTAAGCAGCTACACAATCATGGCACAGCCAATAAAGGTACACACAGGAAGGTGCAGGAATAGGTGAAAGACAACAGTGAACAGGATTACCTCTTCCAGTGAGCAGTATAAATTGATCGGGGGGCTGTGTAACCAGGAAATCACACCTTTACTATGTCTGAATTTAAGCATACAAGCAGCAAGAAAATTGCATTGCTACAGTAATGTCTGAGGGACAATAGGTAATATACTCTCCAGATGATCTTTATAGAATTTCTTATAACTGAATGCTGTATTTACATCATTTCATTCTTACAGTATGCACAGAGAAACAAGCCATATCAAATTAATTTGCTTCACCCATTAAGAACCTCCTAAGGAGGACAGAACCATGTTTCTGTAGCTAACTCTATAATGAAAAGGTTTGGAACAAGAAAGAAAAAATATATTTGAAGAGTCTCTTCATACTCTGACAAACTGCAACAACTTGCATATCTTTGCCTGCTAAGATTAAGTGATAGAAAACAGGTGCGACTTAAATCATGAAACAGACCTTGGTTATCAGCAACCAGATCTGTACAAGAACCTCAAATATCAGAGTAATGCCCTGCTCAAAAGGAACGTTAAGTACATGCAAAAGCCTGAAACACTTTCTTCATGAAAAAAATCCACGCTGATTTCTAACCTAAATTCTTAATGTGAAATCTTATGCAGAGAAAAGAATGGGGTCAGTTTGCATATCCTGTTCCTCACCTCCTCCTCTGGCATCAGCTTTCGTCGGCCATCCTTCACTGGGAAGCCACTCCCAAAGTCCTTGGATGAGATATCAGCCCCATACTCCACAATAACATCCTCTTCTATGCTGCTCACTAAGCGCCAGAACTCCTTTTCTACCAGCTCAGTGGGAACCATCTGAAAGCAGAAGAGATCTTATGGTATGTGCAGATAACAAAAATTATCATTCAAGCAATATATCGTTACTAACTCCCCATGAATCTTCATACACCAAGGTCACTCTCCCCTCCACCTCCTCCAAGTCATAGTTTGGTCTGTATTCCTCCATAGTGGCTGGAATGTTTCAGAGATAGGATACCACAGCACGAGCAAAGGAATAAGCAGAAGAGATGGAATCACCTCAAGTACAGCAAAACACAGGGGGAAGAGGAGGCCACCAACAGAAATCAAGCAGCAGAGAGAACAGACCAGCATGCAAATTCCAAACTATTTCAGAGGATAATGATTGGGATTTGTAAATAACAGTTGGGAAATTCAGATATAAAATTGTGTTCAGGAGTTTGATCTTCATGTAACTCATCAATACTCTTACTTATATGTATTTATTTATAAAGCTTATTCTTAAAATAAGCTTTGTTCCATGTCCCAAAGCTCTATCACAAATTGGAATCCTTAAAAGGTAGAGGCTTTAGCAAGAATGTCCATAAATTACTAAAGAACCATGAGAGGAGGGAGACCTTGGTGCTGCAAGCAGCCCACAGGACAGAAATGCTAGTTTGAAAAATGCTGCTGTGATGCAGAACAAAAAAAAACCCAAAAGCACTGTGATTATCAGACAGATTCAGTCCATTGATTTGTCTACAAGAAAATACTGTAAGAGGAAGGAAAACAAACATTTATCCTCTGGACAAACTAAACCAAGACAAAAGGCATAGGAAGGGCAGGAGACGGGCCCCCATGCCAAACAAAAGCAAGATACTTTATCAAAAGTTCAGTTTATCAAAAAGGGCAAGAACTTTAACGAGAGTATGCCCAATGCAGTAAACTCTAACAAGCAGTAAGCTGTCTGTCCACTGCACGGAAAAGGTGAAATAAAGTTGAAATGAGACCAGATGCTAGCAAGCTAAATAATTTGTTTATGTGTTTGAAGCTTATGGTGCCTCTTTAAATAAGGCTGAGATGTCTTAGCAAAAATCCAGGATCAGCTGAAGCCTCTTCTCTTTTTCCCTTACAAGGAATCCTAACAAAAGCTGAAACTCACATGGACCGGCATGTTGAAATAATCAGACTTGAAGTTATCAGCCATTTCACCAAAGCTCTGGAGAGTATATTCCCTGACAGCTTGTTCAAATCCAAAGGCCTCTCGGGGTTTGTTGCATTCCTAGGAGACAGAACACAGAAATATTGTTCCCTGCAGCAGACTCTGACACAGTTACATTTTTAGCAAGAAGCCCTAGTGTCCATCTGAGGCCTTACCCAGCACAATAAGCTGCCAGTTTTGAGACTTTTCCAGCCGAGGCAGTCGTACCACAACGGAAACAGCCCAGAATTAACGGCACAGAAGCTAATCTAACACTGCAACCCCAGTGCTCCACACTTCTGCTTTCCTGTCCTGAGCTGCATTCCCTCAGCTACCGCTGCTAGCCACACAGCAAGACCGTGCACAAGATGCTCAGGCAGCCACAGGACATTTCTGTAGACACACTGGATTCAAGCACCTGCAGAATAACTGCACAGGAACAAACCCCCCCAAGTGTTTCAGTCTTATCAAGTCAGCACATCATCAACAGATTTGTCACTGTGAAAATATGTAATAGGGAAGAGGAAAAAGGAAATTACAACAGGGCAACACAGCCAACAACAGACAAGGCCCATCTGACAGAGAATCTCCAAGTCTTTCACTGTTCTATCCCCATTCATCCTGAAAATGCAAAAAATACTGGTGGATATTTCAGCTCCTCTCCCCACTCATTTCTAATGTGTCCTTCTCAGCTCCTTTGGAACTGACACCACGTTTATATATACAAGACATATGGGAACACAAAGATGATGTAAAACTATCCAATAGTCAGCTTTTCGGTCAAAGAAACAGGACTGGAAAGGAATTCATCAGTAGTTTCTCTTTTTTTTCAAGAGGAACTATCCTTAGACTATTCCCAACATGTATCAAAGTAGTGCTTAAATGGAGCCTGTGACAGAGAATCTACAACATCTGTGAACACTGTCAAACAATGTTGACCTAAATACATACAAAGAGCCCTTACCCCACTCCTCCCTGCTTCTGTTCCAGTACCCTGCTGTAAAATTATATTAAGCATCTGTGCACAATTAACATCTAAAGTAAAAACTGAGGCAAAGAGTACTAGTGAATACTCAAACATCTTTCTGCTGTTACTTGATTACCTCCAGTACATATTATAGCCACGTGTTTTCTCCTTCTACCTCTTACTTTCCATGTATTTCCAAAATTTTTCAAGTATTTTCTGTATTACTTCCGAATAAAAACTTACTTGGCACCTTATCTTTCCTGGGTTTGTCCCTGTCTGCCTATTTTTCTTTGGTAACAATCTATCCCTGTTTTTACTAGCAATAACTTCTTGAGTTTCCACATTCTTAAACTGCTGCAGCCACTCTATTTACTACTATAGTCTCTAAATTAACTCCATATTACATTGCTACTAACATTTCTTTATTGCTCTTTCTCAAGAGAAAATAAAGAAGTAGGTTAATCCACTCTCTGAGCAGCAGCCCAAAGGGAAAGTTTCATCTCTTCCCTTGCCTGTAGCAATGAATTTCCACCTCTCTTCAAGCAGCATTTTCCTGAGCTAATCTGACAACCTCATCTCTTAGTGAGGGGTTAGAGAGTGAGCTGATCCAGCTCCTGTGGCTGCACAACTCTGCAAACAGCACCAAAAAGGATCCAGCAGGAGCCAGCACTGTGGCAGGGCATGGGGGGAAATGGGCACATAAACGTGTGCACAACTGCTCCTTCTGGAAACAACACAGCCTGAAGAGTGAAAGCCAGTCTCACAATTACAGAGTTACAAACAGTAAGCTTCTTCCTCTGAATCCTACATCTACCAACCTTATGAGCTTGCAAAATTTGTTTCTTTAAGACAAATACAAAGCAAATCAAGTGATGTTTGCTGTCTGTTGATCAATCATCTCTTGGGACTCGGTAGCTCTTTTTTTCAAGTAATGAAATTCAACTAGCTTCCAATTTCAGAGCCTGAGCAGTTCTGTTTTTAGACTAAACCAAATCTAAAATAGCTACAACAAAATTCTAGATTAGTTCTTTCACTTCCTGCTACAGGCCATGCTGAACAATGTCTTTCCAATAATCAAAGCTCCCTGTTATGCCTAAATTTCATATTTTATTTACTTCATAGTTCACAAAATGTGTTATCATTATGTGGAAACATCCATTATAACCCTAGTTCTCACACTTAATTTCCCACTAGCAGATTATCAAATTGAGTTGCAGCTCTAAATAGACCGAGGTCAAAATTTTAGCTGTCACATGGCCATAAAATAAACAAAGGTTATGCCCAAGCTCTAGAAGGAATGTTTCTCTCTCCTTATGGCTCATCCACCAAAATTCAAGGCTCATCTTGGCAATATTCCAAAACAAACTATGCATTCTACATGGATGGATTGTTGAACTGCTCTTCTTCTGATCTTTCCAAGCACACATACAAAGCTTCAGTAGTTCTTGAACTGTACCTCAGCAACACACTTTGGACACCTCCAGTCGCCCTTGGGTACATCAGGAAGAGGAGGAATCAAGCAGAAGGTGTGATAGCTGTCATCACATCCATCACACAGCAGCAGTTTATCCTCATTGTTTCCTCTACCACAAAATAAGCAAACATAGAGATCAACCTGTTGGGGGGGAAAGGAGAAAAACTGTTACAAGAAGTTTCTCATCCAGAGCCTGCCTTTCTTAAGCTAAGGAACAAAGGATGATATCCTGAAGCCCAGAATATGAGCATTATAACAGTCTCCTCTGGTTTTTGAGAATGATAGCTTATGTTTCATTCCCCAAGCAGCACCATGTTGGGGCAGGAGGACTGTGGCTGCTGCAAAGTAACTATCCAGTTCAACTGGACTATCTTTTGCTATCTAACTCAAGTAGTAATCTCATTTATGTTATTCTAAGGCAAAAGAGTAAGTTAGTTTTTAGAATTCCCTCTCCTCAGCCCTCTTATTGTGGAAAACAATTTAAACTAAATCTCTACAAAGACTGCATGGCTAAGGAAAATTTCAAAAAGGTATTTCAGAAATATACACATCATCACTTGCAACAGTACAGTAGTATTTTTGCAATGAGAAAGACATAACAAAATCCACTAACCTACAGATTTGAATCTAAAAATTCACAAGGAAGCAAAGGAAACCACATCTAAAGGTACCAACTTCTTTCTCATTTTTCCCAAAGCAAAGGATAAAAACTCCGAAAGATAGAGAGAAGTATTAATCCCAATACCATAACAAACAGGTTTTGGAAGTTGTTCAAGACAGTCTCTCAAGGAGAACACTGACTAGGAGACATTCTCTGGAGTGAGACAGAAAATCATATGAAGAGTTTTCAAATTTTCTTTGCTCTTACTTTCTGTATTGTGCAAAGAATTTTAATTAACAGAAACATTTAATATAACACTGAAGAACTGTAACAATCCAAATGAAAAAAGTAGATATTACTTTATCATCACTAAAAATTACCTTACATATAAATTTTTACTAAGGGCATGAACTTCATGAACGACACCTGCTCCAAATTTTGCTACTACTCCCACCAGCCCCTGGCAACTCAGGCTGTGCTTATTTCCTTCACACAGCTCAAAATAACACCAGAAGAGGTGGGGCTGCATTTGGTGAGGTCTGTTAATTTAATCAAGATGTCACAAAAACATGTGCATTTCAGCTGATTAGGCTGAGGTGGATTAAATAGTTAATGACAAACCCATCTCGAGTTACAGCTGCCTAGTTAAATATGCAACCTCCTAGCTATGCAATAATATACTTCTTGAGGAAGGTGCTCAGGTTTCTTAAGAAACTGTTTTAAAAAATAATGCAGCTCTACTCAGAGACGTATCATTCTCCCTTTCAAAAAAAAAAAAAAATCCACGCACTCACCCTCATGGAATATCTTGTCTGTCCAAAGCACCAAACCAGTTGCTTTTGTTTCAAGTACATAGAAGGGAGGGAGGGTAACTCAGCAGGAACTTCTATGTTCTCCTCCCAAAACTTAACAATGCATGAAAACAGCAATCTTAAGTTTTCTATGGTCCTCACTAGCTACCTCTCACTGGTGATTACCTTCTTCTCTCTAAATTCCTATTAATGTATGCAAGCTCTGTGTTAGCATAAGTGATGATGTGGCAAATACAAAAACTGCACTGAAATAGATATTCATAACAAGCAAACCTGTGTTTATGCAATTACCACAAAAAAATCCTGCTAGCCATGTAACAAAACAGTGTAAGACTATGATGATACATAACTATATGCATCAAGGGGAGAGGTGGAGATAAAAAGGCGTATTTTATCTCCCAGTTAGCAATTCACCAAATAAAATCAATTTCATAGTTTGCATTTTAAAAAATAGATAAAATAAATGATGGAGAAATATACACAAAACTGCACCACAGTATTTTTCAGCCCAATGGTATATGTGGTGAATGCATCACCAGTGCATTTAAGACTGCTTTCCTTATCCAAGTGTTAAAAAAAGTGTGGAACCAAAGAGTACTAAGTCAGAGAATTTCAAAAGATTAGAGTTACAGTACTACAGCTTCAAAACAACAGTTCTCTTGTTATAGCACTTTCATTCTCACTTAAAAATACAGGTTAAATAAAAAGAGTAAGCAAATAATAGCACTCCATTAAAAAACAAAACAAACAAACAAAACCCCCAATAGACTAGACAAAATATTTTAAAATTAAAGCATAGTTAGAATTATCAAATTTACGTGGCCTAGAAAACCATATACTCAGAAGTAGTAGCACAATTGAAAAAATTCAAGTCACACAAATCCTAATTCATTTGCAATGGCACAGTGATCTTTAAATAGATGGTTTTTAAATATCCAAATTCTCCCACTTTTCCCCCCCCATATAAAAATGTGGTTACTAGAGTCCTTAGGTTGCCTTGGCCTTCCATGGTTGGCATTTAAGATAAACTTTTTAAGTGTTCTCAGGCTAAGAGAAAAAAAGGAACAGCTGAATTCTAAGTAAAGAACCTAATTCTTTAGACAATAAAAGCACGGATCTTCATTCACGGCTGCACAAACACGTTAAATTATGACACTTTAAAAACAGGAAGTCACATTCTAGGAAAGACATTAAGAACAATTGTACATTGCTTTTCCACGACAAACATCAGAAAACTAAACTGATTTATTTTTATAAATAAACTGTTTTATTTTTCCTATTCAAATTCAAAACAGAAAGACACAAGATGTGGAATTCCCAAAAACAAACTCCTGAAGTAGTGGAGCACCTCAGAATCTCTCTAAAGAAAAGAGGCAGTATTATAGTTGTTCTACTAAGGGGAGCTCAAACAAAAACTGAACTACTGAAGCCATTCAGGCATGTGGCAAGCATGATCAGCAAAAAGCTTCACATCACAACAGCCTCCCTGTCCAAAAGATTAAAACAAAAGCCTAGAGCACAGATTGTTTTTCAAAATACTGTTCTTTCTCCCATAACAGTATCATCTGCTGCAGCGTGCATACATTCATCTGTTTGGAGGGGTGGGGGCTCTTTTATGGGAAAAAGAAAAATCTCAGAAAATGAACCAAGTCCTTCCTATCAGAAATGCCAGCACAGGCACCAAACTTACGAAGTTGACAGCAAGAGTTCCTTTGCGCTGCCTCATCTGCATTCCAAACGCTTCTGATCTGGTTCCCTTGCGCCTCCGCGTCACCTCATCTGGAAGTAAAATGAAGTTAAATGCTATTAATATCACATCAAGATAGACTTCACTTGTAAGAACACCACAGATACCCAGCCTGGCACCCTGCCTTTCAGATCAGACACTACTTAAGAGGCCAAAGAAAGCAAAAATGTCATGTTATACCTGGTCAATCTAAAATCAACAGGGATTAGGAAAAACATCTTTTGCTTATCCTCACAGGTGATCCCAATGGCCTCATGAAAAACAGTGAATTAGACACCTGAGTTGTGCACTTTGCTGGCAGGATCAGCTTCAATACTTTTAAATCCTGCTTTCTCTTTCAGTCAGTTCATGGAACAGCTGCTTAATTGTTATTGTTACTATATAATACATAAAGAGCTGAAACTCTGCCAAGTTATATGAAGCACTCTGTAAATCTCTTGTGAATGAAACCCTAGAATACTTAGCTTTCTTTTTCCAGTTTTGATTTGCCGCCTTCTTAATACTGTCTCTTGAGACAGACAGAAGATTTAACAGTCTCACTGAAAGCAAAGAACTCACAGAAAGCAAAGAGCCCAAGATTTAATTACCCTCTTTATCCTTTGCTCCCAATGCTAGTCCCATCATCTTGGGTCCAGCTCCAAAGATCTGCAGCTTCTTTAGTTCAGTGTTTCTACTCACTTCTCCTGCCTCTGCCTAAAAATAAAAACAAGACCATATCAGCACAAAACAATGATATTTCCTCTCCAGGTTTCTTCACAATTTGTTTTTATTTCACTCTCCCAGAATATGTGCTCATCAAAAGAAGCAGGCCTTAAAAGATATGCTTTTCTGTTCCTAAAGGCAATGAACATATGCAAATGGAGTAAGAGACAGAATTTTTGTCCCAAACTTCCAAATTATTTCCCATCTAATATTCCAGATCAACTACAAGAAGTGACTTCTACACCAAATAGAAGAATTAGGTTTGACACTTAGGAAAAATAAGAAGAATGCCAGAGCAACTTTTTCCAAAATTACTATGATTCAGTCAAGTGCCTGGATTTTAATGCAGTTTCAACAGGATTTCCTTATCTCATCCACACGACACTAATGAGTTCCAACCAACTTCCTTAAGCTTGGCTGCTTCTGGGCTTATTTGTGATGAAATGTTGTGAGTACACCTCAGATCACAGCTGCTCATGTTGCAAGATCAAAATCAGAAGTAAAAGACCCATTTGGTGACAGCTCCATGCCTCTGCCAGCAAAGTGTTCTGCTCCAATGAACTTCTTCCTGTTTCCCATTATTGACCTACCTCATTTTCTCACATCACTGTCACTAATCTAACAATAAAAAGAAGAAAAAGAAGAAAAAATTGTGCTTTTATCTGTAACACAATCACCTTGGCATTTTTCTTTATGCTGCCTCCTTATACTTTGAAAAATCTCTGATGTGGTACAGAAGGCCACTACATTCTCACTGTTCAAAAACTTCCTCCTGAAATTCACTGATCTTAAAAGATCTCAGCGAGCCTATCAATTTCGAAGGTGGGTGTGTAATTTTACAGAAGTTATTCTTCAGTTAACTTCCTGACGATACTTCATCGGTTATTTTTCAAAGTTATGGCCTGATATCTCATGCGTGTCCCTTGGGGTGACATGCCTTTAAAGTTTTTAATCAATTATTTAAAAAACCCAAAAAATTTTCTTCCAAAATAGTGTTTAACGTAAGTTTTAAAACATTTGCAATAAACATTAAAAAAGATGATTTTTCTGCCTAAACCAGTTGTTTTTCTTGCTTCCAGAAGACCTTTGAAGATACAGTTTCCTATGCATTATTACTCTAAGGAATTTTTAGTGATATTTACAGTCCTTGTTCCCACTGAACTGGGTATGCATTATGCTAACAGGCATCTTTTCAACCTCATTACTGCTGATCTTCTAATTTTCAACATTTATATGTTGCTTTTAAATTATTTTCACTCTCTGTGTGACCAACTTTCTAAGTCCACTGTGCAACTGTGCAAATTTTTCCTCACCAATTCCTTACTTTTTGGCTAACAAGCCGTAAGGAAACACACCCAGAGACTTCCTAGTCCCTCATTTTCCTTTTGAAATTCATTCACAACTCAACCATTCTCTCAACGTATAGAAGCTGACATAATCAACCCACATATTTCAGCACAGACATAATTTCAACAACAATCTCCTCAATTTCTCCTACTATTGTGACCAAATATAGTTTTCTCAATGAGATATCAAAATTAGTTTTATTATCATATTTACTAAAAGTAAATCATTAGCATGCAGAATCAAAATTTTACAGCTTAGTTTAAAAATACATTACCTAAATATATTTTCATAACTCCATTGCTCAGATTTACTTGGATACCACTAAACCTTGGTGGATGAAATCCATTCATGCTCAGGTGGGAAGAGCTACAGCGTTTTGAAAAAGAACAGTTTGCATATTGGAAGATGAATGTTTTTTTAAAATCAGGCTCCTGTGTAACCTCATGAACACTGACGGGATAGTGACACTTAAAGGTGTAAATACCAAAGGGATTGAGAAGCCCCACCGAGCATTTTTTCTGCTGTGTCCCCTAAGAGTGTAGAAAAAAACCCTCAAAACTGTGAGTGCATGGAAGCAGCAGCAATGGTGCATTCCTTGCCACTTTCTCACTGCTCACAACACAGAACTCCAGCTCACTTTTGCATTATATTTTCTCTACCTAAGTGAAATGAACTTGATTAAACTGTGACTCTATTCTTATCTCTATTTGTCCTGAATGATACACTGTTTTTTACCTTCTCAACTGAAAGTACAACCCAAGGGCTTTTCTTGCATATGGGCCAAGCTGAATAACACGATCCACTTACACTGGCTTCACTCACTATTCTCTTGTCTCACCTCTCATCACCTCTGAAACATTTGCATCCCCACTCCTCCACCCCCAATGCACAAGACTACAATGGCTACAACCAACAATCAAAATATTTACATGTTTGGGGCATTTGTCAGCATCTCCCAGAGTTCTTTTGTTTCACTATTTTGTTTCACAGTTATTCCCATGGAAAGAAATCTTTCAAGTGAAAAAAACTGAAGCTTATTTTCTTGTGTTATTCTGCAATCATGAAGAAACCTGAAAGCAGATATACTACTTAGAATTTTTTAAAGAAAATTCTCTGGACATTAAGTTAATATCCTTTGAGAAGACAGCACTTTTTGTTCCAGTACTGCAATTCTTTACCAGAAATCACCATGACATAACCTCGTTAGACAAATCCTTTGTCAGCTAAAATACACCCTAACAGATCATCTATGAAGATACACTACCCTTTTCTGAGAAAGTATTCTCGGAAATAAATTTAGGCCTTCCTTTCCTAATCTGAATTAATTTACCTTTTATTGTAATTTTACAAGCCTTTACTCAGCTGCCTTTCTCCAGCTTTTATTTGTGAGAGCTTTCTTCAGAGAAGAGAGAATAAAGCATTAAGTTTATTTTCTAAACAGAATCTCTCACCATCTAATTATTCCCTTCCTAATCAGAGACAATGTTTTCGACTGACATCTGATTATAGTATCCAAGGATTCTCAAGCCACTCTTCACAGAGGAGAACACCCATTCCCTGTCTTCTTCCATTTTTCACGTTCTTCAAAAATCCCAAAATTTGCTTTTTCAAAGTCTCTCACCCCCTTCTATTGCTGAGGACGTTTCTCTATTTCAGTAATTTCTGATTACTATATTTATACTTTCTTATTCCTTGCCCATTCTAAGGTAACTTATCTGCAAGAAGATGCAGCAGATTTTTGGAAACTACGTCTAGCACTTGGAAAAAATCTACAGAGCTGCAGAGGCCTGTGGAATTCTCCATGCTCACTAACCAGGTATTGGACTACTGGAACACTACACACAAATCATTCAGATGTTCCAGCTAGAGCAGAATGACATTTATTTTGCAGGTTTTTACATTACTTGCATATTACTTGCTCTCTAAAGATTGTTTAGACAACCTCTGGTCCAATTCCAGGTATCCATTTCAGACAATAAACAAAGTCCTGGCTACAATAAAAAGGTGCACTGAAATCTGGAACAATGTCTCCATGTTCTCAGGTATTTATTTACACTGCTACCATTTCTGGCTACTGAGGAAAAACATGTCCCTAAATGCTGCTCCAGGGATGACTTAAGATAGTTATACACAGCTTCCAACACAGCCAAAACCAGCCTCTCCTGTCTGTGCAAGTAGGATGAGCTTTTCCTGTATTCAAAAACTCACTTCAACCATTTTAAAAACTGTTATGCTTAAAAGATACCTTGGCTACAAGCCTAACAAAAGGCATTTAAATACATATATATTTTGCAGATAATCTAAATAAAATGATCTCTTATTTCTGAATTGCAGGTCCTTTAAACGAAGTAAAACAGCTTTACATTGCCAGGATCACCAAAGAATCATCTTTCCAACATGGAGAAATGACAAGTACCATCATCCTACTGAAATCAGCAGGAAAAAAGCTCCTACAGGACCTTAATAAAACAATGACACTTTCACACCATGTGCAAGAAGAAGGACATACTGGCATTTGGCCATAAGATTCATTCAAATCCAAAGAAGAATTCCACACAGCAAATGACTGTCCATGCAGCACTCTCCAGATTTTCTGGACAGCTCACTACCAATACCTTGTTTGAGAGATCTGGGAAGATCAACAAGCCTGGGACTGTTTGGGTGATGCACTGCTATATGGCTATGATAAATAACTTCAAGTCAGCTTTAGCAAGCTGAGAAAACACACTAAAAAAGACATTTCAGTCTAAATCATCAGAGAAGAAAGTGAAAATTTATAAAGAATACTCAAATACCTCAGTGACAAGAAAGTTACATTGTAAAAAAAAAAAAAAAAAAAAGGGCAGTTAAAGAGCATTTGAAAAAAAAATCTGTGGTGCTGGAGCTAAGTCTAGAGTGGTATGAAGCAAGTAGGAAGTTGGTTGCATATAAATCCAGCTTTCACCCACGCTCTGCTGATGAGCCAGCAGGGAGCCACCAGACTTCATGAGAAAAGCCTCAGGATGCTGCCTGCAAGGACTATCTCTGTCAAAAGGAGAAGGCCTGATTTAAATAGTGCAAAAGAGCTATCAGGGCAATACCCCACAATTACTTCTAGTAAGACAGCATTTTAAATGCTGGTGATTCAGTCTTAATTCAGATTTTCTCAGGGGTACCTCACAGAATTTAATATCACCTACTCAAATGCCAGAAATTCCTATAACACCACTAAGTTATCGAAGGAAGGAAACTGCTTTTCAGCAGAAAAACTCTACAACTCCTATACAAGCTCCAGCCATCACTGATCATCTCCTCACACATCTGTTTCAGTTCTTCAGAGGAACTGCCTGCCCAACTTGAGATAGTTACTCCCACCTGCAATTCCACAATTAACTGTTACCTACATGTATTTGCATTTATGTCATTAAGAGGCATATTTTAAAAAGGTTTTAGAACTTTGCACAAGCAGAAGCTTTAACATCAACTCACAAACAGCTTTCTGTCTTGTTTTCACAGATAAATTCATTACCAAGGTACTTAGGCCGCTTGTCAGAAAACAAAAGCAACTTCTAGAGGTTTTGACACAAACAGTGCATCTGCTGTACCAAACCAGGTCTCAGAGTGACAAACTTCTGTGGATTTTAGTTAAATGAAGACTGCTTCCCAGTGGTGCTTCTGAGCAGGCTCACACAGCCAAAGGCTGCTGCACTGGTGGGAGAAGTAAGCGTTCTCTTTCTCTAAGAGCTGATTAACAGGAATACCTGGGATTTGACACGCCTGGTTCTCTTCAGCATAACATTCATCCTTGAAGCCTGCTTTGGGGAAGCCTGGGCATCTGAGCTGAGGTCCTCAGCCTCCACTTTTTCCTTAAGATCCAAGTTAGGCTTTTGGATGCCCTAGAGGAGCAGAGCACAGAACACTGTGTTGGTGAGGCAGTGCTAATCACTCCACAGCCTGTGAATCACTCTGTTTGCTAAGAGACAGGACAAGTGAAGTCACACAGCTTTACACACACCATTTGAAAAAGAGGCCAATTAATTAATTCACCCTTCAAGTAAGAAAACTGAATCCCAGATACCAGGTTACCAAAAGAAAAATAAACATTTCCAATTAAGCATATCATCTTTTGCCTTGTTTTCCTTCCCAACACGGTTGACTTCAGTCCTATAAAGAAATACCAGAAAATAACTACACCAGGTCACGTTACAACTTCTAGCACTACTCTGTCACATATAACCACGAGGGTGTTTCCAGCTTTGTTGGCACAGCTGGAGCTTCTAACAGCAGTGAGCCCATGTCCCAGCCTCATGTGGAGCACCAGAGCACTCTGTGTGCCTTCTGGGTCCCCCCTGCACAGCGTGAAAGACGAGTGTCTCACCATGAGGCTGACCCCGGACTGGAAGAGCTCGTAGGGATACAGGATCCGTTCATAGTGAGACTTGAGCAATGACCCCGTGCCTTTTCCTGGCAGGTAGCCAAGCCGACTCGCCACTTTAGACCATTTCTTCTCTTTGGTCACTACTTCAAAGCCTCCTTTGTTGGCAACAATCTGAAATGCATAAATAAAATGTTAAGGGTTTCGAGCTGCTCTCACCAGCTTGTGTAAAGCAAGAATCAATTAAACCAACCAAACATTAAAGGTTCCAAGAGAAGTGACAGAATCCTGAAATTTGCTTTCGTCCTTCAATAACAAAGCACTTACTTATTCTTATTGCTTCATATATTTAATGTCATTTTTAATTCACTAGCAAATGAAAATTGCATACTGTCCTGGACAGAAGGACTCCAACACTTAAGGTTTATGACGTGCTGAAAAAAATACAAAATCTACCATAAGAACAAATTGAAAAGTTTACCCTCACCAGACTTGTACTCTGCTGTAAAACACAAAGTCAGGCCAGCAATAAAGCCCATTCTAACAGATCCCAGGCAGAAGGGAGTGTTGGGAGCTCAGAACACTCACAAAACCCTGAAGGGAAGAGACTACTATAAAAAGAGGGAAAGGTGAATTTACCTTCCAACTCAGTCCAGTTATTACACATGACCTCAATTGGTTTGAGACCAGTAATTCACACACAGAATTATCACTGCTTACATCTACGTGTATATAGAATTAAAAACAAGACCATCTGCCCACAAGCAATGATGATAACAGCATATGAGTTGCTTCTCCAACACACAGGCCACATTTCCACTGCCTCCATTCCTTTTACAGTTTCACTGCCAAGCAACTTAAAACACAAATGGATTATATTCCATTTATATTATTGTAAGACTAATATCATTTTTACAGCAGTGTAGTTTTGCATTGCATTTCTTTACACAAGAGGACTAAACTTCAAGCTTAATGTTTCATACTGGTGGAAACCTCAAGGCAAAAACATTTTGTTACTGGAGTGAAATCTATGGTTTCCTTGTGAGGCTGAGGTAAACTGCAAAGTCTAACTGAGAAGTAAATTCGTTAATTCTGGTTTCTACTATAATCACGGAGTTACACTTAAACAATAATATTATTGATAATTTTTTTCCTCATATTTACAGAAAAGTTCTAGAAAAACCTTTTAAAATGAAACCATTCCTAAATTTCAACTTCTGCTTAAAATTTCCAGGAAAACTTGCTTTCTAAAATTATCTATGCCTGAACAACGGCTGAAGAAGCCAGTAATGAACTGAATCAACTCAGAGCTGCAAATCTACAGCCAACTGAAATGTTCCAGCTCATTACAATGACCCAGATATTTTCCAGTACCCCTGTGATATTCTGCATATCCCAGTAAGCCACCATAAACACCAAAAAAAAAAAAAAATTGAAAGACATTTTATCAGCTTTTCTCTGCATTTTATCAGCCCATCCAGACTTTCTAAAATACTTGACTTTCTTTAAAACTAAAATATACTCAGGTCTTTACATTTTTACTTACCTAAGAGAAATAAATCTTGATGGGGAATGGAAACTGATGCTCTAACCTAGAAGCACTAGAACTACCAGAACTTTGGTCTTTTCCCTGCAAGAAGAAATCTACCTATTTATATTTCTTAGCAGCTAAGTTTATAATGGTACATATATTTTGCCAGTGCAAAACGAAATTCCAACAGAGATTTGTGTGTAAACTTTGTGTGAAGTTTGGTGTGTTCACCAAATATAACTACAGAAATATTCATTTCTAGGCAGCCTTACGCCAAGTCTGTTTTGGAAATTAAAGTAAGTATTCCTGAAGTTGACATAACAAATTTTCAAAGATCCATGTTTATAAAAACCTCTGCTGGAAGAGCAGAAGGAAAAATTGCAACAAGTCATTACAGAATTGCTGCTCATTGCTGAACTGCACACAGGCATAGTGCTGCCTTCCCAAAGAACCCCTCAAACTTCCGCAGCTCCACCACAAGTAAAAATAGAGAACTGAAAATCCTGGTGGCCAGCTGACATCAGGACATTCAAGCTACAGAAGGTAATAAATACCTGCTCTATTGAATCCAACCAATCCAACCAAAGCTAACTAATATAATCACACTGTGACATATCTGCCATAAACATTCAAATTAGAAATGTCTTTTCACTGTATTTTTCCCACTTATTTAATCTCCAGATGAATGAGATTAGTGCTGCAACATAAGCCCTTCCTGTTGCTTGGCTCCTTGAGCTTGAATGAAAACTGAAAACCCTGCCTGCCTGAGGCCTACAAATACCTACCTTGCTCAGACCATAGAGATCCAGTATTTTTCTCTCAACCACAGGGATTTTTAAATTGGATCCTTGGAGTTCCCAAAATTTTGCTAATTGATCCAAGAAGTCCAGTTTCACTCTTGTCATTGCCTGAAATCAGTAAAAGTAGACAATCAAGTATGTTCAAAACCAAACCTGACAAAACTTTACAGTCCTGAGAGAAAACAAACTAAGTTTTTATAGTGTTTCCATTTGCAACATGCAACTTGGCAGGGGAGGTATTTGTCACCCAAAAAAATTCTAGAAACAGAAACATTGTTAAAAAGAAAGATCTTTACAAAAAGAAAATTATATATGCTTTTCTCTCTACATTTAAGACCAAATAAATTAAATTCCTACCAAATAATTCCTTGGTCTGAAAGCAAAATGCGTGCTTATGAAACAATCAGCATTCCAGCGAGAAACACAAGAACAATTATTAAAATATACATTGGTGGGGAGGAGGGGAATTACAAACAGTTTTTATATATGCCTTAACCACACAAAGGGCCTCCTCCCTGGAGTATTTCTGGAGTACTCAAATCACTTTCCATAAGGGGACCCATTTACAAGCCAAATGACATTTTGGTATGTGAACAAAGCAAGGCTTTGAGAAATGTTGTAGAGAAAAGGAAAAACCAGGACAGAATGGAGGTCATACTGCTTTCAAGACAGCTCACATAAGATTTTAAATCATAAAATTAGCCAGCTATAACAAGCCTATAAAAAATCATTTTAAGGCTTAAAAGGCATTATCATGACAGTATCAGGTAACCAGAGGCACCAGAGCAGCAGTAAATAATTTAAGAGAAAAAAATCATTGCCTGTGGAGCTCTGAAGGCTAAACACTGGCTGCTCTTACAACACACTACTCGGAATTCATTTTAGACACTTCCAGTTGAATGTGAAAAACTCCTGTGGTTATCTTGAGTAATAAAATAAAAACCAGATTTTTCTCAAAGCCGGGGAGAGTTATTTTATACAAACCCTGCCCCTGCCAAAGTATAAACACTGATGTGGTCTATGGGCCTCTAAAGTGTCCCCCATGCAGAAACCTGCCTTGCTTTCAGTGCAAACACTAAATTATATCACCAGTGGAAAAGCTCACCTCCAGTTCATTCAGGCGCTGAATTCGTGGAGTGAAACGAAAACTTTGCACTTCACATGCAAATGGAGGCTGCCAGTCCTAAAGAGAGACAGAAAGACACTTTATTGCTTCCAGAAACTTCTCTGAAAAATGCACAAAACCAAACACCCTAATAATGCCTGAATAAACAAGCTTCCAATAGGAAATTAGTTTCTCAGAACAACTGGTGATATCATTTTCCAATTTTAAGACATTTTTGTGCTTATACAACAATGTTCCTCCCACCACATTTTAGTTTGAAGAAAGATCCTCACAGATTCAAAAATGTCAAAGAAAATAAGGTTCAAAGCATCTCAGTGTGCATTACCTCATGCTAAGCTTAAACATGAGACAGACTCCGTAGTTGATTGGTTATTTATTTACCTCAAAAAAATAATCCATGTATCTTACACGCTGAAAAATCCTCAATGTCAACAGCAACAAAGAGTGAATCAGGCACACTATAGCACATGGAACATTTTTCTGCTTGTCTGCAGATATTTCAATAAAGACAAGACCACCAGCCAGGAGCCCAATTCCTTAACAGGAATGGAACTTTAAATAATGACTTTCTCAGCACTGTCAGGGGTTGGTGCGACCACAAGTGCCTCCCATCCCTTCTCTCAAAGCTGTGTTACCACATCAAAACAAGTAATGCAGCTTTTTAGCCCTTTTGACCAAAGCTTCAGCTGCAGCAGATTGTCTGCCTGGCAGCGACTGCCCCGCAGGAAGCACACGCCATCAGAGGTGGACAGGCCACACAAAACGTTTGTTATTTGCTCTGCTGCAGTGCATAAAGGCCTCGAGCACAACCTTAAATATTGCAACTCCTAATAACAGAAAAGAGCAATGAATCAGTCAGCTGAGTGTGAAATGTCTGATTTAGCAATTATTGCAGGTTGCAAACCAACCCAGCAATTTCATCCTGTGAAACCCTGCAAGGCAAAGAGCTCAGCACCCCCAGAGGAACACAAATGCATCCAAGGGCCAGGAACGCTCCAGTTATCCTCAACGAACAGGATCTGGATCCATTCCTTGTGGCCTCTCAACCTGAGCTCTGCAGCTTATTTTAGAAAGGGCAGCCCCTTGGAGGTCAAGTTTTCCCCGTGTGCTAAACCAACTGAAGGCGTTCTGGGAGCCAGAACAGGTCAGGAGAGAAAGAACCACGAAATCCAACCAGCAACCCCCAGACCCACGGTGTTCTCAGCTACACCCCTTCTTTTCTGCATTTTCTCTCTCTCACTGTTTTCAAGTCTCTGATTAACAGCTGCGTTTGAAGTTTATTCACACTTTGATAATTCAGCGATGTAAGTGCCTTTTGCCAAGCTGCCCGATGCTCTCCCTGTGATGACCTGCCCTGCCAGGTCACTGCTCAGGTAGGTGGCCATAAGGAAGAGAGATTAAGCTGCTGCCTCCTGAAAAGCTGTGAACGAACGTGATGCCCGTACACGAACAGGTTGCCCGTCCTCCTCTTAACAGTCTAAAACCTACGTTTACAAACAGTGACCCACTACGAACAAATACCCTTCCTTCTCCCTCTTCCCTGCCCGAAGCAAACGCCCGATTTCACCTACAAAGCCTTCCCAGCTTTCACCAGCCGACTGCTGGCGCTTTGGAAGTAAAAATAGCGTGAAGTCCCGGGCACGGCCACGCACTATTCGCTTCCCAGCTGCTCCGAAGCAGCCTCTACAAAGCCCCGCTCGGAGGTCAAAGACTCTACAGGTTCCTCGGGCCCCTGGCACGGACAGCGCGGCCTATGGAAAGCGACACACGAAACCCCGAGCGGGTACGGAGCGCGGGGGAAGGGCCTGCCCCGCTCCTCACGCCCTCCGCTGGGCCACGCAGGGCCCGGCCGCGCTCACACCGCCCGGCGCACCCCGGGGACGCCCCGGGCGGGCGGTACCTTGGGGGGCCGGATCTTGCAGATGCCGGTCTTCTCGGCCAGGCCGCGGATGCGGCCGATGAAGCCGAGCGGGTCGCTGAACTCCTCCCAGCTGGGCTCGAACACGGGGCACTCGGGCGGCGGCACGAACTCGGCCGCGTAGCGCGACCCGCCGCCCCCCGCCATGGCCGCAGGGGGAGGGGGGCGCCGCCGCCGCCGGGAGCGCAGGGCGGAGAGGGGCGGCCGGGAGGCTCAGGGGCTGGGCCGGGGGCTGAGGCGCATCCCCCGGCGGCGCTGCCGGGCGGGGCGGCGGGACCTGCTGCCGAGCGCCGCTGTCGCTGTCCCGGCCGGGGCCGCTCCCCCCGCCCGAGCCCCGCTCCTCGCGTCCCGGCCCGCCGGAAGTGACGCGTCTTTCTCAGCCCTCCCCGGAAGTTTTTGCACGTTGCCTTCCGATCCAAAAAATAGTCCCTCCGCCACGCTTCTTCTGGTGAGGTGGCTTCCGCGTCCGCCGCTCTCGGAAACGCCCCCGCGACAGATTCCAATGCAAACCCGCCCGGTCCGCCGCCCCTCAGGGCACTATCAGGGGCAAGAGGGACCGGAGACCGGGGAGGGCGGGGCCGCTGCCACTTCCGCCGCGGAGGAATGTGCGACGAAATCCAAGCCATTCACTTCCGGTTCCGCGGGGCCGCGTCGCCCATTGTCTGTGCCTGACGTCAGGAGCCGCTGGAGGCCCCGCCCCCGTTGGCCCCGCCCCCCTGGCAGCCCCGCCCCTCAGTTAGCCCCGCCCTCAGTTAGCCCCGCCCCCCGGCAGCCCCGCCGCTGCCCTCAGGAGCCGCGGGTCGGTAACGATGGAAGTGTCGGGACGGGAAGGGAGCGCACGGGTCCGCGAGTGCCACACCGGCCCTGCATGGCATCCCCAGGAGTCACACCGTGTGCCCCAGAGCGTTGTCCAAACGCTCCTGGAGCTCTGGCGGGCTGCTGCTGTGGCCGCTGCCATGGGGAGCTGTTCCAGTGCCCAGCCACCCTCTGAGGGAAAAACCTTTCCCTGATACCCAACCTAAACCTGCCCTGGAACAGCTTCAGGCCGTTGCCTAGGGTCCTGGCACTGTCACCGAGAGATCTGTATCATTTACCATCCATTGCAACACAGCCTTCCAAAGTAAATTGCATGTCTTTTTGTTTTTAACCAAAATTGTGCCTTCAGTGTTTACCAAACACCACATTTCACTTTATTCTTACTGGTTATTCAAACCTCTGTGCTGGTGTTCTGTTTCAGCCTCAGAAAAAGTTAATTCCCTCCTCCGTTACACCAGGAGGTTTTACAAGATCTGCTGCACACAGATCAAAACATTTACCTGCATCACTTCCCTGCCAGATTAGAGAGACGTCACCCACCTCTTACATGTGGGAAACATCTCCAGTGCAAATGGCTAATTTTCAAAGAAGTTACAGGTAAGACCAAACTGAGCTTCTAAAACATCAAGCAAATTGAGGTTATTGTCTTGATGCTAAGCATTCTTGCATTTCGTAGGGGGTTTCTGACATGGATGCTTAATAATTTTATGTATGGCTATATAAGCATGTGGAATGCAGATGTTTCCTTACTAGTATCTAGAAATTACATATTTCTACAAGCTCCTTCCACTTTTTTTTTTAATTGCTATTTGGTTGTGTCTCTCTCTGATGAGCTGTACCAGATTCTTTTGAGTAAATACATGTGTCTTATATTTCCAACAACAGAATCACCATGTACCCAATTTCTAAGATAAGCAATGATTTAGCCAGAAATACCAGAAGGAAAAAGCTTTGTTTTAAGATTGAGTCTTTTCCTGGTGTCCCTGTAGACTCCTCAAGGGTGTTTTGGTTTTACATTAACATGTTTAGGCTAGTGGAGGTCTCTGGAAGGCAATGCTGGCAATGTTTCAGGTTTTCGTAACAGCAAAACCCTAAATATCCCAGATAACCCGAGGGGGTATTTTTCTCATCAGTTCAGCAAGAGATCCTCTTTGAAGAGAATTTTAAGCTTTTCTCTATTACCTGCTCTGGTTTTGGGACTGTTAGCCTTTAGAACACCTGTCCATGTGTACTCCATGTCAGTTTTTACTCTCCTTGGTTATCTGGGGGTATTTCTCGTTTCCCCGAGAGAGGACTTCAGCCCCTCCTGCAATGTATGCAGTGGGGAGAGCAGCCAGTCTAAGCCCAGGGAACCATAAATACCCTGAGCTGGAAGGGACCAACCAACAAGGGTCATCAGGGCCAGCAGCAGCCTTCCTTCTGGACTTCGCCACGAGATACTGTCTGCCCTGCTCTTTTTTCTGTTTCATGAGAAGATTGATTTGAAGAAGAATCACAGAATCCCAGAACACGGCTGGGAGTGACCCCCAGGGACGGCGGAGTGCAGCTCCCGGCTCTGTGCAGGGCAGCCCCAGAGTCACACCGTGTGCCCCAGAGCGCTGGCCTGGAGCTCTGGCAGGCTGCTGCTGTGCCCAGCCACCCTCTGGGGGAAAAACCTTTCCCTGACACCCAACCTAAACCTGCCCTGGAACAGCCTCAGGCCATTCCCTCCCTGGGTGCTGCCGCTGGTCACCAAAAAGAGATAAATGTCTGCCCCTCCTCTTCCCCTCACAAGGAAGCTGTGAATTGTGATGAGGAAGAACCTCATGGTTTCATCAGTAAGCCTTTTTTTTTCCCTTGTCATTCAGAATGCCCATGTCTTTAAACAAAGCGTTAAGGTAAAAAGAACCCTGGCTTATTACTGAGCACTTGTTTTTTTCTCTAGCACACTTTATAAATTAGGAAATCACTTGGTGCATAAATGGCAACAATACTACTGGGTAATAGTAGGAATACATGAGGAGGATGAGGAGGATAAAAGCCACCGGGATGACCTAAAGAACACATTCAATTCAGCCAGAATTTGAGCCAGTAACTTCTTGTGGCTGCTTCCGAATGCCAGGCCATTTCCAAGGAAAAGGGGGCGTGTTGCCGGTGTGGATCCCGGGGGCTTTTCCTTTGCCCTCACAAGAGCAGGGTCGATGGGCGCAGGCCCCGCGCGCCGCCCCGTGCCCCGGCCGCGCACGCGCCAGGGGCCCTCCGCGCGCCCCGGGACCACAACTCCCAGAGGCGCCGGCGCGGAACCGCTGCCGCTCGTGTCGCGAGCGCTGATTGGCGCAGGCACTCGGCCCCGCATGAAAACCTGCCGTGATTGGAGGAGGCGGCGGGGGCGGGGCGTCGCGCCGTTTAAGCCGCGGCGGGCGAGCCGTGGCGGTTGCTCGGCCGTTGGGGCTGAGGAGGAGGTGGCGGCGGCGGGACCCCCATCCTGGGACCTCTATTCCGGGGCTTTTCCAGTGGGGCTCCCGCCGGGCACCCTCCTCCGCCCGCCTCTCCCCGCCTCCCTCCGCCCGCCGGGGCGCCCGAAGCCACCGTCCCCCGCCCACGGAGAGCCCGACGCTCCGCAGAGGCGCGATGAGCGCGGCGGACCGCGCTGCGGAGACCCCGCGCAGCGCAAGGTAGTGAGTGTGGGGGTGCTCCCGCCGGGACACCGCGGCTCCCGGAGCCTTTCCTTACTGCCTGGCAGACGGGTTTGCTGTAGGGCAGCGTTTGGTCTGCTCCTGTGCCTGCTGTGCGTTCTTGTCCTTCCATCTTCCCGTTTCTGCTGCTCTTCGGTTCAGCAGTAAAGCGCTCACCTTATGCCTGGGTCTTTCCTTCCAGTGTTATTTCTCTAAGTCTGTTGTTTAAGGAGTTTCTGGTCCTGCAGCAAGCTCCTGCATGCAATACTTAAACTTTCGCGTATTTGATGCTTTCCTACAGTGCCCATGGATGTGCACTGGGGTTCTGATCCAAGCAGCTTTGGTGAGTGGCTCCATAAAGGTCACCATTGCCTCAGTGTCACCTGCTAAATCACTTTCTCATCAAAATTCCTGATTCTCCAGGACCAGATTCTGAACTGTGTTTTCACTAAGCAGCTCTTCAGTCAAGAGGCTTCTTAGCTTGTTATTCATAGTATCATGTACAAAAAAATGTTGGTCATATCAATGTAAATTATGAGAAGAGTATTTTCTGAGTTGTTTTTTTTTTTTAACTGTGCAGCTCTATTTGCAAATTGGTGCTTGTTTGAACAGATTAAATGTTTCAATGTGCTAAATATTGTTTTGAGGAAAAATACAATATGTAATTATACATATCCTTGATTTAATTTACATCTCATTGATTTGCTTTCCATGTAGCACTTCAACATAAGATTCAAGAACTTGGCAGCTTCTATTGCTGTGTTGAGGTTGGACAAGCTACATGAATAAGAACACCAGAAGGGAAAGCACATAGATTCCTAGACCTACACCTTAAATTATAATGACTGGTGCATCAGCTAGCCTGAATTTTCATCTTTATTTGAAGGTCTGTCTTTAGAAAGTGTTTTTCTCTCTGGGTGTCAGATAGTGACTGTCACAGATTATGTTTTCATGTTTATTTCACAGTGGCTTATGCTTCTAATTGAACAGCAATGGACTTTTTATCTCTTGAGTTCTGTCCTTCTATTCTTTTTCTCTTCTTTTCATAGTCATCTTCCCCAAATAATGTGTGAGGCTTTGCTTCCATAACATCTTTTTTTATCTTTTCCATTGGTTGTGCTCCTCCACAGTACAATACACCCACGAGCTGCTCTTTATCAACGTTCTTGGTTCTCCTGAATGCAGTGGTCTCCTGTTCATATGCAGAGAACAGTCACACTAATCTGTGTTTTAAACTGAATCTGTGTAAAAATTTAAAATCTTTTTAGCTACTTTAGGCAGTGTTTTACTTTTCCCGTCTGAAGCTTACATGTCATGAGAGGCTGTTTCTCTCCAGGCTGCCAACCCCCCGTGCCTCTTCCAGATCTGCAGAGTCCTGGGCTCCGAGCCAGGAGGATTTCACTCCCCTCCCGTCGGTCAGCGAGCGCCTGGGCCGCCTGCACCCCTCCCACGAGCTGCTGGAGTACTACCGCAAGAAGATTGCTGACTTCGACGAGGACCACGAGGAGCTGATAAAGAGGCTGGAGAAGTACAAACAAACCTATGATGAGCAGGTTAGCAAATGGGGTTTGGAACAATGATGGACTACGTGCACAAGCTTAGTATTTTTTTCAGTTGAAAACTCTGCACAGAAATCTTGGGATTTACCAATGATGTGGTAGAGCTAGGAAGAAATAAGTAGATTTTGGGGGTTGATTTTAAAATCTAGCTCTCTGTCCTCTATCAAATCAAATGGAAACATGCTTGTAGGAAGTCATTATGGCTTGGTTACATCTTCACAGTGGGAATTTTGCTTTTTTTAATACTAAGGCCTGAGTTTAGATGCTCTTTTTTCGTGTTGTCCAGCTTCTTTCCCTTGCTTCTTGTAGTGAAGGAATGCTCTTTTGTCCAAATTTAATAGGCTTTGACTTATGGATATAATTTATATTTACTGCAGTGGAATTCGTAAGCTTGGCCATAAGCTGTTAAGCAGAAATCTGAAGATTTGCCTTTTAAGAGGAAGAAATCTTACAGAATATCTGCAAGATATGTAGTGCTCTGATATGGGCTGTAGCATATATCTGCCTAGCAGTCATCTTTGTAATTGTGGCTGGTTCTTTGGGAATAAAACAATCACTTCTGAGGTGATTGAGGTGCCTCCTCAAGCACTGATCATGCTTGAAGCAGCCTGAAAGTCCTTGGGGAAGAATGTACTGTACATTTTACTGTCATGTGGGAAAAAGAGGGGCAGGTTGCAAAATAATGCTTTTTTCATACAGTAATGCTTGGTAGCTTCCTATACCAGGTGGAAAAAATGAAACATAGTAACTAGTTGGATTTCTTGCTGCTACACCATACAGATATTTATTCTACAGAGATTTATCAAAAGTAAATTTACAAAAGTAAATTACTGTTACAGAGGCTTTGCTCGGTTTTTGTTGATCAGACTCCCCATACCTGCTCTGACCACCAGTGTGGAAGTGCAGCCACTGGAGACACAAGCTGAGGCCTTATTTCACTGTTGTGTAGTGACAGTGATTCTCAGGGCTCTGAACTCCCAGCTGAAACACTTTAGAATAATTTTTCCAATACTGCCCTCATCTGGTCAAATACTATAGGAGAATAAAATAATTCTTGCTGGCTGTTCTATGCCAGTTCCAGACTCAGAGCACAAGCAGTGGGAAGTTTGTGAGCGTTGTCCAGTGCTCTGATTCATTTCAAGTGCCTCCTTCTCTCCGCTCAGCACCAGATGCAGTGGGAAGTCCACCACTTGGAAGAGGAGATTGCGGCGCTGCAGAAGGCTCTGAGTGACATGCAGGTGTTGCTCTTCCAGGAGAAGGAGCAGGTCCTTCGCCTGTACGCGGAGAATGACCGGCTCAAACTCAGGTGGGCAGAGGCACTGCCAGCAGCACTTCCTGCACTATGCTCTCAGCCAGACCTGCAGTCCTCAGAACAGCAATTCCTCCACACTTCCTATGAAACCCTACCAGTGCAGGTGCAGTGCAATCTGTTGGGCTCCTAAAGATGTTTCCACTTTTATTCTACTAATAGAAGGGCAGATGTTGAACGTTGGTTCAGATTTGAATTGTGTGTTGCCAGTTTGAATGTAAAGTTTTGATTGAAGCTGTCTCTGGTGGGTTGGCCTTGGCTGGATGCCAGGTGCCCACCAAGACTCTTTGTCACTCACCTCCTCTGCTGGACAGGGGAGAGAAAATACAAGAAAAGATTCATGGGTCAAGATAAGGCCAGAGAGATCATTCACCAGTTACCATCACAGGCAAAACAGACGTGACTGGGGGAAACTATTAACAATTAAATGACCAGAGGGCTGGAGCCTCTGTCTTACAAAGACAGGCTGAGAGAGTAGAGGAGACTCTTCTCTTCTGTTCAGCCTCGAGAAGGGAAGGCTCCAGGGAGCCCTTATAGCAGCCTTCCAGCACTTAAAGGGCCTACAAGAGAGCTGGAGAGGGGCTATTACAGGAGCATGTAGTGACAGGCCGAGGGGGATGGCTTTAACTGAAAGAGGGTGGGTTTAGATTTGTTGTTGGTAGGAAATTCTTCACTATGAGGATGGTGAGGCACTTGGAACAGCTGCTAAGAAAAGCTCTGGATGCCCCATCCCTGGAAGTGTTCAAGGCCAGGTTGGACAGGTCTCTGAGAAAAGTGGTCTAGTGGAAGGTTCCCTGCCTGTGGCAAGGGGCTTGAAACTAGCTGATCTCTAAGGTCCCTTCCAACCCAAGTCATTCAATGAAATCAGAGTAGGATAATGAGAAATAAACCCAGATCTTAAAATACCTTTCACATACACCTCTCTTCTCCCAGTTCAACTTCACTCATGAATTTTCTACCTCCTCCTCCTGAGGAGCACAGGGAGACGGGGAATGGGGGTTGTGGTCAATTCATTACATATTGCCTCTGCTACTTCTTCCTCTTCACTCTCTTTCCCTGATCCAGTATCATTTTTTCTGTTCAAGATTTAAAAACTTAAGTCAAAACGTGTTAATGTGCTTTGACACTTCTCAGGAGTGTGAAAAAAAGTCTGATACAGCCCTTAGTGTAGTTTGCTTTAAAAACAACGGACACTTAACAATTTGAAAGAATTTTAGATCGTTCATAACTCTTAATGCAAATTCTTTTCACCATGTGCTATTATATCAGCCTACAGTATTGTCATACTTGAAAAGAGAAATGCTCTCCAATCCTAGAAAAATTGGTGGTGCTCTGGTGTTGGCAACATCAGGAATGTCTTTGGGAGCTTGTTTTTAAAGCAGTATTCTCAGGAGCTGCAACAGGTTGGAAAACTTGAAAGCATCAACAGGTAAAATAAAAGGACAGTGTGTCACAATGTCATGATGAATTAAAAAAAAAAAAAAAAACAAACAAACCAAAAAAAAACCAACCTGCTGACCACTTACTTTGTATTCCAGGGAATTGGAGGACAGAAAAAAAATCCAACAACTCCTGGCTATACTGGGAGCAAATAAAGGAGAAGTTACATATTTTCATAAGGAGCCTCCACATAAGGCAAGTTCCACTTTTCCGTAGATCTCCTCTTTGGATTGTAACATGAGTATCTGTATCCGAGAGTCTGACCACAGGCCAGATCTGTCCCAGAAGTCAAGGGTTGCTAAATGAGCCCAAAGCAAGAGGGGTCTGTACCAACATTGGGTTTTAGTATAAATGCTGAAGGGAGATAAGAACAAGCACACTGAAAGTAGGTCCTCTTAGCATCAGCCTCCTTCTGCCTTCAGAACATTCCTCCAGGTCGGCCTCTGAAATGTCAGATAGAAGTCTGGAGTCATCTGGAAAATGGTTGTCAAGAACCATCTGTCAATGGTTGGGGAGAACACCACAAAAAGAAAAAAAAAAGTGCAGAAAGTGACCAGGCAGGGTATTTGAAGCACAGCTATCTCAGAATGCCTGTCTCTTAGAGCTTCAGTAAAGAAGAGTGTGTCAAGGTTGCTGCAGCAGTTTCCCAGGCTGAAGACTGCTGAAGAACCATCCCTCTAGGCTTTGTGGTGCATATTTCAGAAATGATGTTGAATTGTTTAAATGGCAGTGCATGTGATGTGTAATGTAGTTGAACCTACCCAAAAAAGTCATGAGTGTTTTGGATATACAGAGACTATGATGGGAATATAGGATTTATTTTGGAGTAAGGTACAGAAAAGGGCTGAAATATGCTGCATTGTTCATGGTTGCTCTGCCTGCTCAAGCTCTTCAGAAATCTTGCAGAAGATTTAAAATTCCTGGTTTAAGGTAACTCTAAAATTAGGCCTATTATGTAATATCAACCTAAAGATAAGCATTGGGGTTATAACCTGCTCTTTCATGGCTTCTTTTTTTAGGTGGGTTTCAGTTCAACAGTTGAGTTTCAGTATTTTTATCACTTAGCTTTTATCTCAGGCTTGTTCAGTACCTTGAATGAATGTGCTGATAAATGAAGCTTCATGTTTCTCTGTCTTGCTGAGACAAGAAGAAGTATCAAAGAAGGAAATAACATCATCTTCACCTTGCTCTTCTCTCTGCCTCCAAAATATTCTTTTTCCTGCTGAGGGTGCTGATTTTCATCCTAATGAAGCCATCAAAGGCAGAATTACTTTCCACTTGTTCTGGTGAAAAGTATAGAGGCAGTAATGGTAAAACTCAGCCATGATAAAGGAAAGTTTTCAACATGGGCATTACACTTGTGTCTTCCTTGTCTTGTTGTAGAAGTAAGGTAATGCTGTTCTTTTGGATATCTCGTTTTAACTTTTTAAGATTTGTTCTTGACAATTGCACCTTTGGGGAGGTAGATGCTCAGTGCAGATGACTTGTTTCTGTAGGTTACTGTTCAGCAAAGGTCAGCAGACACCCAGGAACAAGATGATGCTTCTAGCACAGGTACCACACCAAGCTGAGCACCAGCAGCTCAGCTCTTGCTTTTTTTTTTTTGTCTCTGTCTCCTGAATGCTAAAATAATTCCTGTCTGTGAATGCTTTGGTAAATCTCCATTAAGTTCCCTAAATGTGTCCATACATACCCATGCAGTACTCTTGGCTTCCCTTCAACATCCTTTAAAATAGCCTTAGCTGATTCTCGTGTCCCTGATGTGCTCAGCTAAGGAGGAGGCTGTAGGACCCTCACGTGGCTGTTCTGGAGCTGTGCTGGTACCAGCTGGCCAGGCACCTTTGCCACAGCCACTCCAAGCTGTGAGCTTCTGCTTGCCTTTAGTGCAGACTGTAGTGTGGGTCCATATGCCTACATACTGATTTTCTCTTTTGGAATAATTGTCTCATCAAATTAACTGAAATTAGCCTACAAGCTAAAAACTAACTCAGGCCTTGATGTTTGTGCAGCTGTGACATCTGCCTATTCATAATTTAAGAAAACATGTCAAGTTTTCTTTTTATGTATGCCAACAGAATTAGGAGGGTGCCTAAATAGTGCAGTATCATAGTGGGGATAAAGGTATGTCATCACCCAAAGTAGTAGAATTCGTTTCTTTCAGCTAAACTCCCTAGAAGTCCTTGTTACTGTAGCAGTGGCAGCCTGTTTGCTGTTCCTTTAGGCCACCAGAACACAAATGTGTCATGCTTGGACAGATACTGCAAATACACTAGAAAACACTTCCTACTTCTCAAATTTCTTCAGTAGGTACAGAGAAGAGCACTTCAAAACCAACAGCAAAAGGAGAGAAACCAGAAAGTTCTGAGAGATATCAAAAAGATGATGACACACTTCTACTACAGGTAAAAACATTTACTAACTGATGGGCGTAATTGCTGACTTGCAGATTATTATTATTAAAAAAATGCTGTCTGCTTTATACAACTGGTGCATCTACAACTGGTAGATGTACCAGTTGTATAAATCTCTGTATCTTACTATGGATTCACACTTAGTAGTTTACTTAGCTGTTTCTTTGCTGTGAATGTAAATTTAAGAAGATTCTGGAAGCTTTATGTAAGCAGATGTTCCAGTTAATGTCAACTGAAATATGTTGTCCTTAGTATAGAATGTGTAATTGATGTTATGTCCCATAATTTAATAGCAGACAGGGATTTACATTAAACCCACTGAAGATGTGCAGGGTTGGGTGTTTTGTGGAAGTTTGGCAAAAGCAATGTGTTTGAGACAGTATTAGGCAGCCCCCATAAGGTGCACTGATACAATGAAATGTTCCCTTTTCTAGACTTCCATAAAAATTTAGGTGTAGGTACCATGACAGAATGAAAGATAAAATGTGCAGAATTATGAACTGGGGAAGATGCCAGAAGCTATATGTAAAGTATGAGGAAGGATGAATCAAGAAAAGCAAATAATGGGCAAACCTGTACAGCAGATATTCATGGTGGTTGTTGTTTTTATTATTATTAATATCACTTGTTCAAGCAAAGGTACAGAAGTGTCTCTGCGTATTCCACAGGATTTGTAAGATGTGTGCAGTTTAAATATTAACAATCTAGTGCTGCTCTTTATGGTATACCTCTCTTGCCTACAGCATGATTTTTTAAAAACATTTTAGTTGCTGGAAATACTAAACGTTGAAACAAAAAAAAAAGATTGAGAAATTAGAACTGCCAAAGGTATTATCAGGTACAGTTTTTTATCTAAATCTTGGAATTTAAGAGGTTTGCAAGGACAGGAGCAGAGCTGGTGTGAGGTCTTTGTTTGCTGATGCAGGTGAAGGCCCTGCAAGCTCAGCTGGAAGAGCAGACACGATTAACCAAGGAACAGATTGAGGCACTGCTCGAGGACAGGCGGATTCAGATGGAGGAAGCTGAGGTCCGGCATCGGAGGGACCAGGAGAAGATAAAAGCTATAACAGAGAAGTGAGTGTGAGAGCATGACCCTGATGTCATGAGAAGAGAGGGAGCAATAGAAATGTTATGACTTTCAGTGTGTTGCTTCCTGCAGCAGGCAGCAAAGCAAATTATGCAGCCATCTGGTAGTGTGTGTGGAAGATGAGTACAATAATCTGCTTATTAAAACTCCTCTCTCGCACTGGAAAAAGAGCACCTCTTTCATTAGATGAGAAGAGTTAAACTCACATTTAGACCACCTGTCTTCTCATGTGCTTCTTCCAAGTTGCAGTGATGATTGATGAAATGAAGGTAGGCACTAGGAAAGAAGGTAACTCCACTGGCATCCCTTTTTGCAGGCTTCATAAGACCCAAAATCTCCTATATGAGAGTACCCGGGACTTTCTCCAGCTCAAGTTTGATGCCAGAGCCAATGAAAAAGCATGGATGGCAGAGAAGGACACTCTGTTGAGGAAACTTAGCAAAGATCTGGATCATCTTGTTTTCAGCACAGAGTCAGGAAAAATAAAGCACAGAGAGCTGAAGAAGATGCTTCAAACAAATGATGGAGCTTCAAAACACCACAGCAGAGAAATAAAGGTATTTTCTTTTGTCTTTGGTAGAGGCTCTTTAACAGTTTTTGACTAGAAAATTGCAAGCACCTTGGCTTTGGCACAATAGACAGTCACTAGCAGCAGTTTCAAAGCTGAACTGGATTGCCTAAAGTTACACTGTTGTTGGCACTAATCTAAATAAAAAACCTCTCATGCTTCAAGATCAGCATAACTTTCAAATTTCAGATAAAATATATAGTTAGGATTTATGGTAGCATGTCACTATCAGTTTCTGCCATGCCCAGAAAAAAAATCCCTAATTCTATAAGCCATGTGATAAGTGGGGCCAACAGTTTTTAACCTGCTGATTGCCCATTGTTCTCTGTTCCTGTAAGTGCTCTGAGCTAATGGTCTTAGAATGCTGTGTCTGGCTCTTCCTTGCTGCTGTCAGGGGAGAATGAGTCCTCAGTTGATGTTTTCCAGCTCTTCTCCAGCAGACTGAATTTTTTTCTTCCTCTTCCACTACACCTCCAGTGAGATGCTGGGAGGTCAGAATAAGGAATTGGAAAGTAATGCAGTACTCTGGAATGCAGTACTGGGCAAGCAGCTGTGAAAGGGGAGTTACAGAACTAGTCAAATATTATTTTTAATGATGAGCAGTCATACAAAACTGTTAACTTAATTCAAAGGTTTTGCTAATGGGGACTGATGATAGAGTATTGTCCTCACATACTTAGGAGCTCTAGTTCCAGTTGTTAATTTTTATTTTCCCATCACACTGGCCGTGTTATGACACAGGGGAAGTTTTGCAAGCATGGTCTTGAGTTAATTTTTTCTGTTTCTCCCATGTCCTAGTTACTGCAAGACAAGCTAATGCAGGAGAAACACCTGTCACACATGTACAGAGAGCAGTGTGTCTCCCTGGAAGGGGAGGTGGCTAGGATCTGCGAGGAGAGAGATGCTGGCAAAGAACTCTTTAAGGTAATTAGTCTGTAATCATCTGCTGCCTGTGTGATGGTCTTCCAGCCTTTCTTCTGTATAGCCTATTGAGCTTTCATCTCCATAGGAACGCTCAGAAAAGATGGGGAAGCGCCTGAAACTGATGACTCAGCGATGTGAAGCCTTGGAAAAACGTCGTAGTATGGAAGTAGAGGGCTTCAAGAATGACATTAAAAGGCTTCAGCAGAAAATGAAAGATGTAGAGAAGCACATTTATAAGGTAACAGCTAAGCTTTTCTGAGGCAGGCTGTTCTGGGCCTATCCTGTAGAGGTGTAGTCTCAGTATTTAATGTAGTATTCCCCTAGGGTTAACAAAATAATTCCTTTTCTAAATGCTCCTTTAAATATCAGTATCTGACAAAACTTGCCTCCTCTGTATTGTACAAAGCAAAAAAGATTTGTCTTTGTTTATCAATTAGGCATCAGGCTTACCAGGAATTGTCCTGGCTATATATTAGCTGTGTATGTTTGTTTTCAATCTCAAAAGTTCTTATGACACCTGTAGCTTACTTAGCTGTCTCAAAATTGCAAGGCAGTAGTTTGATTCAGAAATTCGTCCTGCAAAGAAAATTATTGGTTTTTTGTGAGAGCCACAGTGTTCTGTTTCAGTAAGAGGTAGATCATTGTCTTAAGTATTGTGAATATTCTGTTTGTTACTTTAGTATGTCATTTGTGACTTTTCAAAAATCACTGCAGAAGCAATGGCTGGAAGCTGAAGCTGTTTTCTCTGTAGTAGCTTCCAGATGTGTACATGAGCATCAGAACAGCTTAAAGGAAAAGGCACAGCCTTGATGTTGCTTGGAGTTTAGGATGAGACATTTACCTGTAATATGCTTGAGAAGGAGTATCTTGGCATAGCTTAGACTCTCCTGCAGGAGTCTGGCAGTGGTACTGATTCATTCTTTTCCTGTACTTTTGATGCACAGTTCAGCTTACACTGACTAATGCATTTATTTTGATTAAAGACTTCAATTTTTTTAATGGCCTATTGGTCTTTCAACTTTATTATTTAAGGACTTAACAGCAGTATATGAAAGGGGGGGAAGCGTGCATGATGCCTTTACTACAAACTTGTATGTTTTGAATCTGTGGGTGTGCTCTTCATTGTATTCTCAGTTTCTTAACACGGTTAACCACAAGAGGGCAGGGGAACAAAATACTTGCGAGAAGTCTCAAGAGTGATCATTCAATTCTTCTCCTCACTTGAGGTCAAAATGACTAGATGACTAAATTTCCTGATTTGCATATTAAAGTCTTTGACCAAGAACTACATGATGACACAATAAGAAACCATGATGGGTCAAGAGAATAGAGGGATTTTAGTGCAGCTTCCACTGCTGTGCCCTTGAAAGTGGCTGGGCTAGCATGCTATCCAGTTGCAGGGTGAGAGGAAATGTCAGCTCTGGCCAGCTTGTCCTCAGGAATTCTGATTATCCAGCAGCCTTTGTTGGGCTCAGTACAGGCCATGTGGCACTGCCTGAGTCAAGGTGTTGGGCTTGAACTGCTCTTGAACCCCGTGCAGTTCAGAGGGCAGCAGGTCAGCCACAGCAGTTAGAACAGCTCTAGTTTTAATAGCAAAAGATAAAATGTCATCTTGTCTCCTGAGGTACTTAGAACTAGATATGAGTTACTTAAAAATATTTTAACTTGCCCCTTTTTGTGTGTCTCTAAATAATACAGGAACTAGAAAGGAGTCAACAGGCTGAGTCAACATGGTTATATTCTATTAAAATTTCTTCCTTGCCAGTACTATAATACAACAACATAATGTTGTGAAAGCTTTGTTCTTTATTTTTGGTTCTGGAGCACCTTTCTGTTGGTGATGTGCATTATCCTAGTGCTATTCACTTACACATCCTCTTTGCTGGCTATAAAGGGTCTCCCTTAGAGTTCTCTCCCTCATATACTTGGCATAGTACTCCCTAAATTGTGTTTTGTTCAGCTTTTTTTTTTTTAATCTTTTTTTGTTTTTAGGTGGCTTTGAATTTGGGACCAGACCAGGATTTTGCAGTTCTACATGAGGTCCACCAAGGAAACAAACTAACACGCAGAATTCAAGGAGAACTGAAAGACTTAAAAGCAAAAATCTACAGCTTAGAGGATGAACTACGACACTGCTGAAGCTGAATTATTAGCTGGCATCCTAATTTTAGTAATAAGACACTTCTAGATTTGAATGGTCATATGCAAGAACAGCTCCTGCTTCTTTGCTTCCTGGCATCCACTGACAAAAGGCTGAGGAAATCTGCAGTTAATGTCATAAGTGTACATGAGCCATTTCTAATGTACCACATTACATTGCTGTTTGAGCTGAGAGATGGCACCTGATAAAACTGACTTTAAAAGTACATGATGACTGATACATCAGGAGTGTGTGTATGACTGTATCTTTACTGATACTTCACTGATACCTGTGGTAGGGATCAATGTATGCTGTCCTTTGCCTTTATTTGAAGCATATTATAAATCACATACATGCTTATAATTAAATTGTTAATCATAGAAGGATCTCATTGAAGATCCTGAATTTTGGCTGACATTTTCCTATGTGAGAAGCAGCTTTTAAAATAGTTTGTGATTGCTGTTTTGATGCACCTCAGGATGGAACTGGAAATTCTCACATAGAAAGTCAGTACTAAAATGTCTTACATTTGACTTCTGGACAGGATAACTATTTTTAAATGGCTCCCATTTGCTTGGTTTTAACCTAATTGGAACAAACCTAACTGATCTAATATGGTGGGAAAAGATAACTCATTATAGAACTCTTCTGCAAGGACGAGCACATTTACAGGAGTTCTGAATGCTTGGTGGGGAGAGAGGTACTACACAACTGCAATTCATTTTCTCTCTGCTTCCTCACAGGTTTTTTAACAGAGGAAGCCCTTAATAAAGGGGATCTAGCATCTTCCTTAACCACCATACTAGCTGTCTTTGTAGCTCTAAACAAGGTCATGGTTATGTGCAGATTTTGCTACAGCAGTTGTTGCTACTGCACTGTAACAAACTGGGGTGGAAGAGCAGGTGCTGTAACTGTAGCTGTGTAATGATTCTCCAGCCATGTGGTAGTTGTCTTCATACCAGACATCACAATTTTAGATGAAATCATGACAAGGGTTACAACATAGCTTCAGCCCAGTTTATAATTACAGGTATTCATGCTTTTACTGTAGCATCAGCAAATCTTATCCACCTTGCAGCCTAAGAGCAGATCTGGAGAAGGGATTTCAATGCCTCTGTTACCTTTTTTTACCTTGTTTTGAAATATGCATTATATAGGCTACTAGCACTTCCTTTCCCTTTGAGAAGAACTTAGTGTGTGAAAGCAGGCCATTTCTTTTGGGTGTGGAAGTGGCCATGCAGATCATTATTTAGTGTTTCATAGGTAGATATGGAAAAGATGGATGTTTATGTGCTGTGGAGGTTTGGAAAAGGGAGACTTGCTTTTATAGCATCAGCTAAAGCAATGCAGGAGGGGAAATGCCCTTAAGACATCCAAACCCATTTCAGTTGTGTTAACCTTTTTGTGACAAGCTTGCTGTCCCTTTTGGTCCTGTACTGTGGCTTTTATTCTGTATGTGTTCCTGAGGGCAATTGATCACAGACTTCAGTGTGAGTGGCTGACTGTCCCTGGGTGCTCAACTTCACTGCAGCTTGCAAGGGGCTGTTTGAAAGGATGTTGCACTGATCAGTTGAGCTGAAAATGCTGAACTGCTCAGAAACTGGTTCATGAAGAGCTCGGGTGCCGATGCGATGTGGACAGGTAAGGAAAGTGTTTAATGCTATCCATCATTTAGTCTCACTCTCTCCTAGCTGGCTGGTACTTCCTTGGAGAAATCAAGCTAATTAAAGTGAGTTCATATGTGAAATAACATATCACCGGTTTGAAGATATCAATCCTAGCACAGGACCTAAAAGGCTGCTTCTGAAAATTGCTGGATAATGAAGCCTTAGCCACTCATTCAGCAAGATCTGTTTACTTAAATTCAGCTGATGGGAACCTAGCAAAAAGGTCTCTTGAACCTATAGAATCCTGTTTATTTTCAACTCTTCTGAGCTAGAGAATTGCCTGTGAAATTACATTCTCTTCACTTGAAAGCCATTAAGTGTATCTGAGTAAAGACTTCAAGCTTTGACATTCAGATTTGGAAGACTGGGAGGAAGTATTGGGGGAAGAAGGATGTAAATGTTTAATTTCCTGTCTTCCTTACCGATATTCTTTAGACTTCAGAAAGACTGAACAGAATAAAAAGACAACATTCCTAATATATCTGCTGGTGTATCAAAATCAAAGTGCAGTTTGAACATGATTGTTAATATGTCACTAGCTATGAACACTTCCTATATGAGGGGGGTGGGAGGAAATTATGGTATTGTTACTCTGCAAATCCATTTTATTTGGAAGCTTGAATATTTTTCCAAGTGCAGGAAGTGCAAAGTATTGTACATGCTCTTTCTGTGTGACATCACGTGATCATGTGAAAGGTTGCCAAAACAAATGGGGACCTTCATGCCAAGAACTGCTTTAGAGAGCCAAATGCTTTCTACCACTGACAACTACCCTTTAAAATGTCAACAAAGCATTAATGGCATTTTCAAAAGGCTTTCCTGGGAGAAGTTCCACTACCTTAGTTACTCCATTTTTTTCCTCCAATTTTTGGGTAGAAATCAAAAAGTAGCATTTACTACAAAGATTTATTAGCTTTTTTGCTAATTGAAGTTACTAATGTGTGACTTGTATCATTTCAATACAGCTAATGCCAGGTTATGCCAGAATCTGAAAGATTTGCCAAATGTCTGCTTCTAAGATTAGAGAGACTATACTACAGGATTAAAGATTAGAACTGGACAAATGTTCTTATTGTGAGCCAAGATACTAAAATATCTCTTGCATAACTAGGAGAAAAATGAGGAGCAGAGGAAACCTTATTGTTGTGTAGCTTCATTTAAGCAAGGAAGGAGTGCCTACTTTTCAGAAGGAATGTTGAAATATTGGTTAAGGCACAGAACCACAGATGATTCAGAGGAAGAGGTTGTGCAAGAGCTCATTTTGTCTTGCATTAAGAAGACTGATTAATATGTGTCTTTTGAAGACCAAAAAAAAAAAAAAAACCAAACCTACCAAAGGCCCCTCTATCCTAGCAGGGTAATGTTGAGCAGTAAGAAGTAGCCTGAACCTGAAGTTAATTTAAAAGGGCATACATTTTTAACAGGGGGATTGTGCTTTTCCCCTTTATTATAACAAACTCTAGGTGTGGAGGTAACAAATTCTCCATTTCTATCTTCAAAAAATTATTTCACCTCTGGAGAAGGTAGCTTGTTTTAATAAGTTTGACCCATTAGAGCTTAATGACTTTTAATGACATGAGTTAACAGGAAATAATTTAGTAGTTCCTTGTGGCTTCAAACCTGTGATCTATTTATATGCAGTATTTGTTGGAGTTTTTTTAGTTTTCATGCAGATGCTTTCATGCAGGGACATGCTCTGTCAGTTAACCCTGCACAGCAAGGTTGTACAAGGTGAAACAAAACCAAACCAAAATTTAAAAAAATCCCTTGTGATCTTCCTCTATCACAATCTGCAGTGATTCCCAAGTGAATTGATGCTGTGACTGCACTCAGATAGATCAACAGTTCTCACAGGTGTTAGAATAACTCTAATCAGTAATACAGTGTATGCCTGTATGCAGTGGCTATATTTAAATTGCTTATGTAAATAGGATTATCACTTCAGAAACACATACATTTTACCACTGTGGATGGACTCTCTGGGCAGCTTGATATTGTGGAATTGAAATGTTTCTATGTAGGCCAGGAATTCTTTGATAATCAGATAGTATTTTTGAGTCTAGCTGGGAGAACCATGTCAGTGTACTTTGTTCTGGTAGATCTGTTCATACTCGTGCAAAATGATGTTGTCCAGACTTTTAATTAAAGCTCACAAACACATTTAATTTGATGTACTAGAATGTGTTTGTGCCTGCTCAAACTGCACAGTGCTATTTGTCCCCATTCAAAGTGGTATCATAGGTCATTAGTATATTATGGACATTTTAAGAGTTTTCTTTCCAATTTTTCTGCAATATTTTGCTCTTCTATTTTCCTGTTGCTTTAAATTCTAAGAAAAAAATCCCCCTTACTCCCTAAAGAGTTTTCCATAAATGTGCAAGTCTAGCTGTAGAAGTATACACATTTTTTAGCCTGTGGACTGGGATTATGCACCACAGCATTCTAGGACACAGTGTAGAGAGTGAGTGGTGGGAGCTGCAGTGATTCCTTTTGACTGCTGTCTTCATAAGGTTTTAGACAAAAAGAGCAGAGTTTGGGTTCTTGGGCTGCATCAAAAGTTAAAGACTTTCTGTCCAAAACATGCCCTCAGAGGTAACCAATATTTAACCCACTGGCAGGAAACATTTCTGCTGTGACTGAAGTATTTGAGAGGAGCGTGGTGGACTTCTGGTAATTCCCATTTAGCACCAAGTGAACTATTGGAGAAAGGGCATCTTTGAATATGGGGTAGAGTGGCTTCCCTTCAAGTAAGCTCCAGAAATACAGCTTGAAAAACAGAGCCCTCAACAGGGTTGACTGTTCACTTACACTGACTACATTGCATATTTTAAGAATTGCGATGCTGTTGGACTGGAGACAGATGTGTAAATACAGATTATTTGGGTTTATTCAGAAAACCTAGAAGGGCTTTTAACACAGAAGTGCTTCAATGTTAAAGCAAGACAATTATTAACTGCACAGGCATGAAGGGATTCAGTCTTGAAATGTGTTTGATTTTAATAAAAAGCTCAGGGTTTGCCCTGTCCGGGTTGTGCTAAATGTTCCTGTATTGATTCAGAGATCAAATTGTTTTTCTTTTACTGTAAACATTTATCTTAGAATGGTACCATGTCTAAACTGTCCAATACAACAGTTTTTCCTCTTCAGTCCTAGCTTGGGTGGACAGATGTTTACAAGGAATGCTGCTCCTCTTTGTGTCCTGGAATCTCTGATAGCAGGACTGTGATGCGTCTTTGGGACTTCCTGAAAAGTAAGGATGGATGAGCACAGTCACTTAAAATATAAACCAAATATTATTATGTTTCAGACAGGGGAGGGAAGAAATTATGCAAGACTAGATTGAAAACATGGATTTCCCAAATTATCAAATACATATACTCATCTTTCATTATGGTAAATATCTAAAGCCTGCAAAGTCTCTTGAAAGTTCTCAGCTTAAAGTATAGAAAAACCTTTCTCAGGAAGTGCAAGTGTGTGCTCTAGGTATAAAGAGATTGTTCTGATGTGCAAAAAGCAATTTAGGTCAACTCCTGGGGCAGGATCTGCAATCAGGAGGGGTTCCTAGAGGCACTGGATGAAGTTCATGTGAAAACGTGTCCTCTTGCCAGCTGAAAAGGAAGGGCAACCATTTCTATGTAACTTTGTCTGGACAGTGAGGACTTGAGAGCAATGGAAGGAGCTGTGCAGTGAAAAGACAGAATCGTGAATGAGGCTTTCCACCCAGACAGCCAAGATGTAGGAGTCAATGGGATCATGATCCTGTCAGTCAAAGTCATGGCTGTGTGTGCAGCAAAAGGAAGTCACAAACCCCAACCAAACGCTGGCAGTGTAATTGTATGGTAGAATGTGACCATGTTAGCACAACCCACTGATCAGCACCACTTCAGTGGGCAAGGAGGTCCTGCTCATAGGTTGTGAATTGTGGGGCCACCGTGATCCCCTTACAGTGACGTTCAGCTGCAGCATTGACAGGGATTTTTCTGGGATTGCTCTACCAGTAATGCCTTTTAGAGCCCAATCAAATCCTGAGGAGCCAAAAAGAGAAATAATGGGGAATGGTGTCCAGAAACTGCCTATTCCTCTTAGAAACACTTCTGCCTTTGAGCCATTTCTATGAAGAATGTTGAGATGAAGTCATTGTTTGTGCTTCAGAGCATAGCTGAGGTCAGGAAGAGGAGTATGGAGCCACCAGGGTGGTGGAGTCTAGGGACAGTTGGATATCTTTGGTGTGGAATTAGTGCTGAAAATTACACAAGAAGACAGAAAGGAAGGAGCAAGTGGCAGATAATTGAACCTTTGGGGAGCCTACAGAGAAACAATGTTGGCATGGAGTTAAAAGTGGTTTACAGAACAGAGAAATAGTTGTTAGGTAACTAGAAGCAAAAACAACAAGAAGAGGCAGAGATGCTCAGAGATGGATCTAGAGATGGGTGAGCCAGGAGGAACGGGAGATGGGCACTAAGTGCTGCATTGTATCAAAGCTGCTTCTACCACAAGGAAGCATAGGCAAAATAGAAAACAAACAGCAGCTCAAACAAAGCCAAAGCTGGCTCCTGTGGCAAAGAGTCTGTTTCTTTGAAGTGAGTATTGAGGGTAGGCTGGGAGAGATGTGTCCTGGAGCCAGCAGCAATGTCCATCATTCAAGGATGGCCTGTCAGGCAGGCAGCAGTGTCAGCCCTGCCCAAGTCACCTCCACACACCACGGGCCCCATTCCTGCTCCAGCTCCAGCTCACCTGAACAGCTCAGCTGCTGCTGTCCCTGCAGGGCTGGCCCCAGCACGTGCTGCACACAGTGAGGAGCAGAGAGGTGGAGGTCTGGGCACACACTCGTGTGACTTGGGATGTCTGAGAATTTGAGACTATAAGACTGCTAGTAGACTTGAGATAAAAACAATTGTGAGATGGTTTTAAACATCACTGCCAGAATCTTATTCCTGGACATCTGTTCTTTCTGCAATGAATAAGTGGTCCAAAATAAGTTATTTTAAGTACAGTGCAGAGCTATTCAAGTTTATGACTTCACTTTTTATTACACATTCAGATTAATTTTGTTCCTTAATACTGTTCTGTTGTAACTATATTTTAACAGATAGTACCATGCCATAGTCATTTCCTTAAACTTTTTCTCCAGAGACAAGAGCTTTTCTGTATCACAGCACAGTTGTATCAGGAAAAAGTTTGTTTCTTTAGAAGTTGACAATGCTACTGTTAGCCTCTATTTTCAGTTTTCCCTTCCCTCCATTTTAGTGCAATGTTGGCTAGAGAAAAACCTGATTATTTATTTTGATATGCAATAAAGTGCAGTTGTTATTTTTCAAGCGTAAGGTTGTTCATTTAAGAAAGGCAGACAACTTTCTGCTAAGAATACATCATTCAATTCTCTAAATGGTAAACAAAGTTTAATTTAGATCTGTATTTGTTACACACTTTTCTTAGCATTTTCTGCTTTTTTTTGGAACAAATATAAAAACTTGGTTTATTTCTCTCATGCTGGATAAACCTCAAACCAACACAACACCAAAAAACTCTAACAGTGTCGTGCCCTCATGAGAGTCCAGCCTTGTAATGATTACACTGTAGGCAGTTTCCCATTTTTTGCTGTGTGGGTACTGGTGGTGTCTGGCTATTGGCAGCTCTTTCTGTTTACTCTGGAGGGATTCTCCCCCCTTATTCAAGCTCAGATGATGGATGGGCATCTGTCAAATGGGGTAGGAAGGAGGAACACAAGCACTGCATCCTCCAAAGCTGCACACTGGACCTTGTCCCAGGGAGGCTGAGGAAGGCCAAGGACAGAGCCACTCACCAGGCTCCCCCACCATGGGCTTGTTTCCAACTTGAGAAACATCTTTGCAGCTCTGTAATGGGCTGCCAACCCTCTGGATGTGCTCCCCTGAGCAAGAGAAACCTGCCCAGCACAGAGCTGAGGGGAGATGGCTCTGAAGCCATTGTGAGACACTCATATATAGGTTCCTTCACCGAGGAGGAATCCAGTTTGCAGCCTCCAAGACAGCTTGGTGATGTGAATGAAACCAAAGCACGGGAAGGACTCTGAGAAGTCACTTCAAAAGTGTGCTTGAGACATATAATGAAGCAGCAATTTCACCCGGGGAACGTCGTAGTCTCCCCGTAAGCCGCTGACATCCTCCCGCCGAGGGGTCTGACGGTGTAAGATCGCATCTGCTCAGCTGTTTCGGATGATGGAAACATCATCCTGCTGCTTCGCCGGCCCTCTTCCTCCTCACTGAGCAATGCACTTCCAAGTACGTACACCTGTTGCACCAGGTGAAAGACACGTTAAAATGGATTCAGCTGTGTGTAGTAACAGCTAATTCGAAACGTCCCCTCTCGGCAGAGGAGTTATCATCTCCCCTCACCGGGGGATGCACCGAGGCTGCTGCCGGCGCGGAGCGGCTGGGAGGGGGCTGCGGAGCCTCCTCCGCGCTGAGGCGGCTTTCCTGTGCCGGGGTAGGAGCGGATCCGGGCGGCGCGGCCGGGGCGGCCCCGCGGGGCGGGGGCAGGTGCGGGGGGCGGCAGCGGAGGGGAGCGGGCCCGGGGCGGCCGCGGGGGCGGCACCGCAGCGCCCGCACCTGGGCAGGGCCCGCCCCGCGCGGGGAGGGAGCGGCGCGGCCGGAGCGGCAGCATGTCCCGGGCCGGCAGCGTGTCCCGGGCCCCGGCAGCGTGTCCCGGGCCGGCGGCAGCAGCACCGGCAGCGGCAGCAGGTCCCGGGGCGGCGGGGGCCCGGCGCCCTGAGCGGCGCCATGCGGGGCCGGCTGCTGGCGCGGCTGCGGCGCCGGAGGCAGCTGCGGCTGCTGCTGGCCCTGGGCGCGCTGGCCCTGGGGCTCTGGGCCGCCTACCTGGAGCTGGTGGCGATGGCCGGCGGCGGGGCTGCCCCGGAGCGCAGTGAGTGAGCCCCGGGAGGGGAGGGGAGGGCAGGGAGCGGGGTCCCGTCCCTGGCAGCCCGGGCACCCCGCGGTCCTCGGGAGCCCCTGCGAGCCCCCCGTCCCGGCCGGCGGGGACCGCGGTGGGAGCGGGGCTTTGGGCGCCGGGGGTTCCCTTTCCTGCCTCCGGCCTGCCGGCTCTCGGCCCCTCTCTGCCGGGAGACCTACCCAAATCTGACCGCGCTGCAACTCTAGAGCCCGGAGCCACGGCTTTGAGATGTCTCTCGTTCTTGGTGCCCCGCTGCGAACCCGGGAGGCGGCAGAGATGCTTTGAATGCGGCTTTGATGCGAGAGGAGTGTATGCAGAGCGGCAGGGAATGCATACCCTGGAGAGGCGCACCGCCCGCCCGCTGCCGGGCCGCCTCTGTGCAGGCTTGGGGCGCCTCAGCGGGGCTCGGGCAGAGCGCAGCGAGCTGCGCTGCTTTTTCTGAAGTAGAGGAAAAGTCTGTCAGTGTCGGGTGGCTTTTTACGCTTCTCTTTTTGAGTTACGGAAAAGTTCCAATGGCTCACGGCTTTGTAAAAGGCTGTGGTGTTGCTGCTGGTTTTTAAACAATATCAGTACTTGGTACTAGTCTAATTCGAAAGTATGTTTTCAACTACGTGTTAGTATTTATTGTTCCAGCAGAGTAACAGATCTGATTTCTATGGCTAGGATAAACCCTCTAGTAATAATCCTCTTTTTATGCCTGGCAGAACGAGAAGATGAATTGTCCTACGAGTCCACTTTGCATTATGTCTTTCGTGCAATCTCACCGTGCCGTTTCCTGTAGGTCACTTTGGCAAAACCCCACAAAAACGCTTAGAGAAGATTCGTACAGGTGGGCAGAGGGCTTGTGTAGAAGCAAGGGAGAAAACAACTGAGAAGTGTCTAGAATAGTGGTCATGAGAAGAGAGGGGCTGAGTCAGGTGTTTGGAGTTGTACAGCTGATGGTCCTTTCACTGCCAGCAATGCAAAGGGAGAAGGAGGGGTGGGAGAAATGGGCTGGGAGAGCGGGGACAGCAGAGATGTGCAGGAGAAAACAACTTTCTGAGTGAATTGGGTTCTCCCTCTTTGCTTTAAGACAGGGTTATTTTTACATCTCTGTTATAAAAGTCATTCTGTTTGAAGACTGAAACTGGAAACAGTGAGATGACCACAGTTACTACCAACTAAAACAGAACATGCACAAAATAATCGCATTATATTAAAGTTCAATTACATAAAATTCCAGGTTGTCCCAAATCCTCCAGAGACATTGCTGCTCATTGCAAACAGAAGGTATTTAAACTCTGCTGGAAAGGGTGGGAGGGTAAAATCCTCTGGCAGGCAGTTCCTCACGGCTCAGCATCACAGAGGGCTGTGGTCACATTGGGCACTCGGTGTCATGTTTTCTTGGCCTTGCAGCCAGAATCCTGGAACCTGCTAACAGGAGGAAGGTTAATCTGTGACCTTCCCCACCCTTCCTCTTGCCCTACTACCTCTAAAAGCCTGTTTTGTTTTAAGAGAAATCAGAAATCTGAGCAGAAGATAAACAGTATTTGTTTTCTTTTGGCTGCTAAAACTAAGTAATGTTTTCTTCTCTGGGGACAGGGACGGCTGTGTTTGTGACTCCGTGTGGTGACTCTTTCCAGGACCCTGGGAAGTTGGTGTGGGGGGAGTGACCCTGCAGGCAATTAATAGTTTTCTTCTTGTTCCTGCATTGTTTTCTGTTGCATGTCCCAGGTGGGAGCTCTATTGTAAGTCACTCCTGGGACCGACCAAGAGCTGCCACCTCAACTCAGCTGATGCAACACCCTCCCCAGTTATTAATGATAAAATACAAAAGCTCTTTAGTGGGCCATTTTTCTAGGCACAAGGCTAAAAGGCTCCTCCATTGGGGCCAGAAAGATAAAAAGCTGCTGGCCTTGAAAGATCTACAGGAGATCACTGTTTCCATCTCCTGTGTCTGTAGTGGAGCTTCTTCTTGCCCCCCCTAAAAGGCACTGTAGTCCAGCTGGTGTATGGAAAGCCAAGTATGTTTTTCTCTCTCCAAAGAAATTATTCCTCCTCTTGCAAAGCTGTAAGGGTTCAGAAAAAATATTACTTTTCCTCTCAGCCATGCATGGATGGAGCACAAGCCCCTCCATCCCTGCTCTCAAGTCTCCAGGTGTGGTGGATCCTCCTGAGCTTTATGCTCCTCTCCTCCTCCTGCCCCCCAGATCAGTGTGTGTGCTGGGGAGGGCAGATGCCCAGGGCTGGGTGGTTGAGTAAGTGATGCTTAAAAATTGGGGTCCTGACTGTTTTCTCTTGAGGTATTTGCAGCTCTGCAACCAAGTCAAGCATATAAAATAGTTTGGATAAAAGTGAATGAGTCTAGGAGAATATCCTGTAATCATCTGTATCCATTGGCTTTCGTGATGCTTCATCACCATGTGCTGGGAGAGTCTCTGGCATGAGGTAAACTTTGCTGTAATGTTAAAGTCAAAGGTTGAGGGACCAGCCTGAGGTGCAGAACTCGTGCCTGGTGTACACCATGCTTTGGGATTTCTGTGTGCCAAAGCTGATCTGGGAAGTTGAGCTTTCAGGGAGGTTGGGATGGGCTGGACAGGCCCAGGGGATAGTATGGGCTCTTGTGAGAGAGGGCTTTGTTTTGAAGGTGATGCTGAAATGAGTAGTTGGTCAAGGACAAAAAACTTGGGTTTTTTCCTTGTATTGTGAGTGTATTCAGGTGATATTCCTGCATATTCTTCCCAGGGAGCCTTGTTGGCAGGGCTGTTTGCTGATGGGTAGGAGGGTGTTTCTGTTGTTGTGGGCTTTCCCTTCTTGTTCCTTTTTTTTTTTTTTTTAATTTAATTGAGCATGTTTGGCTGGTTTGCTGCCCAATAGGTGTTTGTAGGAATCCTAAACATGTTTACAGAGTGAAGAGAAAGGAGCAGGCTGCTGTGAGCTGAAGGATGGGCACACTCTCCTCACACGAAGCGTGGCCTGTTGTCATCCAAAACAAGTTGTAACAGGCAGGACACTGCCTGCCTGCCAGGAAAGCCAGGGAGCTGGAGGCAGGCTGTTTAGTGCTGCTGCTGACAGGCACTAACCTCTCTGCAGTGGGCTCTCCACCGGGAATGTTTTCCTCAGCTTTATGAGCTGCTGCACTGCACACTTTGCTCCTGCTGGAGATGGGGAAACTTTATTATTTCAAGGGTGAATGAGGTGTTGGGGAGGGAGAAAACACAGAGCAAGTCCTGCATCCTGCCTTTACTGCAGTTGGCTTGGCAGCAGGGATGGAAGGGACAAGGGCAGGGAGAGCTTTTTCCTCAGGGAAAACCCTCTTCCCAAAATACTGCCACTTCCCAGAGCTGCTGCAGTGCTCTTTGGATGGAGAAGGTGGTGGGTCTGACAACTCCTCCTGCTCCCTCTGTGCCCAGCAGTGCCTTGTCTTGCCCACCTGTGCAGAAAGGTGTGCCTGAGGGAGTGAGGCTGGTGTCAGTAGGCTGTGTTTGCAGGCAGGATGTGCAGCAATCCCCCTTTGCTCTGGAGTCTTGTGTCAACATAGTAAAAACAGCCCCATCCCTGAAGAAACCTGGAGGTGAGGTCATTCCCAGCCATTCTGTGCAGAATCTGCTTTTTCTGCTGCAGAGACCATGATATTTCAGGAGCCTATAAACCATTTGCACTGATTTTGATGATTTTTTTTTTTTACTGCAGGTGTTGTGTCTCACTGAGCCAGGCACAAGGAGGGTGTTCAGGGTTGGGGCAGAATCCTGGGAGGTGCAGCTTGTAGGAGCAAGGAGTTGGGGGCCCCTTTTTTACCCTGCCTTTCCCAACTGCTTCAGCCTACTCCTGTTCCTCCACATTTTATTGTTGTGAGTAAAAGACCCTGGGAGTGTGGTATCTACCTGTCTTGGATTGTGTTCGTGGTTTGTGTCTCACTGTTCAGACTGCTGCTTTTCTCACTCATGAGTGCACACTCCCACTCTCTGAAGTGGAAAATAGGAGGGTTCAGAAGGAACCATGGAAGTGTGCAAAGAAAGAACTCTTATGGCAAACTTCCAGCTCCCCAGTGTGTACACCTTCAGTATCCCCTTGCTTTCCCAGAACACTGGCTTCTCAGTGTGCCTGCACCAGGTGAGCTCTGAGCTTCAGGCAGCCAGGCCACTGCCATGCAGGGCAGGTGTGGGTGTGAATGGACAGGTGCACGTGTCTGTGTCAGAACAGTGTCTGTGTCAGAACAGTGTCTGCCAGAAAGGTGAGGGTGGACATTTCCTGTAATGTATCAACTGCCTCCTCTGGCCTGGCTGCACAGGAGGAGCACACCTACACCTGCAGGTTCATTCCTGCTCAGGGGCTGCCTCTTGCAATCCCTCACAGGCAGGCTGGCCTGCCTGGGCACGCAGGGTGTCCTTCTCCTGCAGAGCTAATTGCCCCCAAGGTTCCTCAGAGCACCTGCAGAGAAATGGGCCCTCGTGGTGTCTGAGGTGTGTATTTCCTCTCTGTGCAAGCTGTTAACCCAGACATCCCCCTCAAAGCCCATCCTGACTGAGGGGAATGTCTGTCATTCCACAAAGCCTGCCTGTGGTGTTCTTGTGTCCCTTGCTCAGGGGGTCTGTGCAGGCAGCACCGTTCCCAAACGTGCTGTGACCCTCTGTGGGGTCAGGCTGGGCCCTGCAGGGTGAGCAGAGGTGCTGGGGACCCTGCCTGGTGTGTGTAAGGAGGGGCAGCATCCCCAGGCCCATGTGCACTGCACAGGTGCTCTCCCAGGCCCCAGGGGACAATCCAGGGTCACAGGGCCAGCGTGGATCCCCCTGCAGCTTGCTGAGGTTCACTGCTGCAGCAGGTGGGGCAGCCCAGGCCTCAGGCTGGCTGTGCATGTCCTGGGCCAGTGCATCCCTGCACTGCTGCTGGGGCGTGTGCTGCAGGCAGGTCCTGAGCCCTCTGCTTTTGCACCACTTGACTTGAAGTCAGGTGGGTGTTTGTTTCCTTGGAACTTGGCCTGCAGTTTGTCTGGCCTCAGCAGATCCCCAAAGAATTTGCCAAGATTACGTTACCTTTATAAACAAGCTCTTGTGTCATCTCCTCACGTACTGGTGTTACCTGTGACAGATTCATGTAGTGGTGTGCCAAAACAGTGTGTGTTCCTGCACACACCTTCCTGTGTGGAGACTGGGATCTCCCAGGGCTGCCCTCCTGGCTGCCCCCACACCACGGGGTGGGCAGAGCCCGGGTTCTGCCTTCTGGAGATGGTGTCTGTGTGCTGCAGAAACAGAGAGGCTCTGCCCTCTCTCCCCTGCAGCCTCAGGCAGATGTGAGGGAAGAGGGACATCATCTTTCATCTGGTGGTTTGCAATTACTGACATCTGCAGGATGGAAAAAGGCAGGATGCTCTCCTGAGGACAGACTGCTTGTAGGTTCTCCAGCTGGGAGTGGAGTAATGATGGGGTTCTTCCCCCAGTGCTCGCAGTGCTAGCCTCAGGAATTTATATATTTTGTTGAGTTTCCTATTTGTTCTCACTCTGCACTGATGTTGCCTCTTACAGTCACTTCCCAATTCCATTGCTTTTTTTAGGCTTGCAGTAATAGCTGAGAAGGACTTTCCAGAAAAGGAAATAAGCTGGCTTATTTACATATGGTGTGAGGTTTCAGAAAGACCCATGTGCCTTGGGTGGAAACAGTTGTGAATCTGGGCCTTGAATACTCACCCTTTTCATGATGTTAGAAATTCATAGCCTGTGTGTGTCATGAGCTGAGCCAAAGTACACTGGGATCTTGACCAGAGCTGCTCTGTATTTCTGTTTTTCTGAGAAGACTTTCCCATGCCAAAGTGCAAAGGCCTTGATGTTCCTGATCTGGAGAGAGTTCCTGATGCTTTGAGATGCTTAGATGGTCTGGGATTATGCTGCCATTAAGTTCTCCTAAGACATCACAGAAAAATAATTCATGTTGCCATAAATAACTTAAATCAACTATACAGAATAATAATATTCAAGTAGTCAGTATTTAAGATGTTGAATCATTTCAGACAATCCAAAGCTTGTTGGGTGGACTTGAGTCCCCTTGAAGCATCAGTGCCCCTCAAAAGATCACTGATTCTGATTTTATAATTTCCGAAGGCTTGGTTATTTCAGCATTCTCTATTTCCCATTTCAATTGGCATGGGGTTTTTTTTGAGGGGAAAAGGGGTCAGTGTGGTTTTTTTCCCCAACTTCTAAAGGAAGGGGATTAAGCTGTCACAGATTATTTTTCAGTGCAGGTCTGGACCCCTTACATGGCAAAATTGTCACACCTGGGGCTATTTTTCCTTTTCTGTGTCACTGTTTTCCATCAGACACAAATGGTAAGTCCCAGGCCTTTGCATCATCCCTGGGACTCTCCTTTCTTACTCCAGTGACCTCGATGTTCATTTCTCGAGGTTCAAATATCCTTGGGTTGTTTGTTTTTTACCGGTTGGAAATTGACAGCCGGTGCTGGTCAGTAATGTGAACCCCTGAAGGCAGATCAGAGGCTTGACTGTAACAGGCATGTGTCATCCTTTTGCTTCCTTTTCCTCATACCCTCTGAATTGTGAGCATTGGGAACCAGTAGCCTTGCCTGGCAGCCTGTGTTTCAGTGAACTGTGTGAATCCAGACTCCCTAAGCAGCAGTTCATTGTCACTTACTGCTGTGTTCCATTTACCAGTAAAATATTTGATCTGTGTCCTCACCCGTGATGGCCCAGAGCTGCCCAGCAGAGCTCTCTGGGAGTGGGGATAACCTGCATTATCATAAGTGTATTTTTTCCTGCTGTTCTAAATGAATCTTTCTGCCTTCCTTGAAGAGGCTGCTTACTTATTTCCATGTCATTAGCCTGGGCTTTGGCCAATGGATTTGGAGTTGGCAACTCCGACAGCTTCCTCCGTGCTGCCGCTGCTTCCAGCCGAGTTCAGACCTCTGCAGCCCTTCTGGTAAATACTTCACTTCCTAAATTAGTTTTATTTATATTTCGTAATGCAATTTTCTGTAAAATGGCAGTAGTCATGTCTGGGTGCTGTTAACCCCATCTGAGCTGCAGAGCAAAGTTTGTAATGGGCTGAGAATGCCCTGTCCAGAGCACCCTGTGCTGACAGCCTGCATCACCTGCTGCAGCAGCTCACTCTGCAGAAACTGCCACAGTCCATGTGTTGTTGTTAGCTGGCCAGTTGGGAGTGTTTTGTTTGTTTTCCATCAAAAATGCAAAATAAACAAACAATCTGCCAAAACCCAGTTTTCCCATCAAACCTGACTGAACCATAATTTCCAGAGGTGTACCTTGGTAATAATTGTCTGCCTTGCATAAGGAGTAAACAGCAATTGCAAAATGAGACTTCTCCTGTGTCTTGGAAACATCAGTGCATGCCTGTGTCAGAGTAAAATTCTGTGACCAGCAGTTCTGCCCCATAGTCTGTCCTCTCATACCAATGGGAGGGAGTAGTACCTTGCATCTGCTTGGAAATTGAAAATAACATCCAAGCCACGGGGTTAAGAACAAAGGCATTATGAAGTTCTTTCTCAGCTCTTCTCTCAACAAGAAGAAGGCGGCAGTGGGAAGGTTTGGTTTTAAATCTGGAGTAGAGCAAGGGTGAACTTGAAGAGGAAGGAAAGGCAGCCAGCTCCTGGCCTGTGAGCTCCCTGTGAGGGACTCCTGTTGTGCCAGCACCGTGGGCAGGGGGCTGAGCCTCATCCCCTGCTTCCCTTGGGGTGCCCCAGGCCCTGCTGCTGAGCATCTGCAGGAGCTGCACCAGGGCTCCCAAAGGACCAATTCCCCCTCCTGCTC